>OY288110.1:29064472-29636972 GCA_958431115.1 Syrphus vitripennis
GAATATCACAAAAAAAAAAACACCACGAATTTGAAAATAGCACATGCATCCGGTGAATTTTTGTTTTCACACTCATGGTGATCTTATCAAGAAATCACACATTGTTTAGCCAAACGGCGGCGGCGGGCGGCGCGCTTGCTTCGCCAAAAGAATAAGTTTTCGTAAATTCATTTATTCAATCACCACACCATCATCGAGGTGGTGAATAGTTGTAGTCGAGGAGCAAAACGAAATTTAAAATAGGTGTAGCACTCTGTAGCTTCAACCGACACCTCTTTTGGGAAAGATATACTTATTGTTTTCAAACGAAAGTGATAGCATTGGCACATATTTACCGATGGTGGTGTTGTTTATGCTTCCTTGGTTACCCATTAAAGGTGATTGACTTATAAGGAATTACCCAATAAAAGAATAAATCGAAATTGAAAGAGAAGTTTTGTGTTGTTTTTTTTTTTATTGTCTCCTGAGTATTGCAGCCGATAAAATTTTGATTTTATTTATTAAGCTTTTATTGCACGATTATGTCAATTGCAGAAAAAAGATAGCATTCGTGGATTGATTTTGAGTTTTAAGGAAAGTTATTTGAATATTTGTAACAGAATGAATAAAATGAGAAAATTTATTACCAAGTTAATTAGAATATCATATTAGAAAGTCTATTAGAATATCAACAATACTATTTCCCAGACACAAAAATGAATTATTTTATTTAAGCCAGGTGAAATTGTATTTTTTTATGCAAGAAGTGGAGTGCCTTTGATTTTTTCATGCTTTTTGGGTTTGGGGTTGTTGAATCTAAATCTGATATTTTCCAATGATGATGATTTTTTTCTGTTTTATGTTTTTTCTTAAATGATGCCCGAGTACACTTTAAAATATACCTACAAAGGACCATGGACATTTAAGATTCACTTTTAATATTTATTGTTCAACAGTAACGAAACTTATATGTCATATGAAAGGTTATGACCTGTATTTCATTTTTTTATATTGCAGCTAAGTTGAAATCGAGCGCGATAGTACGTACGGTAATGGTTTTTTTTTCCATAATGATTAACGTTAGTGCAATTTTTTAAATTCTTTCATATTGTAAAGGGTTGTTTTTTAGAGGTACCTACATGACTTTAAGTTGGCAACACTTTTTTAACTGGCAGCCATTTTAACAGCTTTTAAGTAATTTTTATTTAGTTTGGTTTGGCATTTCAACATGAAATGACAATCGCCATAAAAACGCCTCCAAATTGTTCAAATATATCCCGATCCCGATTTTTATAGGAGAATTTTGTTTAATGATGAAACTCACTTTTGGTTGAATGGCTTCGTCAATAAACAAAACTGCCGTATTTGAAGTGAAGATAATCCTCAGGTGAATGTTTGGTGTGTTTTATGGGCTAGTCGAATCACGATGCTGATTAATGGCTTTTTCGTTCTTCAATTGAACAACCATTATTTGCAGGAGCTGTGCTTTCAAAAATATGACACTACATGTTACACAGCTTGTGTCGCATTTTATTGAAGGAAACGTTTGGTAACCGCATAGTTTCACATTTCGGACCGCTGAATTTCACTCCAATATCGTGCGATTTAACTCCGCTAGACTTTTTTCTCTGGGTATATGTGAAGTCGCTAGTCTACGCCGACGTTGATTAGACCGAAACGATTGACCACTAGGAAGACATCATTCGTCGCGCTAATGCTGATATACATACGGTTACAAATATTGGAAAAAATGATCCAAAATTGGACCTCCAGAGTACGTTGGAGCCAGTCGTGCCGGTCATATGCCACAGATGAAATTTAAATTCTTAAGTCTTTTGGCATCTTTTGAATAAAGTCAATTTTAAAAATTCATCTTTATTTTATTCCATTTCAAAGTTCTATACCTGTAAAAAAGACACCCCTCACAATTTTTTTTTTGAAATACTGATAATACAATCACGAGGCCATAAATTTAAAAAATCAAATTCATATTTGATTCTGTTGAAATTTTTTTTTGCAAGTTTATCAAATTCCATTAATAAAAGTTAACTCATTCCAGAATGTTTTTTTTTTTCTATCTTGAAAAAATTTCATAACAAATTTTTAAACAGTTTTAAAATTTAATTTATTTTTGTACTTTTTGTTATAAATGATATACTTGGTCGTATAGTAAAGTGTAATTTTTTGTTATGGCGTTTTCAATTGGCTATCTGGAACCAGAAAAAAGCATTCTGACTGCGTTTAATTGGGCGAAAGTGACAGTTGTGATTATAAAAAGAAGAGAATTTCTCTTCAAACATTCAAAGATTTAAATGTCACACTTGATAAATGTCATATTTTTTTAAATTTACAGATTATGCGAACTATAAAGTGATTGCTTGAAATACTATTACAGTCACACCAAACTTCAAATTTTTCAGAATCGAAAAAACTGTTTAATTGGGATTCCGAATCTAAAACCAATTCCGGATTGCCAATAGAAAACACCATTAGTAAATTTCATGTTTTATTTCATTTCATTTCACCTAAGATTTCATAACTGATGAGAGCAGAACCAAACAAATTTAAAATTCTTGATCTTTTTACGTTTTGTTTTGTTCACTAAAGCAATTATTGTTTCAAGGTACCAAATTTTTGAATCACCAAAAATTTAGGCAAAAAATGCTACAATTTCCCGAAGGCTCGTCTACAATGACATTCCTTTCGACACTTATAAATCCACATGCCTTGATTGTATGCCACCATTGTTCTGAAGAAGTGTTCTTTATCTCTTATGCCAAAAGTTCGGTGATCTTAGCACCAGACCCATGTATGTTTCATTATTTAGTATTAATAAAAATATGGTTCATTTTACTAGACTAATTTAGAGTCGTCATCAAATTCGATAATTGGAAATACCCAATATATTTTATTAATAATTGTTTCTCATAAAAAAAAGGAAGCATGTACCTAGTCATTGCAAAAAAAAAAAATAACAATGTCATCATTTAAACAAACTCTAATTCATTTTATGCCAAAAATAATATTGAATACTTCACTGGTAATGGGGCAATAAAGAATATAAAAACAAGCCTACACCATCACCAAACATACCGCACCACAAAAAAAAAAAATTATTTTCAAAAATGGAGCAAATAATAAAAATCAACAAAATTGATGGGTGCTAAATTTACTGAAATAATTCCGCTATCAATTTTATTTCATCTTAATAAAAATGAGTAATTTAAAACATCACAATGAAACGCTCAAACAATGTATTTGCACAAATTGAGTCACACTTTAGATGCCATCAGAACTGCCAACATTAAATAGCACGACGAATTCAAATACTTGTGGGATGGACGCACAGTGGTTTAGAAGTTGCAAAAAAAAAACCAACTTTAAATTGTGATTGGAAGAACTGACTTTTATGTTTAATACTTTTTTTACAATGAAACTAGCAATGCCAAGGGTTCATAAATTTGTGAATTAAAGTTTAAAAACATGCAAGCCATGTACAGATAAACATACGAAATGTATTATTATCTAAATATTAAAAAAAAAAAAAAACAACTATAAAAATCATATAACTTTGATTTTATTTCAAAGACAAATGTCTCTTTTTTTTTTAATATTTTTGCTTTGAAAAAAAAAAAAACGTTAAGAAATTAAAACAAGCATAATTTTACTTGCGATCAAGTGCTGCCCTATAATGAAACCTTATTCAACGATTTGAACGAATTTTATGAATTTTTTTAAGGTGAACTTTTGTTAGTAATTAAAAAACGTTATTAACGGTAGCTGTTTTTGTTTGTTTGTTTTTGCTTTTCGATTTTCTCATAGACGGTTGAACAAATTCTGGTCATAATATTTAAGAAAGAGGTCTTTAATAATAATAAACTTTCAAAAAAGTTTTTTTTTGGACTTTTGAAAAAACAAAATCAATTTTGTTCAAAAATGGTTGGATATTTTTTTTTTAATTTTAAAAAATGTTCATACCAATTTTCGAGATTCGAAAAAAAGGTTTGAGATCGAAATTTTGATCAAAGTTGATATTACTGTGATAGAAAAGACTTCTGTCAGTCTGTTTAGGCAGGCAGCGGGTCCACTAAGAAGTACTTGTCGAAGAACGGTCGAAGTGGTATCAGCACAATTGGGGAAGAGTTGGGAAGACAGCTGAAATACATCATCGGAAACTGAACACGATGGTGCCTAAGAACAGTGAAGGTCCCAGTATAAAGGCCTTTTCAATCATAGCAACGTATTGTTATTGCTGTTTTATCGTAGTATCCAATTGTTTAGCATTGTCCTGGGAAGCTTTAAAATGTCAAGTTTTACTACGTATATATTTTTTATTTGCGAATATATTATGTAAGTTCTATAGCGCAAGTCTTGTATCTGTGAAAACTCTTTGAAACTTGCGTATTTTTTGGACCACTGTCCGGAAAATCTGATTTTTTTTTTAAATGACCTCAGTGTTTAAAACACCGATGAAATATGAAAGAATTTTTTTTTAATTCCTAAAAATTTGAAAAAAAAATCGCTTTAGTGGTTCAGATTTTAATGATTTTGTGCACTTTTTTTTACAAAGGGCCCCACTGTAATATAAAATTCCCCACACAACCATTTATGTATATTATTAATAAGACTTCAAACAAAAGCTATGTTAAGAGAAGTAAAATAATTACCCTCATTAAGTAAGATGTATGACTTTGAAGTTCGAAAGTGGAAGGGCAAAATCGACTTCGACTCGCTGCAGATTTAATTAAACCGCCATTTCATTTTGTTATTGATGATACTCTACGTCTACACCCTATTCTCTCCTAATACGAGAACGAGTAGTACCTGATAACGAGATTTGCAAAAAAAAAAAAAAATACTTAGACAAGAACCTTGATTATTGTTTACAACGAAAAAAGAAAAAAAAAAGACATCAAGCACGTTACATTACTGTTAGTATCAGTTTTTGTTCTCTATGATTTGAGTGGAATTATGCAAAATTATATAGTAATTAGATTGATAATGCAGTTGGTGGTGCCGTTGAGGCGATTGTTGTTTTGTCGACGCGACGTTCTCGTTGTCGTCGTGCGTCGGCGGTGGAGTATTAATATGACGATAGATTGTGAATATATAAAAAAATAAAATGTAGACAGCGCGAAACAACAACGATGTTCCAGAGAAAGGAACAATATGCATTCATTGGATTTTTTATGCTTTTGCACTGTCACTCAATTTATTTGATTAACGAGATACATGGACATGGAACACTTTTTCTGAAGAACATCATGCCATTGCGAGCTTGCATTAATGCCTCTATAGCAACACACAAAGCAGTTACGGCACCTATAGTTTTTTTTTTTTTTTATTTGTATCCAAGGGAATAGAGAAAGTAGTTGGAATTACAGATCTGTATTCCAATAATATGGGTGAAGGAAAGGCGGATTGGCTCATTATGATATTTTTTTTTTTATAAAATGACTACAGCTTGATGTTGCATTGCGTTATTTAATATTTTATATTTTTTTGCAGCTCGTAGAAATGATTTGATTTATTGGTCATTTATTTTATTTTATCTGTTTGCTTTTTTTTTTTGTTTGCAGAAATAAATGCTTCAATGCCTTGGAATTATGATGATAAGTGTCGTTTAAAATAATTTATTTTATCATTTTTCTTTGGTAAAATGGTAGATTGTGGAGTAATGTATTTAATTGTCTGCTATAATAGCAATGTTTGTATATATGTATTTTTTGGTTGCAGTTAAATAGGTCAGTTTTTTTAAAGGTTAATAAACTTCAATCCTGTTGTCATAAATGCCCAATTATACCAGAAAATTGACAAAATTGCATATGAAACAACGCTACATACGAGTACATACATAGGTGAAAATAGGAGAAAAATATCAGATCAGATCGTCTGTCAATTAACATGGAGTCGATGAAACGTACACGATAAATGTCAAAAGTGACATTGACGACTTCTTATCCTCAAATACTAAGAGAAAAAAAATTAAAATGAAATTTACTATGTCTCTCTTGCAGTAAATTGCAATAAACACCTATAAGGAAAGGAAAAACAATGGATTTTGGAATGGTGCCCAACAAATTTAGAAGCAGAAGAACTCTTAAAGCTTAAAAAAAAGCTGCTGCTATGCCGCTGCAATGTTGAATCCATGTTTTTTTTTATACTTGGAAAGTCATATTCAGCGTCACACCAAAAAACGTTTGTGAATAGAATGTCTGCGAAACATCTTGAGATGTGCTGGACTAATGTAATGCTGATCATCATGCAAGAACAATTCAGGAACCATTGACTAAATCGTACGCAAATTAATTGGCCATATGCTTCGAAAGAATAACGAGTGTATTTCCAGTCAATAGAATGAAACCTTACAATACAGACTGTTTGAATATTGTAGCATGGAGGTTTCACCCTAGACACAACAAAAAAGAATCACCACAATTGTTGAATAGTTCCGGGACTGCTCTGGATCCGAGAGCATAGAAAGGCTCGTCACTGACCGGGAGCCCATTAAGATGAGTAACTAATCTATTAAGGACTCTACTTTGAATGATCTGAAATGTCTTTAAGCAAACACATATTTAATAATGTTGAACAAAATAAATGTTTGCATATTTTGAATGCACTTATTATCGTTTATTTTATTTTATTTTAACTGTGTTGTTGGCTCAGCAAAAAAAAATTCTTTTCATAAACAGAGCAAATTTCTTCAAAACCACAATATATGAACAAACAAGAACCGCAAGGTTTATCTTATTTTTGGCCGGAAATACATACATATTTGGCCTTTTCTAAAAACAATTATATAATGTTTGTCACGAAGAATCATTGACCTTTTTCAAACATCATAAAGGTACTGTGTTTTTATGTCCTTTATAATCAAGCAGATTATTCGCCAGCCATAGCAATATTCGCTATTATTGGCCATTGGTATAAAGTTTCATTTATTTTGAAATCTATTCAGTTCATCGAAAGTTTCAATTGAACACTATTGCAATTAATTTTTGCTCTAATTGCAATCTTTGTTGCAATATTCTGCCTAAACCCCATGGTTTAGAGCTTTGTGTTCATACAAAAAAAAAATGATTTAAGCTTTTCAACGATATATATCACATTCGTGGACGCTAGGAGAAATGCCAATTCTCCTTTACGATTTTAAACCGTTACTGTAATTTGCATGAAATTCAGTGATAGTTGTTCGTGATAAGAACCCAAGTTTTATTACAAATTACGATCATAAATGGTTCTAACTTATTTTGAATATATGAAATGATTTGCCCCTGACACGACTACTTGACAAAAAAAAACTAAAAAAGTATCTGGTCTTACTTTTGAGTCTATTAAATCTTAACATAAGTGCCCCTTAAAAGAAATATTTAAGATCGAATTCAAAAAACTGAATGAACCATTTAAAAAGGAAAAGAAATTATGTAGATTAAAATAAATAAATTTTCTCTGTTATCATATTTTTAATCTTGAATGACAACATATGGTATTGAAGTTATTTCGTATACAAAAATATGGACCTAGCTCTTTACTATGACCATAAACGCTCTAAACAGGTAATATATTGAATTAAAACTCTTGTTTCTTGTAAAATTAATAGTAGTGGCCCAATTTCCGTGCTAGAGTTTGAACGTAGCGTGTAGTTAATATTAAAAATGTGTTCTAAGGGCATCTTCTTTCTACATGACAGTAAAGTTAGCTTTATTCTGCCAAAGATGACATAAATAACGCGAATTCTTCCTCTGAATCCTACGTGCTTTCTCACTGTCATGCGAAGCATCTCCATTTCATGTGCTACCAATTACTTCATACGTCTTGTACATTGTAAAATGTATGATAACTTGTGGGCGAACCTGACATTTAGATTGTTCCTTTCGGTTTTGAGTTTTGTCGATCACAGAAGATGTCGATCCCTCAAATTCATCCACACTTTACTTATGCGATGTTTGACGTCTTCATCACAACTCTTTTTCTATTAATCAAAGATCCAAGTATTTAAAATATTTCGTACTTGGAAATCACTGTTCTATTAAAATAGATGTCCGGAATTGATCTGTGCGGATTAGTAAATAGATAGCACATGTATTAGTTTCGTTTAGGGTCTTTGCTTATAAAGGTACCATCGTCAGTAAAGAACAACGGATTCACTTTCGGTCCCTCACCTTTTTTCAGGTAGAAAATCAAGGACGCAAAGGACTCAAGACCCTTCCCTAGTGCACATCTAATTTTATTGATAACTCTTCTGTGATCTCTGCCCGGCTTATCCTCCCAACCATTGATGATCATCAGCACGAAGTCTTCTGGAACTCCTCGATGCCTTAGTTTAATCCATGTTAGATATCGTGGTTGTCCATCGAATTATTTATCCAAATCTCTAGAAGAATTCTGATATTTTTCCCATTCTCATTCTTATTGCATTTGTGATTGTTTACTCTGTAGTGGTCATCAGAAAGCCTTTGCACAGACGGCCGTTCCATACCCGCTTGCCGATCTCCATAATGTGTGCATTAAAAAGTATTATTTTGTCAAAATCTTTAAAATTATATAATCATAATATAAAGCCGCAAAATCACTCTCTAATATGACCAAATTTCCATTCGCCAAAAGAAATTGTTAAAGTCGGAAGTAAAAAATTCAAAAAAAATAATAGCTGAAGGCTGTTACATTAGTAATACAATTTGAATGTTCAACAGTGCAAAAAAATAAATAACCTTGATTAAATAACAAAACAAAAACATATAACTTATAACTTATCTTTAACATTAAGATGAAGCATAATGTATAATTGACTTCAGCTGCAGCTGTAAGTTAACGTAACCAATACATATTTCCTTGCGATGCTATAATCTCTCTCTATTTATATATGGCATATGAAAAGTCATCATTGTATCTATGATACAAATCTTATTTCTATTCTCAGTACCGCAATGTGGCCTTTTGTTGGTTTTCTCCTATTCATGCTACTAGACTATGACAACAATGTTCCATTCATTCAGACTTACATTTGCAACTACATTTTGTTTTTGTTGTTGTTTTTTTTTTATACAATTTTCATGTTTAATTAAGTTGAACAAATAAGGTGGTATATGGTATTACTCGTCGTATTGAAACGATCCCGAACAACATCAGCAAATGCATGGATGGGGGATGACGATGATGTGTGTGCCTGGTGTACCACCCTGCTGGAAAATGAATATCTACAAGTACCTACTTCTCTCGCATTGCGAGAATTAACCCCATGACTTTTTATGTCGGATTGATGAATTGGGGTCTGTCATTGTCGCTATTTGTTGCGCGGTCTGTTCCAATCCATTCATTCATTCATGATGTGACTTGTGAAAAAAAGCGAAGACAATAAAAATTGAAAGCTCTTAATTTTGTGTAATATACCAAACTTATTGTTAGTCATCCAAGGGGATATTAGCAGGAAGCGAAAGGTCATTGTTATACATATAAAATGTACACACAATGCAAAAAAGATTAATTATTATCTATTTACAGTTTGAATTAGGTTAGGTTGAGGTTTTTTTTTTGTTTGTTGTTATGTGGGAAACACCCATTGGAATTATTTACATATAGTCATAGATCGAGCTTTATTAAAAGCAAAACCAAACTGAAGCTCTTTAATGTTATTGCAGTAAAGAATTTTGCTGACTCTTTAATTAAATAAATTTTGAAAATAGTTTCTTTTTTATTATAACAATTATTAATACATGTACACAGAGTAAAAAAAAACTACAGCCTGTAGGTCAATTTTTAAGCGGGATTCACTTTTATAAAAAAAATGTTATGCAATAGCTCTCTTTAAATCCAATCTTAATTACTTTTAAAATAAAATTTTTTTTTCGTAGTTATTGAAGTTTATTAAATAGGTATTATTATTATGTCAATCACTGAAAACGATGGTCTTATGCTTATATTTATGCTTTCATTAGCTAATGAGGGAGGATTTTATTGAGTTATGAGTCATAAACTTTCGAGCGCTCGGTGAATACCGTCTTAAATATTTCAAATTAATTTATAATTTTGTATTCAGAATTATTAGTGGTCTAGTTGAAAATTTAAAAAGTGTGTAACTACTTGCTTTTTCGTAGATATTTGATGATAAAACAATTGTCTTTTAATTGACAAATTTTATTGAACTTTTGGTTTTGTTATAAATTTCTGGACATTTTCATAATATTTCGATTTATTTTATCTAAGGACTTCAACAAATAATTACTGTCGAAAGCATTAGCAAGCTACAAAAGAAAGAAAGTGTACTGTAAAAATTCAAAGTTTCAAAAAGGTAAAAAGGGTAGAGGAAAAGAAAACGGGAACAATTGGTTGAAAACAAACAAATACTAGAAAGTGTTAAAATTATAAATGTAGTGTCCATCTTTGTAAGATGAACATTCCTCATCATCATCATCTCGACAACCGGGGTCCGGTGCTGGCCACCTTCAAAAAGTCTCTCCACGTACCCGGTCTCGAGCCGACGCCATCCAGTTGCGCACCTCATGGTCGTCGTGGTCTACGCCATCTCTCCGGCGCAAGCATGGTCTATCACGCTGCCGTTTACCATAGAATGTACCACAAAGTACTTTCCGAGCCGGTTCCTCTTCGCTGCGAGCTAGGTGCCCTGCCCACCGGAGTCTACCGAGCTTAATTTTTGTCACTATGTCTGCTTCAAGGTAGATTGCGTACAATTCATGATTGTACCGTCTCCGGAATCGTCCTTCCTCACATATGGGGCCAACAATTCTCCTTAAGACTTTTCTCTCGAACGCGGCTAAGAGGTCGGAGTGTCTTTTGCTAAGAGCCCAAGTCTCAGATCCATACGTGAGTACTGGCAGGACCATGGTCTTGTACAGCAGCAGTACGCCAGGTTGTAGGGGAGGCAGGCCAAACCATCCCCTTGTCGGAGTCCATTAAAGATGTTGATTGGTCTGGATAGCTATTTTTACTTGGCTTGTTACGTTGGTCATGGTCAACCTACAAAGTCGTGTCAATTAATTTGGGATGCCGAATTCTCTCATGGCTTTGTAAAGTTCTACCCTGGCTATGCTCTTATAGGCGATCTTAACATGATACCTCTATAATTGCTGCACGTTGTGACATCTCCCTTCATTTGTATAGGGCAAATTATACCTTTTCGACAGTGTTCTGGCATATCTTCCTGCTCCCATACATGCACTAGAATATCATGAATTGCTTGGTGTAAGGCTGACCGGAAGTGGTGGAATAATTCAGCTGGTATGCCATCGGCTCCCGGAGCTTTGTTTTTCTTAAGCCGGCCTATAGCCGTTTCAACCTGATGAACATTGCATTACCGAAAGTCCACGATTTGGCCTTCAGGTGATGGTGCATAAAACTATATTGCGAAATCATTTTATTTTCGCCCGTATAGTTATAGTGTACACTTGTCCAGGACTGCTCAAGAAACTTAAAGATTTATGTTCAACCTAAGCTACTTTAGTGTTTTAACACACTGTGCATAAACTTTTAGGAAAGTCCAAAGTACCAAAATTTGAATATTTTTCTATTGCTTGTAGTATCTATCTATCACTCATGAACTAAAAACTTGAAATCCGAAGTGGGGTTTAGGCAGTGCTGTATACTTTCACTAATTTTGTTCCTTTTGGTGATGCATGCATAACCAGCTTTGTCGAATAGAAATGGAATAATTCAGTGGACTGTGCTATCACAAACACTTTAACTAGGCGGACGACGTATTAATGGATCTCCAGCAAATGGCATCAAGGATGAAGAGAGAAGCTGAAATCGTCGGGTAAAGATCAATTCGGCAAAAACAAAAAGGATCAGCCTTGGAACTTCCTCATCTGCTCAAAAAAATGTTTCTGGACAACCAGTAGAGATGGTTGAAAATATTTAATATCTCGGAAGTATTCTCTTTACGGACAGCGAAACTGAACAAGACTTTAACAGCCGAATCGAAAAAAAAATGCTGCGTTTAAGATATTGTTCAAACGGGGGTAGCATTTTGATATTCACAACTGCTGTCACTAGAAAGCTGCAAATGTTCGTAAATAGATGTCTGCTCAACATCTTGAGAACAGGGCAGGAACCCATTTACTTTATCATACGAAGACGTAAATGGCAGTGCATTGACTATACACTTCGATAGGGTAACAAATACATTTCTAGGCGTAGAACGGTCAAAGAGGAATCAGCTAAATTGGGGAAGAGTTGAAGAGATCTGAAATACATCTTCAGGAACCGTACACGATGGGCGCGTAGTAAAGCCCCTGCGCTCCGTAAGGGGAAACTAACTAAGGATCTAAGGAAGTAGGTAGTAAGTACGAACTAAAAATAAATAAGTTCTTTACAAAATACCTACATGTACATAAATAGAAGGATCAATTTAACAAAAAAAAAAAAAAATTACAATTATTGTATTAAATTATACTTTAGTAAATGCTTAGTAATTTTCTTGGAAAAAGGCGTCATGCAAAAAAAAAAAAACTTTATTAAATTCCAATATGAGTCACTTTACATTCTTGTAAAACAAATTCCTTCTCGCAAAATAGGTCAACCAACAAACACTCATTGACGCAATTTCACACTTAGTAAAATACTCGTAGGTACTCCATCGTCTCAAGACAAGACTCTTAAACAAGAATGATGTTTTTTTTTTCTAATTGGCAATCCAAATTTTAATTACCAACGAGATTTACAAGTAAAGAAAAAAAACACGAAAAACCCAAAGTAGGTAGGTCCGCACTTTCGCCCAAGACACCAAACAGCATGCGAATTAATTGCAATTGTTGTACTTGTGCAGAGAGGTCAACCGAAAATTCCAAATGACACCGCTGTTTAATCAGCAAAAATCTGACTGACCTCATTGCTTGACTAAATTTCTGTTGACAAAAGATATTCCTACCTACAAATGTTAGGTAAGCTCACGAGTTTAACTTTAGATAGACCAAAAGCGATTAGACGCCCATACCGAAGTATTAATAACGCAAAAATATTTCTCCGGAACTCGATTGTTAATCACTTATCATGATCGTCGTCGTTGTCGACGACAATAACCGTCTGTGGTGTCATGCTTGGCTCTTAGGGTGGAAATTAAGACAAAATGAAATTAACAAAAAAAAAAAAACTGATGCATCTGCCGGTACACCGGTTTCCACTTCAGCAACCCAACAGACAAAACGCGAACTGAACCAAAAGGTAGGTAGGTAACAAACTACACCTACCTCGACGCATCAAAAACGACGGCTACGACACGACACAACCAAGTCAGACTTATTCATCCGTGAATTGAACATAAATTCAACAATTCCCAGCGTTGTCGTCGGCACTGCTGGCCGCAGCCAACTTTGCAAATCATAACTTTGTGTGTTCCCAAGACCCAAAAGACTAATTAAAAAAAAAGGTTTTTCTTATTTTTCACATAAATTTCTCTACAATTGGTCTTTAATGAGACAACTCCACCAACAGGTAAATTATATCGAATTCAAATAATATATCCAACGGAATGTGAATTGCAGCAGCAGCATATATTTTGAAATTGAATCACTTTTTTTTTATTCAAACCAATTCAAACCAAAAAGGGCAACTAGAACGTTTATTTGAAAGGAAGGAACAAGTTTTCCAAATAAAACAAAATTAAAAAAAAATGAAAATATATATAAGTAGAAAAAGACGCACCCAAAAGTAGAAGTTTCACCTCGGATGCAACTCGCTCGCCTTCGGCTCGGAGTAACCGATCGATTTTCTTCGATCGCTCGATTGCTTCCTTATCTCTAGCCGTACTCACTGCACAACCCATGTTTTATAAAGCAAAAAACAAAAAAAATAATTAATTTTTTTGTTTGTTGAAAACGATTTTTGTATATTCCCAAACCACGACGACGAGAGAGGCGGCGGTTATTACACTTTTTTTTCCTGTACTTTTTTCCAAAGCTAGCACTTTTTTTTTTTGATAATTTTTCTTTTGCTTCTCAACACTTGTTGCACTTTTTATGTGTATTTTTTTGAATGAGGATTATTTTGAAGTAAAAAACTAAACACTCGAGAATTTAATGTGAAAACTAAACTAAAAAAAACAAGGGAAATAATTAAATGAAATTAAAAATTTTCGCTTAATCGAAATGTGAATCACTTTTCTTCCTTCATTGGCAGCATCACAAAAAAACTAAACAATGGTATTTTAACGAAGAACGACGAAAGTCCACGGTTAAAATTAACGAAAATTTCGTTTCAGTGAAGTTAGCTGTGGTTGAGAATGGGTGTGTTCAGTAC
The DNA here is from genome assembly GCA_958431115.1 of Syrphus vitripennis. NCBI lineage: Eukaryota > Metazoa > Arthropoda > Insecta > Diptera > Syrphidae > Syrphus > Syrphus vitripennis. The sequence continues at coordinate 29,078,705 of OY288110.1, forward strand.
TGGATGGTAATGAATGAGGCCGACGGAACTTGACAGCATTCAGATAATTTTGGTTTAATGAAGAGTGTGTTTATTTATTCATTCTAAATATTCGGAATATGAAGTTTGTGTTTCTTTATTCAATAAAATATTTTGCATAAACCATAAAATGTTTTTAATTTATTCTGGAACGTTTGGAATGCATTCTTTTTATTCCATGTGAAAGATGGAATAAATGGAATATATAGTGCGTTCAGCACGATTATGGTAGATTCACATCGGTGTAATTTATTTAAACTTGCAACAAAAGAATTAAAACGTTTTATAGCACAAGATTAGTACATTTAATGCTCATTTGCATCCATTTTGCAGTTTGAAAATAGATATTTATGCAAAACAAAAACATTTTTCGTTTGAAATTTCACAGAAATTGCCATAAATTTTGTTCTAGTTTTGTTTCTAAATTATTTTAGGTCTTCATATTCTGAATAATAATTCCGTGTTTTCCATCGTTTCTATCTCCTCTAACGGCCTCTATGGCCTAGTTCCCCCAAAACTTCAAAATTTGCTAATGGTAGAATTAGTATGTTTTGGTTTGTTAAACGTGATCCTGATAAGGAAAGGATTTCATGTTGTTATTGTCGATTAGATTTCCGCCTGACTTACATAGCTCTTATTCCATGGTTTGGTAAGGTCGTCGAACTATGTAAGTTGAAATATTATTAAGATGGCTGTTAATGACTTGAAAACAATATTTTTAATGTGAAATATCAACGTACTATGCAAATTCATATACAATGACCACGCGTTCATTGTATATAAATTTGCATAGTACTCTCATGAACACGTTCCAAACGTTGTGTGATGTGGTCGTTTGAGGGCGCACTTGTATATACACAGAAACAGCAACCAAAAAATTAGTGAGTGATGTGATCGCTAGATGGCCGACGTGTTCATGAGAGTACTATGCAAATCTACTCGTATTATGTACAATGCACTGCACGTGTTGTTTTCAATGACAAACACGCGTTGTTGTTATTGTATTCATCAACGTCGCGCCGCCGTGGCAGAATCGAATCGGGATAGCCTTTATCTGTATTAGCTGTATTTTATTTTCATTATGATCTGAGTCAGATCTATTTTTAACTAATAAATACAAAAACAATTTTGGAAATTTCCCTTTATATTAGCCGCGTTTTACTATCCACCAAGATCCATATGGATCTTCCTGGTGATAATAAAATAATCCAGATCCTACAAACTAATTCTTGGATCTTGAAATAGATCCAGATAGAAAGCAGTACCCCAAAGTGTTACTGTGTTGAGTGTAAAAGATAACCCAGATAAAGATCCCGATGAAAGATAATAAAACACAGCTATTGTTTTTGTACTATGTACGTCTAAAAATTAAATCCAGATCAAATTTTTTGGATGATAAAATACAGTTTTAATATCGTACATACATTTTATTTGCCTTTAAAATTACTTCTTCAACATTTATATTTAATTCGTAGGAAATTTTCTTCTTTGAGGACAACTGAATTCATCTATTTGGTCATAGGTATTATGTAATTTTGTGTCATGTCCTTGTTCTCATATTTCGATGTTTCACTTAAGTACTTGTTTAATCAAATAAAAATGGATTAACTGATCCAAAGAACGTAATTATCTAAGCCGTACAAAACATCGGTACACTTGGACGTATACGCACTTTTATAACTAAGATTTTGATGGAATGTGTAGTAACAGTAGTACCCGACAGACTGGCAAAAATAGTTGCCAGACTTTTTTTTGCCTTTCCTATAATCATAAAGGAAGGTCTGATTAAAATTTCGAGTTCGATTGCTGTCAACTATATGAAGTACTTCCGGTTAATGTGGAAAGATGTAATTTGGTAGAGTAGCATGTTTTTTTTAACAAATTCAAAAATTTTTTTTACAGGTGACATTCAAATTAACTTATTACATGGAAAACAACGTTGGCATACGTCGACTTATACGGTATTCACACCAAGCCGAAAACACGGTTTTCGCCAAAACATCGGTTTTCGATGAAAACCTAATCGAAAACACAAGTTTTCGCATACATTTTTTGTAGCTTCAGGTTTTCATAAACTACAAGTTTTATATAAAACCGGTCGAAAACTTGTGGAAACACATAGATGAACTAAATCAAACACACCTATGGAATGTTCAGCGCCCAAAAATCGACAAGAAAGAAATTGATGGAATGCTTTCAAAAGAAATTAAAAACAGCTGACTGTAAATATTATTTGAGTTTTTGATTTATTTTGTTGATAAACTTTTTGTGATAAGTAATTTCTTTGTTCTGATTCTCATGTAAGAGTTTTCAGATAAGAAAAAGAAGTTTAACAGAATATTCATGTTTTCTTCAATTTTCTTTTTGTGTATATAAATTAGTTTAATTTGTTTAGCATTCATTTATTGTTGCAAATATGTAAACACAAATAAGTTTTTAATTTTTCAATACAAAATTTGACAGTAGTGTTGTCAAAAAATTGAAATGTCAAACGAAAACACGTAATATGCAGTGTGAACGCATTTCGTGTTTTCGAAAACTTTTAGCTGAAAACCGCGTTTTGAGTTTGGTGTGAAAAGGCTATAAAACTACTTTTTTTAGTGAAGATATTAGGTTTGTTCGTTGAGCCCTGAAGTCACCCTGGGGTCACCCTAAAGCGTTTTTTGAAAAACCTGAACTCACCCTGACATTGAAATTCTAAGTTTTTTGAGACTTGGGGTCGCCCTGAACTCGCCCTGAAGTAGAACTAGGTTTTTTGCTGTGGCGAGTTGAGGTAAAGAATAAATTGTCAAAGTGACACGAGTTTGAAGCATTTGTTTTGCTGTGGATTTACGTGTTGCAGGTATTGTTTATTATTTAAGTACAAATACATCGAAAAAATAAATTTAATATAACAATGGCAGCATTCACATTGCGCTGAGATATGCTATCTCAGATACTCGAGTATCCGTATATGTTTGTGAACGACTAAAACCGGATAGGTTAATTTAGCTGTTTGATTTGAATTCAAGTCAGCTGTTTTTGACATTTCTCTTCAGATAGCTGAATATACGAGAATTTTTTAGATCGGTTGAGATTTTTATTTTGAGAACAGATGTTTTATAATCAGCTGTTTTTTCTCAAGAGATTACAACAACACAAACCAATCTGGATTGCTTTAGATAATTTTGTGAACGTGGCCAATAATAGAAGTAGAAATGAAAACATTTGATGTTGCTGAGTGTGCAACGGGTGAATCCGTAAAAATTTCAATTTGATCTGTTACAGCACAGAGTATAAATTTCTGGTTTGAATGTAAAAGAAACAATTGACAACCCTCAAGTGTTTTTTGAGAATTGAAAAACCCAAGTTTTTTTGACAACTCTTGGGGTTGTCAAGAAAACCTGGGTCAACCCTGGGTAAAGTTCAACGAACAAACCTATTATCACAAACGTGTGTGTCATAAGTCCTGAAAAGTAATAAAATCTTTAAGTACTCCAAATTCTTATTTGTGATATAATAACTATCAATGATTTCGGTCAAGTTTTGAAAAGCATTTAAAATGTGACTATAGTGATAAAATGAAACCTTGTCAAAGTGAAGTTTCTCACCTCATTGGTACTGAAGTCAGAGGTGGTCGAAAATGGTCTGCGTTTGTTCATGTGCAGTGTCAGAATTTGGCTTAGCACTATTGTGCCCTTTGGTAACTAGTGACAAATGTTCTGGTTACGTAGAAAGATCAATCAGAATTGACTTTAAACCAACAGAATATTATCATTAAATAAATACGTAAAATGTACCACAAAGTTTATAGTCACAAAGTTTCGTCGATAGCAAAGCAAAGGGTTGTTATTCCAAAAAAATTCAAAAACGTGTATCTGTTCAGTTAGTTATAGCTTATGCACCAAAATTGACGAGCTAAAATTGCTGTTTAAATACTGTTACAGTTAAAAATCTTACGGTAAAAATAAAAAAAAAAAGAAAATAAAAGAAGAAATTTTTTTTAAAAAGAGACCTGTCAAAAGCATGAAACAAAGCAAAAATCTTTGACACTTTTTGGGACAAAGTTTTCACAGCCCATCTGTAATTAGCTGCACATATGTTAAATTTTAAATAAAATATAGTAAAATATCTTATTTCAAAGTATATTTAATTTTGTACTAATTTTATGAGTTAAGGCCAATACTGTTTTAAAAAAAACACGCAAAACTATTAAAGATACATAGTTGCACAAAAAGTTATTCACCCAATTTGAAAGCACCTTGCTTATTTCAAAAATAGCATTCTTATAACTCACACTCTTTTCGATGTCCTAAATTAAGAAAAATCCAAGCAGGCAAACTGCAATTTATCATTGCAATAGTCTAAATATTTACGTTATCTCATAAAAATTATGATTACCCTACAGCAGGAGTAAAAAGCGCTCCTTGGCTATATCGTTTATCGTATCCCATCGAGAGCACAACCGGAAGAATATAACTTCCAGCACCGCATCATCGCCACCATTAAAATCTACCTACCTACAAATGCAAGCAAATGTGCCGTTAAAATTCCAAAATCAATATGTGATCTAAAAATCTGGATCCAATAAAAAAAAAAAATGAAGAAAAATACAATGAGCTTCTACGTCTCAGTCCCATTTATCAGAAAGATATAGCGAGATAATGAGATCGAGACGATCTGCTATCTACAGCAGCGTTGCGTGTGATCACTTAAATTAGCTACGGGCGATATGTCTGTTCTGTTTTGGTTGTGTTTATTGTTCTAAGAATCATTTGTTTTTTTTTTTTTTTTGCTTTTGTCTTCTCGCCTTCTCGGGACTGTAATAGATGCTCCAAGTGTAAATAAAAATTTTTTTTTAAAGCATAGCAAAGGAGTAACGATCGATCGCGCACAATTAGTTTTTAGGCGGGCTGTGTTTGCCCTTTGACGGTAGGACAACATTTTTGTTGAGATTAGACCTTCAACCATATGGTCAATGAAACTATTGCGAGATAAGAACGAACGGTGAAATGAAATTTTTTTTTTTTTGTTAGCTCAAGCAAAGATGTTCAAATTGCTAATATATAATCTCAGTTTTATTTTGTGAAAAAAGAAACTTGATTGAATTATGATCTTAAACAGCAATTACCATGGAGTTTTCAAGGACAATTAAAAAACCTTTAGAGCCATTTGTAAAAATATTTAAACCTCAAACATGTTACCCCCCCCCCCACCGATTTCGTCAATTGTTTTTGGGGAGAGCTTATGGAGGTTTTAGTTGATATTTATTGGTATTTATTTTTGTTTGCCATTATCCAAATAACAGTCCCTTGTTGCTCCTACTATCAATTTCCGATGCTTAAAGATTCCCCAAATCAAATTCTACACTTAAAATTTTGTAGCGCCACCAAAAGGGTCGGGCAACATTAAAAAAATACTCGCCATGATAGTATGATAGTACTGTTTTTTCTATACAAAAGGATTTTCATGTTGATCAAAAATAAAAACCATACGCCAATTAATCAAACATTAGAATTTGTTATTACATATTATTTACCGTCATATACTGATATAACTGATGAGGAAATGTCAAATTACTGTACTAGATTGCTCAATAACGTGAACGGTAATGCCAAACTCGCACAATTCAGTCACGTATTACTCGTGAACTGATGCGGTAATTCGGCCCCTGAACTCACCCTGACACTGACAATGAAATTCTGTGTTTTTTGAGACCCTGGGGTCGCCCAGAGCTCGCCCTGAAGTAGAACAAGGTTTTTTGCTGTGGCCAGTTGAGGTAAAGAATAAACTGTCAAAGTGACACGGGTCTGAAGCAATTATATTGCTGTGGATTTACGTGTTGCAGGTATTGTTTATTATTTAAGTACAAATAAATCGAAAAAATAAATTTAATACAACAATAATAGAAGTAGAAATGAAAACATTTGATGTTGTCGACTGTGCAACGGGTGAATCCGTACAAATTTCAATTTAAACTATTACAGCACAGAGTATAAATTTCTGGTTTGAATGTCAAAGATACAATTGACAACCCTTAAGTGTTTTTTGAGAACTGAAAAACCAAAATTTGTTTGACATCTCTTGGGGTTGTCAAGAAAACCTGGGTAAAGTTCAACGAACAAACCTGTTATAATTGGCCAGTTTATATTTCTAAGATCTCAGAGATCTTCGTATTCTCAGAAATATAAACAAAAATTCTCATACAAATTTCTCAATTCTACTGTCAAAACTCTGAGAATGAAAATTTTTGGATTCGATTTCTCAATTTTACAAAGTGATAGCTTTGACTTCTGAAAATAATTTAATTTTATTTGCTTTTGTATTTTTAAAAGGCGTCACAACAACAATTTTTATTTCTTTGAGAATTGTTGTTTATATTTCTTTCTCAATCTCTGTCATTTTCACTGAGAATATTCTCAGAGATCTTAGAAATATAAACTGGCCAAATACATGCAAGGATTAATTTAGATGTCAATTATCATTATTTAATCCAAATGTCAATTTTCCCTCGTGTCTTTTCCATTCGGTCTGTTTATAAAGCAAAAATTACTTACAATAAATAAATAACAGAGTTTTCTGTGAACATTCATTAGAAAAAAATTTTCCAACCGCCAAAAAATTTTGCTCTAGGATTGTTTTTGCTTCAAGCTTAATTCCACAACTATAAAAAAAAGATACTTGTGAGAGTGATTTTGCGCAAAGAAAAGTTTTGACTTAAAAATTTTTGTATGGAACTATGAACCAACCCGAACTGAAAAAAAATTATTGGCTACTACTTTTTCGAAAACGAAATGGAGATTGACAGACAAATTTTACTTGACGAAAATATTTTTTTTCATTTTTTTCCCCAAAAAGATCTGTATACTAGCCTTTATGACATAAAACTATTACTATACTTCAATAAAAATATTTGAGGAATGAATAATATGTGCGTTACCACCAATAACGTTATCTGAGAAATGAGTTATATCAGCGTTCACCTCTATAGCGCCTCCTCCTTGATCTGCCACTGCTTAATGCATACGTAACGTATGTAGATAAAACTTGTTTTTATTAAAGTTTTTTTTGAAATTAAAAAAAACCACTCAATCGCAACGACAGGTTAGCTATTAATCACAGAAATGTTTAGTACAATAAGCCCAAAAGGGATCGCTAATGTGAATGCGCCATAGCTATGCAAGTGAAGTAGTATAAACCACAAATAGTTCGGTGCCACTAGATTTGATCGTTCAACGTTCCCCTAAATTTAGTCCAATGAAATAAACTCCAGAAAGTCGGTGTCTCTGAAATTGGAACAATTCAAACAAAACGACGACGACGCGACGACCTGATGAAAATGATTCCTTGACTAATGATGACTGATATTGAATATCGACATACAGCACCTATTCTCAGAAATGAAAACATGTGCTTCCACTAAAGCCGAGTTCAAGGCCTCAATCATTAAACAGTCCAATTTATTGACAACCTAAAGTGCTGACTGAATTTCAAATGGACTCTATCGGTTTTTTTTTTTTACTCTTTGCTTTTTTGTGTATTGCTGATGGATAAGGGATAGCTGAGCAGAGCATAACTTTGTGGATTTTTTCTTGGTCTAGATTTTTTTGAATTAAAAAAAAAGAGTTGATTGATAGTGCCAAGAGACTTCCATTATTCCTTTTTTTATGTCATTAGAACATTTTGTTGGGCTACTCAAATCGAAAAATTGAAATGCATTATGTGGAAAATTGAGATGATCGCTTCATCATTCATCATCAAAATAATTATCGATGTTGCCTTTGGTTTCAAGTGTTCCATGTATGGCAGTTATTGTTGGAATAACTTTAGGATAAGGAAAATAAGGATGAGCAAAGGATCTTCATGTGCGATCATCCAGGATATATTAGGTGTCATATTACAGAGGTTTGTGTGTTGCTGTGTCAAATTTCGAATTGTTAAGCGGCCAATTGAACACTATCCATGTATCGTATGCAGAGGCAGACAAGTGTTTTTTTTGTAGGTTTGTTATTTTGACATATTTTGAAAAATTACCTACATACTTGGCGCCAAGCTAATGTCATGTGGGTAATTTGGTTTTGTTTGTTAGAATATAATTTATCAGTTGTCAAGTTGTTGTTGGGATTACAGAAGCTAATTTAAGATCTTCGGATAGTATACATATATAGGGCTAGGTATATGAATTCAGTTTTTAGATTGTTGCATATTCTTCACGGTTTTCAAAAATATGTAAATGCTTCAATGTATCTATCATTAACTAAAAATCGTTATGTTGGTTAGATACATAGGTTTTTGTATTTATATTAATTCGAATTCTTTTTTGTTGTCAGGTTGTATACCTAAGGTATATTTAGCTGGAACTTTCATGATTTGAATGAAAGGGAAAGAAAGAAGACAGTGCAAGACTCGATACTTGCCATAACATTAGCACCCATTTCTAAAACTGAAAGAAAAAAAAAACGAGAATATGGCAGTCTTCAACTCATTTCAGAATCGTGGATTTTTGTAAGCGAATTATTTTTAAGTTAAGTTAAGAATGCCTTAGTTTAATATCTATGGACTAAAACCTCCCACAGTACAGTAGCACCGTCTGCCGAATTGCCAAGGAGCTTATAGGAGGTGTCCACTTCTCTAAACAACACCAATTAAATGGAGACCACATCAAAAAGTTTAAGGATAACTTTTATGCGATTTAAAATCTAGTTTCCACCAGTGAAGTGTAATCAGCGCTCAATGACCCGTCGGATGTAAACATTTCCCGAATACAATCAAAAACCATTGAAGAACAACAAAGTGGTTGGACTTGACGGTATTCCCGCAAAGCGTTTACGAGCAACGCCAACAAAATTGAGTAAGCTTTATTTTGATGTCTTAAGAACGTCCTAAAAAGTGCTCTAATTTAAGGGGATGAAAAGGGGTAATTTTTTTTTGCTTTTTTTCGAAAACTAAAGTTTTTTTGAAAAAAAGTTGCAATTACCAATTGTTCCTCACATCATCTTACACAAAAACAAAATATAGATACATATGTTGGTAAATAAATATATCTTCTATAAGTTATTCTAAAGTAAGATTGTAAAAGAAACAAACTTTTAAGGAGTAAAGTTTATGGCTCGTAGCTATTTTGCTAATTTTTCCCGATTTAAGGCTTCCCCAAACCAATACAAAACATCAAAGACGGGGATGAAAACACGCGTGGTTGTTAATGTTTCTTCATCATCACGATGATTGTTTTCGTTTATATGTTATGTACATGTCGTACTCGTACATAATCATACTTCCCCAGAAGTATGAATGTACAAAATTAAAATTTATAATAATTACTTTATGATAAGAAATAAGAATGATATATTTTATGTCCGATTTTTTTTTTATAATAAGCAAGCACACAAGGGGATTTTATGTACCCTTTATTATGTCAAAGACACAGTGCGAGCTTTAGGTAAGTAGGAGAGGATTTAAAGGAGATGTCGGTGAACATTAATCATGAATTTCAGTATATCACAATGAGAGGGAAAGACAGAGCGTGGAAGGGTATTCCACATTCGCGTAGTACGGCTAAAGAACGAATCTCTGTACTTGATTGTACGACCGAAGTTGGGTTCAAGAGTAAACTGATGAGAATTCCTGGAAGCGCGAGTATTTTGGTTGCATTGTTTAAGGGAAGGAATGCAACTGGCTATTTCATTGGAGCACTTACCGTTAAAGTAACGATAAAAGAGTGAGAGAGAGGAAACGTTACGCCGGTGTTCGAGTGACGTAAAAATATCGATGATGTTCCTGTCTCCGATAATTCTAAAGGCTCGTCTTTGTATACTGTCCAAGAGGCTTAAGTAAGTTGCTGGAGCACCAGCCCAGAGATGGGAGTTATACTCAAGCTTTGGACGTATATAACTTTTATAGATAATAGCCAGATCAGAAGGGGAAAAGAACTTCTTGCATCTCCAAAGGAAACCCAAACATCTTGCGGCATTTTTGGCGACGTTAAGTATGTGATCATTCCACTGAAGATGGTTTGTGATACACATACCTAAAAATCGGAAGCTGATTGGCTTCTTCGATGCAAGTGCCACTCATAGATAATGGCAGGGGGGAGGGGGTACGTCTCGCTTTAACGACAGAAGGCAGCATTGTGTTTTCGAAGTATTAAATTCTACGCGATTTCTTAATCCCCATTGTACAATGCTGTTTAAGTCAGAATTTAATGTACTTATCATATTAAGCCGTTTCAGTTCCACGTCCAAAGAGCAGGGATTTGAATCTGGAAACGAATATGAAAAGCTAAGAGTGCTATCGTCAGCGAAACAATTTCAAGGATTAGTAGTTACAGACAGGAGATCATTTATGAAAATGAGAAAGAGGGTCGGAGACAAAACGGAACCCTGTGGCACACCAGCATTTATTTTGTGGGTTTCAGACTTGAATCCGTCTAATACTACTTGTATAGAGCGATTCGAAAAAAAGTTACGATAAAGCATATATTGCGTGATAGAATGCTATTGCAATGTTTTTAAAAAAAATACTTTAAACAGAAAATCAGGTACTCATTAAAAACCAACAAAATCAACTACAATGTAATGCCATAGTTTTTGACTCTAGGTATTATAGGGCAAGTTTTGTATTTGAAAAATTAGAACTCGATATTTTGATCAAAGTTGACATAACTTTGATGGGGAAGAGGAAAAAAGTGAGTTCTGTAATTCTGACTTAGTACACATCCGTTTTGGGTAATCCCTCAGTCTGTTTTTAATTTTTTTATAAGACCAAGAATAACGGGACCATAATACAACCCAAATTTGTATTTGATTTTAATGCCTTTTGATAATAATTTGTTCCACCAAAAGTCGCAGGAGCAGTACCTTCTATATAGAACCAATTTTTGATTTTCGATTTTCTCAAAAATAGTCTCTTTGTTTTTATATTTTTTTTTCTGTACATTTTATTAATATTTCATATCAATTTTTTCGAATTTAAATTTTTTTTAGATGGTACCTATGTAAATTTAAATTAATAAATATAATTTATTTTTCTTTGTTTTAATATTATGCACTACATTGGGCATAGGATTTTCCCTTAAAAAAATTTAAAAAATGTATTAATATTTATTAATATTTATTAGTATTAATATTTATTAAAACCTTAATTATTGTTGTAAACTTTGCGTCTTGCGATGATATTTCCAAAAGAAATTTCTTTGAAACTTCTTGAAAAACACCATAAATCCATATTGGACTCAATTATAAAAATTTTGGAGTATGGTTTCCTAGAAATTTTCAAAACTTATAAGATAAGAAAGGGTTTGTACGATTATTTATAAGGTTTTACAAAAAGTCACCATTGAGTTTTAATGGTTTTTTGTTCTTATTTAGCTATTGGTTTGTCCCTGTCTGGTTCAACTTCAGTTTTTGTCACACCTTATTAGAAATACTAAAAAAAAAGCAAAAACAAAATGTCCAAAATGAGAAATATCAAACCTCACTTTGACAATGTCAAAAAAGTATAAGAAAATGATAAATGAGTTAATACTTGGATGGTAAATTTTCCTTAAAACTCGAAAATGCAATTTTAGTTTATTGGTCCGTTTATTGACTTTCCGAAATAAATTTTTTCTAGTGCAATGGATAAATTTCATTTTTAAATTTATAGAAGCAATTATTTAAATGCGTTTCATGTAACGGAACCAATTAAAAAGTCAAATTTAATTGTTTTCATTTTGGACACATTGTTGAATTTGAATGGCCAAGAGAGTTAGGATTTGTTGAAATCAATATGCTTTTAGGTCTGGGAGTTATTGAAGAAGAGACATTTTTCTGGAAGCACCAGGAAATCCATTTGAAAATAAATGATATCCAAGCGTATTTTAGACATACATATAAAGATGATAGACTACTACAGCAAAGGCTGAGTGACGAATATTAAAATGTTTTTAAACAAAAACAATGAGTATGATTAGAATTTTTCCTTTTAATTTTGAAATTATTATTCCTCAATTTTCAGAATTTTGAAAAAAAGTGATTTAGTCATATGAAAAATTGTTAAGTAGTTAGTTATGGGTTAAGTTTTTGAAACACATCGTTGATAAAATGCCACTATGAAAGAACTAAAGAAACACAGAGTTACATACGTATTACGAAAATGTTTATTTGAAAGAATCACAAAACAAAATCAAAGAAGAAAAAACTATTGAAAGAATACAGAGTGGTTGGATTTATAATTTAAATTCTTAAAAAATTGCTTTTGAAAAATAAACTTGATTCCGGGCTTCAAGGTACTTTCAATTAAAACTTGAATCTGCTTGTGGGCTTCAATCAACCCATTTCTTAATCAAGTTTTATTACTCGAATTCTAAAGAGAGTTACTAGATCGAGTTTTGAATTGATTTTGAACCTTCGTCAAGAAATTAGCAGTTGGTCAGTCACTTAAGAAGTCATGGCAACTAAATTAATTACCAAAGTCCTTGTAGGTATTGAATTTGGTTTTAAAACATAATCGCAGAAAGCAAGAAAGACTTTAATTTTTATTCACATTTTAATGAACACTATTAAAGTAACTATTATCACTTCGTATAAACAACTTAAGTATATTTCTAAAACATGTGTATGTGCGACAACAACCTGATCAAATATATACTTCGTCCATTTTTAATTTTGTTTGCTCCAGTAGCAGCAAAGGATCTTAAAGAAAACATATATAATTTCATTTTATTCCCATGCACGCACTTAAAAGTGCAATAAAATCCTTTTTTACGATCTTTCTGGTTTAACATGAATGTTCATTGCTGCAGTGCATTGCAGCAATTTGCCATTCAACTCATCTCAAGAACTCATCCCTATATGTAAAGTAAGCGTTTAATTTGTTTTCTCTTGTTTTATGTTCCTCTCGAAGGCTAGACGGAGTCAGACATTTAAACCACGATCATCATGATCATGATCATTCATTCGTCTTCAATGTGCATTTATTGTCTGTACTTTCTGATGCATGTGTTGTTGCATGCAGCAAACATGTGCTCCCCAATAAAATGAAAAAATATATATAAAATCCACATAAAACCCGGATAGCCCTATCCTTGCCATCAAGGTATAAACGATCATATAATATCTCATTCAAGGCAATTACTCAAGATCGAGATCATCTAGCTGGGTTGAATCTAATGCGTAGAACAAAGACCGACCATGTGTGTGATTCACTAAAAAATACTCAAAAAAAACCCCTATTTCACTATATATTGAAGAAGTATTTTGAGGGAAAAGGCTTTTCCCTGAAGATCATAGCATAAATGATTGAAGATCGCCGACATCAGTAATCCATCTATCAAAACAGGGGACCACCCTGAATGTTTCCCTTGCTCGTATATGCCACATCATATCGCAATGTTAACTTGGTGTAAACATATGTAAATCATGCTAGCGATCGTTAGCATTTACACGTTTTTTTTTTTGTAGCTTTGCTGATCGCAGTGCGGTTAGTGCGGTGACGAATAAGCCGTCTATCTCCATACCGCAACCCCCATTTTTTTTTTTTAGAGAAGAGCACCCTCCGTTAGCAGATGATCACAGACCGATTTGTTTTTACATAGCAAATTTATCATACCAGGAAGAATCAAAAATTCTCCTGTCTGGTGTGGATATGTTTGAAGCTATCAACGCACAATCGGCTGCCGATCACACGCCACTACCGATGGAAGATCGAACAAAAAAAAAACACTTTCCCTTTTTTATTCGGGATTGTGCTCCGGTTGGCATAATGATTCTAAAATTAACGCCAGCCGCAAGAAAATCAATTTTTTTGGGAAAACTTTTTTTTTGTTCGCCAGGAAAATCACTTTCTTCGATCTTCGCGGCTTGCGATGCAATTTGTTTACACTATCATTCGCGTCTATGTTTGTTCGGATTTCCTGAGTTGTGTCGTATCGTATAGGCGAGGGTTTGTGCCTCTGTTGGCTCTGAGAATCACTGACGTTGTCGTTAGTTTAACAATCTGTTTGTGGTTGTCCCGCTTGTCTTGTTCTCGTTGTACCGAGTGAGTTATGTTTCCCGTGTGGCGGTGCGTGGGGCAGTGAGAGTTAAAGAAACCAAAAATATATCGATCTTCAATTTTCATGTATGTATACACTTGAGATCTTTTTGCAGGTTTAGGCACAACGTTTAGCTGTGTAATTTGTTCAGGGCCACATTTATATATATTTTTTAATTCTTAGGCGTTGAATAGACCTTACAATTGGGGGATGAGTGGAACAAATTCCATCATATGATTTATTATTTCTCTGTGGGATCTTAGGTTTCCTATGCGACTAAAAATGCATCGTCATCCGTAAGGAGTTGGCCTTGAGTATTGTTGATGAATTTTGGTGAACGAATTTCCTGAGCATTAATCACTTTTTGTATAGCAGTTTTGAAAATAGTTACGCCCTTGTTGGAATGCCATAGTTCCTATATTTCTTCAGTACTCTTTGCTTGAAATTTAACTTACATTTTGTGACTTCTTTCTTCCTTGTATAACGTCTGTAGACCACTCCGGTATTTTTATGTTACGTTGGTAGTGTTTCTCAGCAGTTCACAACCAAGAATCCCACTCAAGCAGCTTCGTGAGTCCTACATTCCCTGACTCTAATATAGGAAGACGAACCCCAAAGTGAACCTATGCTACCCATTTCCCCAAGTGCAAAAAGTTCAAGTATTTTGGAACTGTGATTAATAGCAAAGGATCTTATGATGATAACATTAAACATCGCGTAAGCGGAAAACAGCCATCGTCTATTTACCATCCTAGACAAAAAAAAAGCTGGCACTGTTATGTAAAAATAAGATGTTCTTAATACTGAGTTCAAAAGGCAATAGCAAGCGCACACTATCTTGGAGGAAAGGCAGGCGAAGAAACTCCTGATAACTCCTGAATAAACAAATGCAAAGACAAGCTATCACAGAAACCACCACAATTTGGGCGAAGTAGTGAAGTGGGACAGTTGTGGTCAAGAGATCCTTGATCGTGACAACCAAAGAAGAAGTCTTAAATCACAATTTCGATTAAACTAAGGTGATTTGAAATTGCTTCATTGAACGGACATTTTGAAGGCAATTTTTAAAAATTAATCCAAAATTGCCCAATTTCGTCCATTCGCCCCAATAGGCTTTATAAAAAAAAAGTTTGCTATGAACCACTACAAACTATCGATAACAAGTATTAAAATTATCGCCCATCTCTATGCGGCCCAAAGCAAAGCCGCGAGAAAACTCTGGCTAATGGCTTAAGTTGTTGTATTTAACATGTAATTGCTTAGTGGAGGGATTTTTTTGAGGCTTAAATCAGATTAAAGTATTATGAAATTGTGTTTCTTCCGAAAAAGTAAACAAACAGAGCTATAACGGAAGTATTAGCTGTCAGTTGTGTTACTACACCAATCAATTCAGTAAAATTCTTTTTTAATCCGGCCCTGGTTTATGTGAAGGAAGGCCATTGATTCATGATCTTTTAATATTCTTGCCTTTGTATCTGAAGCACCTGTGAAATGATACACTCCAGATATTAAAAAAGGAAAAAATCAATTGATATATCCAAAGATTAAACCGAAATTACTCTGCAGGGTTATTGGTGCCACGTTTTCTTTTTTTAACTATATTTTGTTTACATTTCGTATACCTCTATAATACCTATTTTATGTCGTGCTGTTGCAGTCTTTGTTGTTTATATTTGGAGGGTGTAGGCATACATATTATAGGTACAGATAAGATGGAGAATCAAAATTTGGTGCTTAAAGATTTCCTAATTGGGTAAATCTATTAGCAGTTGAGAGGGGATCATTATTAGGGATACTCTCGACGGGATATGACACGTGATTGGTGGTGAATGATTAGGTGTAATTTGTGAGCTATGTATCTAGCATATATGTAGGTAACCAAATTGGGGATGAATTGATATATTTTTAGAATGAATTTCTTTGAAGTTGTTCTTTTAATTTAAAAAAAAAAATTAAATTGACAAGGAATATGAAAAAGAATTAAAAATTATATAAATTAGATCCATTGTACATTTTTTTAATACATACATATCCCTGGTTGCACAAAACGCATTTAAGTATTTGAAGGCAATTTCAAAATGACATTGCACCCAACAATTTAAGTTCTAAAAGCCAGTAAACGAACCAATAAACTAAAATCTTATTTTCTCCAGATAAATTTTCAAAGCAAATTTTAACAAAACTCATCATCCTACTGAATATCATTTTCTTATACTTTTTTGATATTGTGTTAATACACAGTACGATAGTGTGGAAGAGCTTTTTAGTGAAGTTTGACATTTCTCATATCAGGCTTTTTCCCCAGGCGTCAGATAAATAAATAAAATTTAGGAAGCTTTCTTGTTGAAAGAGTAATAAAAATCAAGAGAAGTTGTGAATTCAAAATAATAAAATTATAACATTTATTGCTCAATCAAACAAAATAATAAATATTTATGTACTGTGGAATATAAAGAAAAAATGTATTCTAAAAAGAGAACAAATAAAAACATAAACAAAATGAAAGTATGCACTTAAAAAAAGCTTATTTTTGTCACATTTTGACAACAATATTTTCGTTTGGTAAATTTATCGTTAATTTTATTTCTGTTATTTATCGTAAAACTATTATTATTACTTTTTATTTTACTTTTTCAACAATGTTTGACGTTTGTCTTATTCAACTTGCAATGGTTAAGGTAGAACTATAATCGTCGAACGTCAGCTGAAGTGGTCGTAAGAAACGAAGCGAATACGAGGAATTTATATAACGCGCCCATTATTGCGACTAGGTGGCTTTCGTTAGGCTTAGTTAACTTTCGCTATCGATAGCAAGAGCGCACATCGACCGCTCCTGCGAAAGTGAATTCAGAGATAGATACAAAAATCAAAATGGTGGAAGCATATAATATGGCTGACTTTTCCATTTGAGTGTTCGGAAAGCTAATTTTCGTCCGGTTTTGACATTGGCTTCCTACCACGTTCGACGATTACAGTTCTACCTTTAAACTTTTTCGTTAAATTTTAAAATAGGTGATAACACCCAGGGATGGTTCGCAAGCCATAAAAATGTATTTCTTTAAAAAGCATTCTAGCAAAAACTGTTTTTAGTAGATTTTGGTGCAACTGACCATTAGTGTAACAATTTGTATCATTTGCTTTTCTTATTTTTTTTTTGATTCGTTCACTAGGACAGACTGGGCCCTGATAATAATCAAACTTAGTTACGGCTCAAATATTTCAGCCAAATATTTTCAGCAATACTTTCCTGGACAGTAAATAATATTATCTTTACATACCTTACTAACTACATATATTTACTTTACTTATTACTCTCCATATTACGTCCCTGTCATCTAAGTTTTTGACCAGACTGACAGGTCAAGGCGTAGCCCGTAAAGCTTACTTTCCTCAACACGCACCCCCCAGCTTGTTCACACAGGACTAAAAATCTCTAGAAATATCTCCGCTCAAAGCACCAAGGGATGTTTTCATATGGTTCTTTTGAGGTCCAACGAGTAATTTACCCTAGAGGGAGGATTTGCTGCAATACTTTCAACCATAGATGTGTTTAACCATGGAAAGACACGAACATTTACTTTAAATACAATGTAATCCTTAAATAGTAAAATCAGGCCCGTATACTGGTGATGCATCAGAAAGTAAAAAGTTTATACCTATACTTTACCATTAATTTTCAAAATGGTGCAGAGCTATTGAGTTGTCGACTTTATGGGCCGCATCCAAAAGCCGTATCTGGATCATCTCAATCTGCGATTTGCTGATGCCATCACGTCCGCCGCAGTGCCCGCTACCACTACCGATTGGCATCCGTGATCTCAAAATAGCTTATCGCTCGTTGGGTCTGATTTATCTGCTCCGCAATTGAAAATTACCGCATGAGCTCGAAAAACATTATTTCTCTTACACAGGAAAAGAGGGTACAATAATTTGTTGTCTGCGCACATTGGATTGGCTGACGGGGTGTACGGATAGCATGGCATCATGACGACTCGGGTAGGGAATTTCGAAAAAAAATAAAAATAAATAAGAAAAAGAAGAAATTGGTACTCGGTGGGCGGATCAGTAAGACATTTTCCTGCAAATAATTAAATTTAAATTGGGAGCGAACGAAAAAGAAAACAACATTGGGCAAGAAAAGACATTCAACTACGTACAGTACACCAATATGCCGAAAATCGTCGACGACGACGCCGACTTTGGAATCCACAGTACCAAAGGTGATCTGTTCAATGATCGCACCAACAGTATACCCCAACCAACCCCCGCCACTGCCGACACTGCCGCGCCAAGCTGCGAGCCGCAACGTTATAAATCGACTTTTCCTCGAATCGATTTACGATGCAATTTATCACTTTTTTAATTGATGAAGTCTATGGGGAGGAAGGAAATTTATATTCACAGAAGATACATCTTGGTACGTAAATCAAAATAGCTTTATTTTGCTAATTTTAATGGCTGAGCTATGAATTTCGATTCGTATAGGTAAGACTGTATGTTTAATACTTCTCGGGAAATGCACCCCCGTGTTTTTTTTGTAGAACAAGGTACTTTCTAGGTAAAATTAATTTAATATCAAATATCACCTTCTTCATACGTCACATCAATCCAGAAGAATGAATTTTCTAAAACTAACATTTTAGTTTTTTTCATATGATCTTAGGTCCGTTTTTTTGTATGGGATGTAAGATTTTAATTCCGCAACTGAACTCGAGTTCGATGAGAAACGAAAGTTAAGGCGTCAGACCTAAAAAAAAGCACAAAATCGCAATCAGACCAAACAAAAAACTGTGAAAATAAAAAAAATCTGCAAAATATCCCTGACATTGATTAAACCGCTAAATTTTTTCAGAGCCCAATTTTAAGAACATTTTTTCAAGATCCCATTAACTCACCAAAAAGAGTTATCTGTGGGCTTAGTCACCGCTATCACTCAGAATAGCGCAACTTCCGCCATCACTGTTCTTAGTTGTCCATTGAATAGAGTTCGAATATATGTTGTTGGCGATAGTAGGCAAATCAAACAGCCAAATTTATACAAAAACGCTTGTTCCGCCCCCTATCGTCATCTAAGAAAAACCATACAAATTTGGCACTTTTTAAGATTTATGGTTCTATTCTGCCAAACCCGACTGAAACAAGTCAAAACAGCTTTAGATGGTTGTCATCTCTTTCAGATCCGATCACAATTTTTATGTTTGAGTTATTTTGTTTGAAATATCGATGCTGCGATCTCCTTCTGAGCAGGCCAGAACTTAAATAGTTCAACAAAAACAACTCAAAAAAAGAAGTTGATTTAAAGGTTGCGAGGCTGTTGTGACTTGTGAGATATTAGCCAGAATAATTCTGTTAATAAAATAATAAATGATTTAATGAAAAAAATTTAATTTTTTTTACCATCTCAACTGGTTGTTTCAAAAAAACCTAAATACTATAGATGAGGAAGTTGCAAGGCTTTTTGCATTGGAGGAATTTGGAATTTTGAGGACCTTCACTACTGTCATCTATGGAAACATTGACCCCAATCTTTATCCGGCTTCAATAACCCAAAGTCGTTATTCCTTATCCGAGGGATTGCATTGGTTTCGGTTTGTTCTTTTAGTTATGAAAAATGCTAACCACCGTAACCAATTCTACAAAGCCAGACAATTTGCACTTGTAATTTTAGCCTATTTACCACAACGAAGAGGTAAAACAAACACTTCATGGTGACTGATTGTAGTGATGCTGGCCCAGGCCAAGTTCTGGACGTTCAATAGTTTCCCGATCAGACACGATGTAGGTCTCCTGTTTAGAAAGTTTCAAATCCTAAACTTTTGAGATTAAGGGAAAAGTATTTATCGCCAAATAAAAATTTATACAGCTTGAAGTTTTGGAATAATAAACCGGGTGGGGCTTGAAATAGGTTTCCATTATGTATCGATTAAATAAAGAATTCTTACTATAAAAAAGATTGGGAAGTTTAGAAATAAAAAACACAGATTCCTACAGCCACACCCACTCCACCGCTTGACCATTCACAGAAACCGATCAAACTTTGGCAATTTTTTCAGTTCTATCAATATAAGTCTTTTGTATTTCAACGCAAACAAAATGTGTGACCAATAAGGTGGATCAAATACAAAGAGGTTCCGAAACCGTTAATATTATTAAAAATTGTTTGCTTGGAACAGACAAATATTCTCAAAAAAAAACCTTCAATGAGATAACATTTACAAAGATAAAGGAAAAAATACTTATTTCGAAAAAAAATAGCTCAAATATCTGAAAACTCAAATCGTCGCTTTAATGCAGAATTAGTCTAAGTCCAAAATTTCGATATTTTTTTATCGTGAGAAAAAAAGCCATTGCCATTCATGTTCCTACGCCACGCTTTTGTTCTTTCAGTATTTTAATCGTACAAAATTACAGTTATGTCCTAGGTGTTATATTTTTATTTTGCGGTTTTAAAACCGCTTCACAGACAAATTATAAAATTGTGACATAGAACAGTTCTGCATTAAAGCGACGAAATATCACCGTTTATTGTTTATTAGTAAAAGCACCATAGCTGGGACCTCCATTTTTTCTCATAAAATGAACTGGAATCTGAAGATATTAACATTTGGACTGAATATCTTCGAAATCTACAAAGTGATTATAACATTCTTTTTAAAACGTTCAAGTTGCTTTCCTAATATGTATGTCATTTGATTAATTCTAAAATAACAACTTTAAAAGTTAGAAATTTTAAAGTTTATAGCTTGTTTTCATCAGGCCTTATTTCACATAAAAATTCACATTTCCAAATTTTCACATTTCCAAATTTACACGAAATTAACTCGGATATAAGGTGAACGCATTCAGCCAAGCATTACATTTGGATTCGATTGCCAATCATCCTCATAAATTTGAAATTTTACTATAAGACAGAAAGAGAAAACAACAACAACCTATTAAACGACGAACTTTTTTCGTAATTTCTGAAATTACCTCATTTCTGCTCTAGTGAGAACGTAGTATTAATCCCATTATTTTTCTATGAAATTTTTAACGTACAAAACTGAACTTGTAGTTACTTTGGCACTAAATATCTTCTTAACAGTGATTTTTTTTAGAAAATGATCACAATAATTATTTTAGAACATGAAATTTCCTAAATCTGTCATTTGATTCATTTATTAAGTGTGGTTTTTTTAATTTAAATTCTCCATGTAAATACATATTATATAAAAAAAAATGGGGTAGAGGGAGAATTTTAATAATTTTTGTTGTGAACTAATTTTGTACGGTTTTTCATTGTGTCAACAATTTCGAAGCCACGTTGTATAATTTTACTCCCCGTAATGACCAATGAATGAATTATTTATTTATTAACTTCCCATAGGGAGTTATTGTAATCGGTCCGATTTGTCAAATTGAAATTTTTGACATTTCTCTACGTTTCAAGGTCCCTAGAGCCTATATCAATCATTTTTAGAGAGATGTCTGTGTGTGCGTGTGTACGTACGTTCGTACGTTCGTACGTTCGTACGTTCTGGTACCATTTTTCGTCTTCGATATCTCAAGAACGAGTAGAGATATCGACTTGAAATAAATTTTGTTTTACAGATAATAACTTTGAAAGAAGCTGAAAGGGCGTTTATTAATATTTAATCAGTTGTTTTTACTATATCAGTTTATAAAAGAAGTGAAAATTTTGGTTGGGCTCAAATATCTCACGAACAAATAATGCTATTGACTTGAAATAAATTTTATTCGACACATTATGACGTCATACAAATTTGATATGAATTTGGAAAAAAATCAATATACCGTTATTTTTTAAAATCAAAAAACTAAAAAAAAAATTTTTATAACTCGAATATCCTTAGATGGAAAAACGATATTAACTTTAAAATAATTTTATTTTACAAAAAATGTTGTTTTTGACTACTGGTGAAAATTTCAAAAAAATTCAATGGACAGTTTTTTTATAAATTATAAATTGTCTTTCGACTCAAATCTCTCAAAAACGGGTAACGATATTGACTTCTTGTTTATTTTAGTTTCTACATAACATAATTGTTAGCAACTGATAAAATTTTGAAAAATATTGAATGGGCAGTTTTTTAACAAAAAATCAAAAACTGTTAAAAATTCTAAAGAAAAGTAGTTACAATTGTATTTCAGCTCGAATATCCTAAGAACGAACAACGATTGTGCATTCTAAAATATTTTATTTTATACATATTATGTAGTACAATTTTTTATGAAAGGTTAAATTTTGACAAATGTCTAATTGACAGTTTTTGACAAAAAATATAAAAAAAAATAAACTAAAAATTGGTAAAGTTTTCAAGATCACATAAATGGGAAGTTTTCATTGTGGGTCGCACCCAGCCTCTTTTATTTATTTTACTTTAAGTTGTCAACACTGACGGTCATTTTAACAGCTGTTATGTAATTTGTGTTTAGTTTGGTTTGCAATTTCAACATGAATAGGCTGACACCTGAACAACGCTTCGTAGATTCGGTGAATGAACCCAAAACAAGATTGCCATTGATCCCGATTTTCATAATAGAATTTTGTTTATCAATGAAGCTCAATTTTTGGTTGCATGGCTATACGTCAATTAACAAAACTGGCGTATTTGGAGTGGGGATAATCCTCAATTGTACATTTTGACACCGATACATCCAAACAAAAAATTGAACGCCTGGTGTTCTTTATAAGCAAGAATGTTACAGTCAATATTGACCATTATAGAGCCATGATTACTGATTTTTTCGTTTCTTAATTGAACAACCATTTCACCTTTCGATCCCGTAAATTGTCCTCCAAGATCGTGCGATTAGTCTACGCCGATAAGCCCGAAACGATCCACCACTTGGATGACTACATTGGCCACGTTATTACCGATATCCATCCACGAATGTTGGAAAAAGTGAACGAAAATTGGACCTACAGATTAAATAACGACCGAGCAAGCCAAAAAATGAATTTTCAAATAAATTCAAAATTTTATGTAAATTTTAAAAATTCGTCTTTGTTTTATTTAATTTTAACGTTCTATACACCTCTAAAAACACCCTTTATTTTCTTCTAATATTCCTACCATAAATAACAACGAAGCTATATGAAACTATCACGAAAGTCTTAAATTTTCCAATTTCCCTTTTTTTCTATCTTACACCGAAATTATGCACCTTAATGTTTGGATTTAAAACAAAGAGTCTTTGGCTAATCTTGTAGAGCATTGAATTATCTAAAAATTCATGTTTCAGGTAAATGAAAAAATGGAAAATACAGAACACCTTGTCAAGTTGTGTATATACAATCGCAAACTCAAAAAAAATCACTCTAGAGTTTTTGACGACTTGTTACTTGTTTTCATATTCTAAACTATAACTCAACTCAATAAATTAACTTTTTGTTTACTACCAAATCGATTATTTATCATTTTTTTAAAAGTTTTGTATATAAACACCTCCAGATACGACTAGCAACAAAAACTGACCTATTCCAAGAATAAAATTCAAAACAATAGCTCCTGGTAGCATAATGTCTACGAAAGATAACAACACGCTTGTTTTTCGACTTGAAGTTCATTCATTGAATCTCTATAAACTAAATAAAAAAAAAAAAAAATTATACCAATTCATAAAGCATCTTCGGTGGCTGGCGGAGCGAAGCGGCGCATTATAGTAGCCTTTGTTACCAAAATATTTACATCAATCCACGTACTTTTAAATATTTACAAATTGCAGAGGATCAGCAAGTCTATAAGGCAACCGATAATAATCACACAGATGTGCTCCTACGGAACTAACAACATAATTTAACAAAAATGTTCGGTTTTTTTTGTTGATTTTTTTCTTGTGTTTTTTTTTTTTTTGTTAACAAAACGAAAATGAATTAGTAAATATTTACAATTATTCACCACGCGATATGCGTAATTGGCTTTTGGTGAGTGTTTTGGTTTGGAATTGATTAGGCCACTCAACCAAGTACCGACCTCAGATGACAGATCTTGCATTATTGGGATGGAAAAGGCGTTCTCTCTGGGCCCCTGCAAACCTTGCGCGCTCTCATCACTGTTTCAAATGCGATTAATAAACAATCACAGGCGTGATCATCACTTTGCAATACTGTATACATTATTCTATTCCAATTCCATAATGTTGTATATAAAGTTTAGATTTTGATCTGAGTTCGCGGTCTGGATTTTTTCATATTCTACCACCATCACCACTGCCTCCTCCCTCCGGTCTGGAATCAGTGGAAGATCGCTCGCTAAAATGAGCTCCTCGACTCGATCGCATTTGTTGATATCTCCAGAGTATACAAACATTTTCCATTTGGTTTACTATAATGCGCTTTATAGTAAACTTTGGTCAATAATAATATATTCTGCTCTAACATGGCGTTCTCATAATGATGGTGATTCGAGTGATGATTTGATTACAATGATGGGCAAGTTCGTGAGAGAGCACGTGACCGACACCTGTGACGTCAGATGTGATAAAACATTAAGTAGTAAAGTCCAGCATTATTGATAAATTGTTTATAATCGTAGTGAGGTTGCTGGTGGTTGAGAAACAAATCAAACATTTCTAATGAAAATATTTATACTTATATAAATGTTTATTATGGAGAGAGTTAGCGTGTCTGATGGCTAAGCGCTGTGCCACCGAATGTAATAGATGTTTTGTTAGCCGATATCCTTGGAGCTACATATATTGTGGAGAGTGAGAGTTTAGATATTAGTTTACCTTTTAGTCTTTTGTTTGTTTACTAACACGGCAGGCTGTTGGTTTTAGATAGTCAAGAATAGTTTTGATAGTAGATATGAATATTGAAAAATTATTATAAAAAAAGTAAGTAGGTACCACAATGTGGCTGTTATACGATTATTTTTGTTTGGACTAAATACTGCCTGGTTTGACCTAGACCCTCGCAATGTACTGGGGGGCTTGACTGTTTATGGTAGGAAGGTTATAACTTCAAGTAGTTGTTGCATATAAGAGGCCTTGTTATTGGGTGGGTCACTGTTTTTCATTTTGGTTCTTATGAAATATGCGAAGAATTTTAAAAATCTATTAGATAATTGCTTACATTCAAAGATTGTTTCCGTTTCTAGTGAAGAAATTTACATCAAATTTTTTTTTTTAACTCATTTTTATTTTTTAAATTTTCAAATATATAACTTTGGAAGCTTTGACTTTTTATTTCTCATAATTTATTATTGCATAAATTAATTATTTTTCAGTATTATCGTGATTTGTGAGAATAAAAGATTTGAAAGACATCTGTTACTCCAAGCTGGCCACAGATGAGCAAAATGGGTGGCCAAATTGGAAGCTCGTGGAGTGTTCAAAAGACAGAATGTGTTTCAGAAATCCAATAGCCTAAAATCTAAAATACCAACGTTGGACAATTTTGAGCGATACTCAAAAATTCTTGAAGAACTTTTCGGGATTTTGGTTTTTCCAGATTTTGGTTTTTGGATTTTGATCCCAACCTACATATGTACATATGTTTTCATTCAGGGTTTCTATCACACTGCAGTACCTCGGCCTGGGATAACTTTGTTAGGCGAACGCATCCTTCTGATTATCTGATTCCAATGGTTTCATTGACTTATCTCGTAGAATAAATAATTTGTTGCTTATGTTGTTGGGTATGGGTCAAGAAGTAGGCTATTCAATAAACCTTTTTAAAAGAAACAAATTCGGTAAAGGGTTCTTAAAACCAAAAATGCTGCAAAGCTCACCCGCATGCATTTCCGAAAGAATGGTCACACTAGTCATTTTTTATTATTTTTGCTCCAAAACTAGGTCGAATTTAAGAATAAAAGTTAAGAGACTTTTTAAAATAAAATTAACGTCTAGTGAGATTTATGTAGGTTTTTTTTCTAGCCAAGACAGTTGTGACGTTTCAACGTAAAAAAGAAAGTAATTGCATAGAACATATAAATATATTATTGTTGAAAGAAAAAAAAAGTGCTAGATACCTACATTATGTGTAGGTAGCAAAGCATCAGCCATTTCTTTAAACATAAAATAAAAAAATAGTAATTTTATCTTACTAATAAAATTTTCAAAATTTTTTTGTAATAAATTTAATAAAAATCGTTTTGTACAACGCCAAAAAACGCTCAGTACCAAGTTCTACATAAATATGTATATGCAAATCCATACATCAGTTTCAGTTTTTAGATGTCTTCAAATAATTATTTATTTACCTAATTTTAATTATTTCACTCAGTCTGGGAAATTATTTCTTGGTTGGCTTAAAAAACTCGCAAATAATGTCTCAAATTTAAAATCTCTCATTTAATAAAAAACCAACAAACTAAAATCCCAGATTTCAAATAAAATACTAAATATATGTAATTGGAAATAATTAGTGTTTGTCCTTTTCTCTCCTCCGATCCGCCAACGAAAAAAATTGGAGAACAATTTGGAAAAAAATAAAGCAAATAAAAAGTAAGTATACGCCTGAGTATACATTACATATCTACCATTGAGGTTTCATTAAAAAAAATTAGTTCTTTTCATTTATATAGAATTTGTTGATAACTCTATCTGAAACATAGATATTCGATGTGAACAATTATTGAGCCTTAAATGGCCTAGTCCACAGTTATCATCATCATCGGCTCGAGAACCTGGGTGCGGTCCTGGCCTCCTTCAACAAGTCTCTCCACCTATCTCGGTCTCGAGCCAACGCCATCCAGTTGCCAGCGCAAGCATGGTCTACCACGTTGCCGTCTACCATAGAATGTACTACAAAGGGCTTTTCCAGCCGGTTCCTCTTCACTCATGCGAGCTAGCAGCCCTGCAGCCCTGTCTACCGAGCTTAACGGACAAGTACCAATATACTTCAGAATCGGACTTGAAAAATCGTAATTTAACTCTAGAGAACCAAAATCGTTTTATCCATCCAAAGAAATCAATAGATTAATTGGAATATTTCTTTAATATAAGATTCTGTTTCTTTAGGAAAACTGGAAACAAGCTATTCAATTAAGCAGTATTTCTTTGATTTTTTTAATAGAATGCATTTTTTTAAATTTCTGATTTCGAAAATATCAGCCATCAGTGTTTTTTCCTCATATTTATCACTCTGTTCCCGAGAACCCCGCATGATTCGGTATTAGACTTATTGTACCTTCATTCCGATAATTCGCCAATTAAATTTCGATGTATTAATTTCAAAGAAAAAGAAAATCAAAAATAATTTAGCACTGATCATTCGGCTTGGACCTCCAACAAAAGAAAAACATATCGCAATCATTTAGCGAAATCATAAATCTTTCGTTTTAAGCACACGCAGCCATATTGATTCCCATGCAATGTCTACCCTTAACGTCTCTGTCCGAGTATAACTGTGAATTGGTGAATATAAAGATGGTCCATTGAACGGTATCACACCATAAAAAAAATGGTGATTTCTTTTCTTTTGTCTGCTATGCTCGCAAAAGATGAGCACAAAACAAAAGCAAAAAATTGTTGGCATCGAATTGAAGTCGAAACAGCCAGCGAACAGGAAAAAATTCTTTGGCGACTGTTCAACGATCTATCGACTGACGCCGCATGGTGCCTGGCAAGAATGGAGGGAGAAAGTGTGGTGGCTCTGCCTGGCTCCCCTTCGTCACCCCATACAACTGGTCTGGTCCTATCATGGGAAGGCGGAGTTTTGTTTACATGAACGAAACAACATGCGATTGGCGGTTGCGTGTGAGAATTGCTTGAAAGATAATTTAATTAGGTACAGAATGGCGGGAACCGGTTCGATTTTTCTTCATGTTGTATTTTTATATTTTTATTATTCGCATTTTGGAATTTTTGTTTTTCAAAATTTAATTCTCGTAAATTTGAAAATTGATGGGAGGTCAGTACTTAAAGTTTTATATGGTTCTGTAAAATTAAGATAATATTGAATGAAGAATAATTTAATTATATAGGAATCTGGTAGATAGATACCTACCTAGATACCTAATTGTAACTGCACAGAATCAATTATATTTTATGTAAACAACAATTATTTCTATTAAATGTATCGTTTTAAGTTGCTTATTTGTAAGTAAGAATCTATAAAAAAAAATTACCTGCACCTTAATAGTTGGTTTTTGTTAACACTCGTAATTCAAATTCCAAAACAATATTAAATAGTTGCAATGTAAACACTATTGCATAGGTAGCTGAAAAGGGTTTTTAACACTTTGGAAGCAAAGCCTAAGGACTACTAATAAATTTTTGAAATAATTTTTCCCTAGATTTTAAGTCGCATTATTAATATTTTTTATAATTATGTAAATACATATGTACCTACCACTTTGAGTCTAATTCTCAAATTCAACTAACGTCAATGAAGTTTGAAATAATTTATATATTCACAAAGCAGTTTTTTGGTCATTCATCACTTTTAGAAACTCTAATAAAAAAAAAAATGCTTACACCAACCTCACATTTGAATTCATGTTAGGGCTGTCTACGTCAAATTTGAAAAAAGTTCAATCTCTTCTCGTTCACTTATAACTAAGTCTCCTATAGGTCTCGTCCTGATAGCAACATAGAATTTTTACGGTTTATGTTCAATTGCATCAATATTTATCAGGCTTTAAATTATTAAGAAGGGTTTGATGCAATCGGCCATAAGTCTTTTTTTTGCGCAAGTGGGAGACAACTATTTTTTCTAGAGGCTGTATAATATTTTTATTTAAATATTCAATGGAGATTCTTGGCAAGTCTCGTTCCAGAATATAACAGTCTCGCCTATGTCTCGTTAGTCTCGTCTGGGTCTGGTTTCTCTAGAATGCTCTCGGTCCCGTGGCCAGCTCTAGTTCACATCATCCAAGGGGAGCAAACTAAAGGGATTTTTCCCAAAACATGGAATCGAACTGAAAAAAAAATTAAGAAAACAGTCTTATTTTTCAAAAGCCTCTATTAAAAAATTAAAAATATTTTGGAAACGTTTTACGGGTGTCTATATGAATGATAGCTTACAGAAGTGATTACAAGTCATCTTTGAGTTGCAGTGCTGCATAGGTTTTCACTGTGGGTAATTGACGTTCAGCCTTTCAAATTGATCTTTGAGTTATAAGTTTGGTACTTGCTCTTCAATGCATCAACAAAACCACATTGTGATGTGAGATATGCACTGAAAAGACATCGATCATCAACACCCATGGACCTATTTCACAAATTTTACATCATACGGTGTATGATCTGTAAAATGGACCCGAAAAAAAAACCAGTATAAATTTTATGTTTTAAAAACAAAATTTCGATCCTTATTTATTCGCATAGAAAATTCAAAAACATAGTTTTCAGGCAATGTATGTGTTGTATGTATGTCATACACAGATATGTACATTATTTCTGTTTCATAGAATAGTTGTATGATCTCCTGTCATACATCATAACAGATAATTGTATGTATCGTATGACGAGAAGCTATGACATCTTTTCATTATATTTAATATAATAATAATGTAATAAAAAAAGCGTTTTGTTGCAATTTGTTGTATGTGAAATATGTGCCCCCAATCGGTCCAACAGAAATTTTGAGCATGTGAATAGTTCCCAATGAAATAAGCGTTAGTTCGTTCAAGGACTGTTCTGGATATTCACCGAGCGCTCATAACTCAAAAAATACTCCATAATTAGTTTATGCAAGAGAAATTTGTCAGTGAGGGAGAACTTCATCGTCCTCAACAATTTAATCTTCGTAGGCACTTTGATATACGTATTTATGTACATACATACATAGGTATGTGCTTGTGAATAGATATAAGTATTCGATTTTTATATTTATTTTCACTTTTTAATTTAAATTTTGAACTACATATGTACATACATATGTAGGTTCTTGAAAAATACAATTGGGATTTGTTCGTTCAATGCAAACTAAGAAACTTTGTTTAGGTTTTTTTGATAATTTATGAAAATGGAATTTTCAGAATCTAAAAATTTGAGCGTACTCACAGCTAAACTTTGGGGCATATTCATAGTCGTCTGACGAGTTGTTTCTTTGTCTCTTCTAAGCTAACCTGGAGTTTATGTTATTCATAGACAATTTAGACACGGGTCCAAAAGATAAACTGGAGCTCAATTCTTAAAAACGGTTGGCTCTTGACTAAGTTGTTTTTTTCTATCTGTCAAAAAAACGATTGGATTTCAATGGATTGACAAGCAATAGCACTAAAATTGTAATAGAATTCTGTTTTTTAGTAAATACAGCTGCCAAATTCTTTATGAATAGCAGCTGTTTGTAACCTGTGTGTTAACTTTATACTCAAGGCCAGTTGGACTCGGTTCTAAAATTTTAATATGAATATGTCCCTTCCAATAAAAACTGTAAAGCAGAAAATTGTATGTGATGTACGATCGAGATTTTAATCCCAGGTCTTGTTTTAGTTTAAGATTCTCGTTCAATTTTAGAGAAAGTTACATTTTTCACAATGAATTTCACATTGCTGGAACTTTCGCTAGTGTTGCAGACTACCTATGTATATGAGGCCGTCAGAGCAATAGGGGCGTAACCCAATTTTTTTCAAAATGAGTTTTTCATTAAAATGGGTCCCTTAATATATCTACATATTTTAATACAAAAATAGTTTTATGCTATCTACACTCAAAACCAGATGGCACTCAAAAAGGTGTTATTGCATTTTATAATTTGATCATAGTTTGAGTGCAATAGTGGTAACCTTCATACTTCTCTTAGAAACTGTTTGTCTTCGGTATAGATTTTGACCTTTTGCTTCGGTATACATAACATGGGCAGTAAAAAAGTTCACATGTTTTGGGATGAGTCTACAATGTCAAGGGGGCCTCAAGAAATTGGATCTTGTCTTATGCATTATTTAAAGAACGTAGCACAGTCTAAATATTATGTATTCTGACCGATGTGTGGGCCAAAATAGAAATATAAAACTTTCACTGTTGTGCCAATTTTTGATAAACCATCCCGAATTTGTGGTTTTGTGGTCAACAAGAATTTGGTGTAATAGAAAAGAATACAAAAAATTTATAGTTAACGTCGTCCCAGATGATTGGGTTAACGTCATTTCATCGGTCAGAAAGATAAACCCATTTGAAATTGTGAAAAAGACTTCATCTGATTTTTTTCCACAAAATCTCTCGAAGAAAATATCACAAACAGGAAAATTCCAACGTTGAATTGCTTACAATTCAGTGGTTACATTTCGAAAAAAAATAAAACATTTTCATTTTTTTATAATTATTCCAATGAAATTGATGTTTTACTCGAAGAGGTAAATGTAAAAAAGACAATTCGTGGATATAATTCTACTAGCTTGAGGAACCTAAATAGATGATAAAAAAAGAAAGACTTAATAGAACTACTTCAAAATTATACCACCAATACATCACTTTTTTTATGATAGTTTAAAAACGTCAACAGGTGTTAAAATTGAAATATTTGACGTTTTATCAAACGAGGAGTAAAATGATAAAAAATAAGTAAAAAAGTATGTATAATTTTTTATTGTTCAAATATGAACTATGAAAGAAATATAAAAAAAATAATATAATAAATTTGACTTAAACTTTCTTTTTTCTTTATTTTTACAGAAAACCATGAATGCAATAGTGGCGTAACCCACTTTTTTTTCAAAATAATGTTTAATTTAAAAAAAAGCTTGCCCTACAAAGTACATACATACATATGTCTATTTTCAAACTCTTCCACGTTTTAAAATTAATTAAAAATATCAAAGGAAAAATACAAAAAAATGTTTAAAGAAACCCTGTTTCTTAAATCCTTCGTAGCTCTAAAGTGAATTTTTTACGCCCATATTGCAAGTTCATTGTGATCAGGATAACATTTAATATCATTCTTTTAAACACTCGACAAAAGTGTACGGAAACTGGACTTAGAACTAATAACAACGAGTATAAAAGTAATTTGAGTAAAAGTACAAATAGCGGCACTCTGTATTTTTGTAATTCCTTTTTCAATTTTTTTTTTTTTTAATTGCGCTACCAATATTTTTTTTTTGGTTTGAATATTCAGTGCTCTTATTAGCTTCAAGTCAAAAACGGAAAGCACGTTGTCTAGTAGGAATAAATGTTTACAAGGAAAAAATTACTTTGTGCCTAACATTTGGCATGTACATACGTTGCTAACTGACCCTCAGTTATGGGGTCAAATCACGAATTCGGTTTTTTTTAAATATCTCAAAAACTCATTGCTGCAGCATTATTTCATTCATAAATGTTTGGACAAATTATGATCTTTTATGAAAGAGGTTTATAAAGTAAAGTTTAGGAAAGAGGTATATAATCTTAATATTATTGCATATTAAAATTCTAAATATAAAGTGTTTTTGGGTTTTTGTAAAAAAAAAATCAACATTATTTTATGAAAACTTTATAATTATTATGAATTTTATTTCTAAAAATACCTACTCAACTGGTTTTTGAAGAATCTGCTGTAACGATTTCTGAAAATTTTAATAATTTCAAAAACTCATTTTTTTCCTTATTTATAGCAAATGGCTTCTTTAGTTTTGAGCTCACACTCCTTTTTTTTAATTTTTATTTTATGCTTTCCTCTAATATAATAATGTCTTCTCCGTAGGCTATATGTCGTTTTTTTGTTATTTATAACGAAGAAGGCATTATTATATTTTATTTATAATAAAGCTTGATTGAAAATATTGTGCCAACAACGATACAATCTCGAAACGTTCTCACTCTCCAGCTTCGATTCATTTGAAACGATAATTCATTAGAGCAATAACGTGGTTTTAAAAATGTTTTGTGGTAGGTAGTTTTGACGGAGCTTTTTTGATGTCAAATTCAATTTCTGAGAAAGAGGTACACCCTTTCCCAGAATGAACTTGGTGAAAACCAAACTTTTTATATTTTATATTTATTTATTTTAACCAGCAGCTTCCTAGTCCTAACTTCACCTTAAGTTATCGATACAAGACTCTGTACGATCAATGATGCAAAACTCTTACGTTACGTGCTTACATTTTCTCATTTACAAAAGACGTCATTCACAATCAATACAGTAAATATTGCAAATTCCAATCAATCTCATGTAGACATTTTTTTTTGTTTTGAATCAGTGTCAAGCGGATTAGTTGCAGTTCAATCTCAATAATAATTTAGTTCCCTCTCAAAAATATCTTTGTCATTTGTTTAAACATTGTTCAAATGTCATAACAAAATTTCAAATTTCGAATGATATTTTGAAAACTTTTTTTTTTTGTACTGCACACACAAAACTGTATCAATTTTATGGTTTTTTTTTTTAATTCTGACAAAATAGCAATCGAATGTAAAATAAAATCCTATTGGCATCGATTTTAACTCAATTCGATTTGGAATAAAAACTCAATCTATAATTAGAACACAACTCAAGTGGTATACACATTACACACATCGAAATCTCACAAAAATCGTTCTCATGAAGATACACACGTTCCATTCCAATTAGCATCCCGCGCGCACAACAGACACCCCCATCGCACACTGATATGCAAATCGCTTTAAAAAAAAATTGTATCTAGATACAATTTTGAATGTGTATCTCATGGATCGCTAGATCGCGCTCATAGTTGTGAAGCCTTTAAGGATGGTATCATGCGTAACTGCGAGTAACTTTTGTTTTAGTTAGTTTAAAAAATCGGTACAGTGCGGTAGAACGGCTCCTGTTCCTTGGTTTGTTTTTGTTTCAAATTAATTTCTTCTTCAAATCGGTATTGGTTATTGAGGTGCCGTTTAATAGTGTTGTTGTTTTCCTTTAAGAAAAATTCTGTTTTTAAATGATGATTAAAAGTGAAGATATGCTCGATTCTAGCGTACCCCATCAGCATCCTATTTATCGTGGATTGCCTTCCAATATTCTATCGACCGCGAACTTCCAGCCATTGCAATACGATCAGTCCGCCATCCGTTTGCATCAGAATTCTCCAGAACTTTGCGATGAGAA
Source organism: Syrphus vitripennis (assembly GCA_958431115.1). Classification (NCBI taxonomy): domain Eukaryota; kingdom Metazoa; phylum Arthropoda; class Insecta; order Diptera; family Syrphidae; genus Syrphus; species Syrphus vitripennis. Next base: position 29,112,649 of record OY288110.1, read on the forward strand.
ACCGAATATTAATTATCTCGATAGAAAGTACTATATGCAGCAGTCTTCCTCGCCCTATACCAACCAGCATCACCATGTTCAGATGTCCACCCCTTCCGGTAGTCCGCAATCTGTTCTTATGTCGACCGGGGGACTTAATATGTCTCCAATTCCGAAAATCGAAAACGCCATGAATTTGGGCAATTTTTCTCTTAACGGAAATAGTGGTAATAAATCGATTTTGATACCTTCTTCTTTGGGGCAAATAAATCATTACACTTCGACCATTAAATACTGTCCAAGTAGTTCGGTTTTAAATTCAATGAATAATTCCAATAACTATCACAACAACAACAACAATAATAACAATTCGAACAATAGCAACAACAACAACAACAACAATAGCATTTCCAATCATGAAGTGGAAAATTTGGATATTAAATCGACAGCAGCAGAAATGCTTGCAGCCAGTGGGGCAATTCAGAGGATCCAACATGTCAGTTCTAGGGGAGCAAATTGTATTGATTCAGTGACTTATTCAAATAGTTCGTCACCAGCGAAATCAATTAATGGACAAACGGAGCAGGTGGGACAGAGTCAGCAACAAAATTCAGCAACTCCACCGGATACAACGAAGAAATCAGGAGCTAGAAGACCAGAGAAACCAGCTTTGAGCTATATAAATATGATTGCTATGGCGATAAAGGAGTCACCAAGTGGAAAACTGACGTTAAGCGAGATTTACAGTTATTTACAAAAAAAGTAAGTGTATGAGTAGATAACTTTTATTGAAGGCCATTTATGCTTTCAAATATGCATCAATTTGTAGGTTGTACACTGATTTTTTTTTTTTGGAATGTTAAAAATTGTTTTTTGAATTTCCCAATGCCGACGGGTTTTTGTCCTATGTTTTTTTTTAACATTTATCTAGATTTCGTCAAAATTATTTTATTTTGTAACTACCTGCAATTGTAAAAATTTTGCCTGCGTACAATTTTTAGGGATAACATTCTTAAAACTAGGCGAACTTTTGTTTTAACAATTAAACTTTTATCGCAGACAGAATGAAGTTGGTTTTTCCGAGAATTGCTAACAAAAAACATTATTCGTAGAATTAAAAAAAAAATATAAACTTGCCAAAAAAGCCCAATTATTCTATTTTGTTTTGCGTTTGTAAGGGACTTTTTCCTGAAACGAAACTATAAATGTTTGAATGGAGCATTTTTTGGCTTTTATGGGTTTAGGTTTCTAGCTTTCGAGTGTTTCATCGGTGTTTCACTTATAAAGCTTTTCAAAAAAGTGTCCACCATTATTATTTTATTATTAAGGGACGTAATTTTTTTCTGGGTAAGAAAATAGAAAAAAAAACGATATTCGAACGATTTTTTACAATTATGGCTGCTTTGATATTTTTATTATTTTATTTTATTTTATTTTATTTTATTTTATTTTATTTTATTTTATTTTATTTTATTTTATTTTATATTTTATTGCTATTTTACTATTTGTTACACCAGATACAAATTTTAATATTTGAAGATTTTTTGTGCCAAAAAAACTGAGAACCTAAAATTTTCTATTTATATGAAGTAGGTAGAATATTTTTTGTGTACGATTTTGATCTTCCGATCACTGTATTGAAATTGGTTTTGATACTTTCTTATAGCTTAAAAATTATAAATATTAAGAACATTTGTTTTTCAGAATTTTGACTCTAAATTAACAAGAGCATTGAATATTTTGGAACACCCTGTGAACAAATTCAAATTGCCACAAAAACAAATCGCCAAAAACCCATACTGTTTTTTTTTTTTACAAAAATTTGAATTTTGTGGACCGTTTTTTTTTTTTTAAATTTTATTTTAATTATCTTTTGTCAAATTCCTCGTTATTTCGAAACACCATGTACACTAATTTTCTTAAAATCAATCACCCCTATTATGGCTGTCAATGATCAAATAAATCATTGATAAATATTGAAATTTCGGCTAGTCAAAAATTCATTAATCTCATTAATCAGAAATTCGTCAGAAGGGTTTTAAAACATCGAATTTTATGGTTATCAATGAATGATCAATTTGATCATTAGTAACTGTAAATAGGGTGAATATTTTTATAGACTTGGAAATTGTTGCAATATTTTTATGAATTCAAGAGTTTTGACTTTTGCAACGAAAAAGTTATTTTGTACCTCAGTGATAGTAATAGTTCCCGAAAAATATTCCTAGTTTCCAAAATCTAAAATGGCTGAAGTCAAGTGTTATCAAAAAAAAAAATCTGTCAAACTCGATTTTTTCTTTCGCCACTGGCTTCCAACAAAAATTGTAAGATTCTACTTATTGAATACCTTACTACAAAAAAACGCTCAAAAAGTTCTACGGCCATGTTGCATGGAAAAAACTATTCCTATAAAACCTTTTTCGAAAAACTGTTTCAGTCGTGGCGATTTAAAAAAAAAAGTATTATTAGGTATATAATTATACTGTTAATTCAAAATTATGTGCGCCAAAATGCGGTATTTCTATAACAGTTTTTTTTTTAAGAAAACTTCTTAATCAAGTCGTTACTGCAATCAGCTGCATATCTAAAACGAATTGAAAAAATTTATATTTACATTGATTTTGACTTATTTGTAAATTTTTTTTTTCTAAACAATTTTTTGTTTGTTTTTTCTTACTATTCATTTATTTTCTAAATTATATAATTATATTTGCATAAATGTATGATTTGATTGTCAATTAACACAATAAAAAATATTAAATTCAAAACTAGTATGTGTTGCAATGTTTTTTTTTAACGAAACTAAAAAAACAAAACTGCCTTGAAAATACAATATGTATTTTAAAATACAGAATTATTCAACAATTTTATTATCTCAGGTGGTGATAAGAAAATTAAGATGGTATTCTACAACCTCTTATAAGAAATCTGTATCTCAAAGTTCTGAAAAGTTAAATTAAGACGATATTTCTCCTACAGCATTTTTGAATAATTTTGAAGTACAGACACTTGGAATTCAGTATTTTGACCAAACAAAATTTTGCTATACAGAATTTTGTCGAACAATATTTTGCTCATACAGCATTTTGTACGTACAATTGTATTGTTGTTTTTATTTTGAACAGAATGTACCATTTATTAGAATCGGTGAAAACTTGGAAAATAAAAATCCTATAGCACCCCCAAATAAAAAGTTTGGTTGCTGAAACTAGTTTTACCCGTTTTTCCACCCTACCGTGTGGGATTATAAAACTTCGTTTATTAAGTCCTAGGAAAAAGTTATTTAAATATCAAAATTAACAGTGAAACTCCCCAAATAAGTCTGAGGGGGTGGTATGGGCAAACGTGCACAACTAATCTCAGCCCCCAATAAATGGCAGAATTTCTCGATAACTTAAAGAAGAAAACCTTTTAATGAAAACCTTTTAGTGTGATTGTAATGTCAGTGAACGAAAGTTTTAAGTCCAAACCACTCTGAGATCAGCTAAACTTGACCAGACTACATAAATGTGGCATACTCGAAAAAGAGTTAGAACGTTGTCTTGGTGTTTAAGATCTCAATTTGTCAATATTGAAAAACGGAGATTAGTACTGCACCATTCCCAAAATGTATGAAGATCTTCCTGTAAAAGTTCACAATTAAATAATGAGTCAATTTTTCTAATTATTTTAACGTCATCGGTATACATTAGGAACATAGAGCTAGTAGAAGAAGGGAGGTCGTTAGTAAATATACAAACAATGACGGACCACAATAACTACCTTGTGGTATACCTAAATCTGTATAAACCATTTAGAAAGTTCTTAAAACCATCTTTATTAAAATCAATTTTTGATTGCTGTTTTTCTTAGATTTTGTCTTTCGATTTTTTGGCTTTGGTATTCTGGAATTAAGGATTTTGGAATTCAGAATAATGAACATAACAAACATTTTCCAATGATTCCTTTATACCTATAGTTCGCATGGGATGTTTTTTCCAATATTTTTTATAGCAATAAATCCAAATCCTAACACCTAAATTTATAAACTACAAAGGTCCCACCAAAAAGTTAGTTAAATTTAGCAAGTGGCAATAAACTCTTTTGGGATTAAGTTCGCAGTGTCTAGCTTTTAACTATCGCCTAGCTTTGGTGTAAATTTTATCCGGAAACTGCAGAACTACCATACAATTTTTTGTCCAGATTTCTGTTTAAAAAAAATCAGTTAAATTAGTCAGTTAGTCTCAGGTCGATATTCACCAAACGATCATTAGTTTATGAGACTCAAAGGTCCAAAGTTCAAGAAATGTGCAAACATTTATGTAAATAAACTAAAATTAATAATGGCCATAGTGAGCAAAAAAATTTGTAAAAGAACGTTATGACTCAGTGAGAACAAGTTAGTAGTTGAAGTTTGTTCACAGTGGGTTATTTTTAATCCATGATTGTTCCAGCTCATAAGTGCTGAAAAGTGCCCATAAGCTTAAACATTCTTCCGAGAATCTACAATTTGAATTGTTAATCATAGATTAAGCTAGTCAGTCGATTTTGATTGATTAGCGCCATTTTACCAGAGCCTCTGAAAGTTGTATCAGAAACCAAAACCTACTGTTAATGAACTGGCCAATAATGGGACACTCTCTAATCTGTATGTAAATAAAACTGCTAAGTAAAGAATCCCGCTAAATAAAAATCATTCCATGTAAAATTTACTTCGTTGCCGATAAAAATGTCCAAATCAAAAAGGCCTTATATAAATATTATGTCCCATGTTAACCGCTCAAATATTTTTTCCCCAATTTAGATAAGTGTTAGAAATGAACTCTAAATAACAATACTGAAACACAGAAAATTAAAATAATATCAATTTTTCTGTTTTGTTTTCCTCAATCGTGTAAACAATTTCATAAATGTGATGGCTAATAAAATTAGAAATATTCAGACTGCCCAGCCATCAGTTAGCTTTATTTGTTTATTTATAGATCGTCACGAATTTAATTGTTTAATGTTCCAAGCTCAGCTTTTTTTGATTTCCCATGCAACGAAAACATAAAATTCAACCGAATCCATAAATCAGAATATTTTTTTATTTTATCCAAATTGATATTGTTTGTTTTGCAAAAATCTTAAATTCGTATTATTTTACGACTTTTTTGTTGTTGTTGTTTACTTAACAGATTTGAATTCTTTCGCGGTCCCTATGTGGGATGGAAGAACTCCGTCCGACACAATTTGAGCCTGAACGAATGTTTCAAAAAACTACCTAAGGGAATGGGTGTTGGCAAACCTGGCAAGGGAAACTATTGGACTATTGAACAAAATTCCGCTTACATGTTCGAGGACGAAGGAAGCTTGAGACGTCGACCTCGGGGCTATCGGTCCAAACTGAAAATGAAACCGTACAGTGCTGCCAATGGATTCTACTCAACGTCACCTTATGATGGCGGCTCAATGGTGAATTGGAGGGTTTGTACATTGGCTGATTGTGTTTTAATTGATTTTTTATTTTGCTTGTACTTTAGGAAAATCCAAACTTTTATGCTCCACAAGGCTACAGCTCTTACGAATACTCGACGCCACCAGGATTTGGTACAGAAGCATGGAACCATCCCCAATCTGCCCTGCCACAGTATTCGAATATTGCTGCACATCATAGTGCGGCGGCGGCGGCGTCGTTACACAATGGAAACTCCTCACCACCACCTCCACCCACATCTACGTCGTCTGGTTCGATGCAAAGCACAAATCCGGGCCTGGATTATGCTAACTACCAGTACAGTACGAGTTCCTATAACATTGACAATGGTAAGTGAAGGTTTTTTTTGGACATCACAGTTCAAAAAATACCGACTGCGACTGACAGTTTGTACATGACGCGGTGCGTATCTTTCTTCTTACAAAATCCCGTTGATGGTTGAAGAGGTTTATCATATTAAAATTGGACATCTCTGTAGATGAAATGATTGTACTTAGGATTGGGGGAACATGTGTTAGGCGATAAACTTCGTCTACAACTTCGTCTGCAACGATCCATATGTGTGATGGACCAAAACAGTTTATTACACTTTTCGAGTGCCTTGGACGATATTATACGAGCAGACAAAAAAAAAAAAAGAAACAGAAATACTCTTGAGTTGTTTATGTGGGGTCTTAATGATTGTTAATTATAGAGAAGACAGACCAATTTGGAGAAGGATTCTTGGACAGCAAAGACGTTCGATGATTCTGAAATTTGATACTGTAGTGCTTTCGTGGAGAGACCGAAGTTAATTGTAATGTGTTCATTTGAACTATTAAGCTTTTTGAATTTTAAATTCATTTCTTTTTTTATTGGAAAACCATAATTTATTTTGTAATTGTAATTTTTTTACTCTACTGGTAGTAGAGTAACATGTTAAAATAAGAGTCAACTAGATGTTGAGTGCGGTTTTGAAGTGCTTTAATTCTCAATTGGTATAAAGTTATTAGCGGGGCTGCTTCCATTATGCTGAAGTGCATATTATTTGATTAAGAAATAAAAAATAGCCAGAAATGAAATTGTAGATTACCTTAAAAAGTGAAAGTAAACTCTTTGGCGCCCGCTTAGTTACGGGCTTAGATAATATACACTAGACAAACAAATTAAGGGAATTAGATTTTCTTTTTCAATTTTGTTTAGTGTTTTTGGAAAATGGTGGTATTAAGATGAAAAAAACAGGATTTTAAGATTTATGTTTTAAACTTTCAATTAATTTTTTAAAAATTTGTTTCAAAAACAAAAGAACTGAACAATTTAAATACAAAATTTTTCAAGGAATTTTTTTAAATTTAAATTCAAATAAATGTTAAAAAGTTGGCACACAATTGATTTTCGTTTCCTTTTGATGGTGACAAAACAATAGTAAGCACTTTAATCAATTTTGTAAAATTAACGTAAAAACGATTTGACGGATAAATTTGAAAACTATGAGGCAGCGATTTGTTTGGTTTATTTTTATGCAAAATATAATACTACGATCAGAATTGTCATCAATATTGGGAAATCTAAAAAAGTTTTACGAAAACACTACAAAAACTCTTTTTTTGCGTTTTTTCTTTCAAAAATTCAAATGAAAGGTAAAACATATATGTTTTAAATGAATATCTTAAGAATTCAGCTTTAGTTTTTAAAACTGGCCTTATATTTTGTGTGTCATCATTATTTGTAGAGGTATTGGTGATTAAAAACAACAGACACCTTTCCAAATGTTCTTTTTGAAAATTCTTAGATTGTGCTATTTGTTAAGATTGCACAGTAACGGTATCTTAAAATAAATAATACAAAACAAACAATTAATTGAATTGTTTTATATCATACCATAATTTTTCCCAACAATACATCAACTGTTCAAAAAATACTAAAAAAGTAAAAAAAAAAATTGTTTCCTTAATTTTCTGGTCTAGTGTATGTATGTACTTATGCATATATTATATTTTGTATATTCCTTTAACAACTTCCCCACGCATTGCTCCCGAATGCCTTTCTTTACGACAAATTCACTGGACTCTAATAAAAATTCAAAAGTCCACATCTCAATACCACTTAAATTCATTAGTAATTTATTACTCTTCGTATACAAAAAATGTAGTAAAATTTTGTCATAAGCGATTGAGAATTCTCATTTGGTCTATCTCAAAGAGTTTCAATATGGACATTCAAACGATATTGTAATTAACAAGAATACTTAAGCCGTCACAGAAAGCCGTAAATTTTTTTGGAGGGAAAACCAAAAACAATATAGATTGTTTTCCAAAGGAAACAAACTATGGACTACGATAGAAAAAAGGCAGTCTTATTTTACAAAAATCCATAATAAAAAATAAAGAATATGTTTGTCAAGTGGTATTTATCAGAACCAGAAAAGGTCTTATTCCCTCCCCTAAGCCTATTCTGCTGGAAAATTTTGTTTGCAGCTTGGTAATTCAAGCGGTTAATTACTGAAGAAAATATTAGATGCAAACGTTTTTAAAAAATTTTTAATTCTCTGGTCTTATTTATGTTCAATTTCTGTTTAATTTTTCTAACTATACCATTTTTGTTAAAAATTGGGTAATGCAGCTAATTTTTTCTCATTTATAAGAAAAAGCTCTAAAAATTTCATTAAACTCTTTAGAGACTTTTTAGAGAAACTAAAATAATTAGAAAAGTAGATAGATTTTACCAAAACTATTTTTTTTTGTTTTCTTATTGATAAAAATAGGCTCTGAAAATTGGATCTTACTCAATAAGAAAAGAATTCGCTTTGTGCTGATTTTACTAAAACTAATTTAATTTTTGTACTCGTTTATAAAAACAACAAAGAATGCTGAACGCACCTTAGTTACTGGTTAGTTACCGATGGCGTGGATTATACTATACTTATGTTTAATAGAAACATATAAAAGTAGAATATTATGAAAACGCTAAATTGTATCTATGTCGCACAAAGCTTTGTGTTAATAGCACCTCTTTTTGTTTTCTTGGTATCCGGACTTTGATGACACCTGCTGAAATTAACTTCTGAAGAAAATATAATGCCAGATCCAAAGGATCCAACCAATGAAAAAAGACGGTGTGGCAGTAGGCGGAATTTACCAAGTTATATTTTAAATTTTGTTTTCTGTTCATAAAAATAGACCCTGAAAAAATGCATATAAACCATTTGAGTGGAAAGATTCTTGGGTATAGTTTTATAGCAAGGCACCGTGTCCGTGTCTTTTTTTAACCGTAAACTCATTTTTAGGGGGCAATGCCCCGCTCTGCTTAATCGTCACGCAGGCGCAATTATAATTTTTTTTGATAAAAATTATTTTTGCGTATGCTAAGAAATTTTCAAACAAAAAATTTATTTTAACACTTAACAAATTATTCAAAATTTTTGTCCATTAGAATTCTGGTCTTCAAATTAAATGTCAAAAAAATCGTCAGAAAAAAAAAAATTGTACAGGGGTACCAAAGTTCTAATAAAAGAAAACAAGATACTGCCGATAGTTTTTTTTTTTGGAAACTGTAGATACTAAATATAAAACTATATTTACTACCTACATACATACAAATATATAAAATTACAAAAAAGCACCTCTGATGGTTGACTTTAAATTGATAAAAACATCGAATATTGAAAACAAAAAGTAGCGTAAAATTTTTAAAAGTTTTAACAAACAAAACAATTTTTTTGTCAAAATTTAGAATTGGAAAAAAAAATTTCTAAAACTATTAGTTGAATCAACTTGACCTAAAAACCTGTACTACACGCACTATTATTAATTGAAAAAAAATTGCAAATAGTCGAATTCGTTTTGTATTTTAAACGTACCTACTAAAACAAAAAAAAAAAACGTCCTTTAAAAGTTATTAACTTTTGCAATAGGTATATTCGTTAGGCAGTTATACATTTTTCAAACGAGAATTTTAAAACCTCTTAAATGTGCTTTTTGAGAGTTTAAGGTGACGTCGACACTTATGTAAATTATTTGTTCGTTCAACCCAAAGTGTTGCAGTCTAGTAGTAGAGAGTTCTAATATAGTCTACTATTAGGCAATTTGTTAACACAACCTGTTAAAACTTTCAAGGAACTTTCTGAAACAAAGATCAAAGACTTGATCTCTTTTCTAAACTGAGTGTAGTTTCTATGAGAAGACTCCAATTAATTCTTCTTCTCGACCTTAAGATCGCTAGATTGTAAACTGCAGATGTAGGGGAACTTATTGACTTGCATAAAAATGCAAACATTTGTGAGAAAAAAATGTCCTTATAAAATGAAATACCCTAACTGTTCTTAACACTGGCTGATATCCAAACATATGTAAATTCGTAATATTTTTTTTTTCATTTCAGGAATTCGTTCAATGTCATTGTCTCAAATATCTTCGATGTCATCATTAACACCAACAAGTTCACCTTCCAGCAGTTCATTAATTGATCGAAAAACAGTGTATTTGCCGCCAATAACTCCGCCATCATCAATGTCAACACCACCCTTACATCACCAAAGTTCTTTAAATATTTCAGCACCGACAACATACTTTGAGCCCATAAAGTATTCCAACTAAATAAATATATTGTATCTCATTCTTTTTTTAGATTTAAATTATAATTATTATACCTAGCATATTATTTATTGTACAGAGCTATTGTCAAGAGAGAAAAAAAAATAAATATTTTTAAGTTTGTTAAATTAAAAAAAAATGCCTAATAAATAAGTCTTCAATGTGAAAAAATGAATAAGAATTAAAACAAATAAAATTTAATTATAAAATTAAATAGTATTTACTGTTAATTTTTTTCAAGTGATTATTATTAAAGTTTTTTTTTTATTTCAAATAATACTAAATCAACTTTTTTTTGTGTTTCAAAATGCTTTACAAACATTATGTATGAAAAATTTGAACCTAAATGAAAAATGTTTTTTTTTTTAAATTACATAAATTTACACAAAGGTGTATGCAAAGGTAAATGCTGGGTTTTCCATTTGATTTTACAATTTTAATTTTTCCAGTGAAAGTAGACGAACACTGGAATTAAGGAATTTTATGAAACTTCTCTGTTCTAATTGTACATATTCTGTGGCTACTTTTGACTTAAGGTTCTGGTGGTCAATTAAGAAAAAAAATGCCTGAATGTTTGAATCGATTTCTTCTGTTCTGTATATGAGAACTCAAAAATCGACCTCAATCCCCCAACGAAGAATTGAATTGAAGATCCCCGCGATGTGGAATTCCAGGTCCGGATTTTCTAGGGCTAGGGATTTTCTAAAGATCTGGAAATTCAAAGCAAAAATTTGAATCATAGCTTTAGTTTTAAATTTGAGAAAGACTTTTTCATATAACAAAAAATAGGTACGTGAGTAAAAGTGGTCCATTTCAAAAAGCCTGAGTTTTCTTGCTGAACACAAAATCAGTATACACATAAATATTTGTGATTCCTCAAGAATACGTGCCTGGGTAAATACATTGAAAGGCAAGATTATTCACTTAACATTCCAAAATTGGGCTGTTTTATTGAACGTTATCTGTCAAAAAATACTCAAGCTTTCAAATTTGGGCCTCTGACTAACGCTGACATAATTTTTCTCTGGGTTGCTTTTGGGTACTGTTAGTTAACTGCAGTGCTTTTTAGCTGGCCTTAGTCTTTTTAGACAGATGAAAGTCTTAAGTACTGGCCTGGTTTAGGTTTTATTCAATAAGTCTTTTAACTGCAGTTAATTTACTGTAAGTTAACTATAACTTTTTTTTAGTCTTTTGATTAAAATACTTCAGACTTGTTCTTATAAAAGCACAGGTTGTGATAAAAAGCAAGAAAATCATATTTTATTAAACAATAAAAATCAACTATATACACATTTTAATGAATGAAGCCAGTCATGAGCATGACCCCTTTTGTAACTCCACTCATTTTTTTTTCAACCAGGAATAAACTTCACGTTTTATAACGGTACATTATCAGTAAATTTTGTTGACTTAAGGGAACGGTTTTTTTTTTTTGTTCAAATTTTATAAGGGATCGCCACGAACACAGACAAGACTATACTTTTGTAAGTCTCGGCCTCTAATTGAAATTGGAAAAAAGTTTTATACCTCGGCATCGGTGTGGTTTAACAAAGTCTTCACGGTCTCGTCTCAGTCTTTTCTTGTCTCGATGGCAACCCTAAGATTAATACTTCCAACGCTACTTGTCGCTCTCTGCAGTTAGTTCAGTATAAAACAAATATGTATTGTTGTATTCATTATAGTCATTGCCATAGAATTTTTAATAAATAAAAAAACTTAAGGCTTACTAAAGGGTTCTTCTTTTGGTTTCATGGAAAGAATTTTGGAGAATTATCTAATTTCTAACACGCAACAACTGTTGACGTATGTATGTTATGAGTTCTTAAAAAAATTTGGGGGTGTCAAGATTTAATAAAACTTTTACTTTATATATATTTTCAATTTATAAGATTCGAAAAAAATAAAAATGATTTTTGTAGAGTTAATGAATGAAAAGTTAAAAACCATAAAGGCATGTTTAACGATCTGTCTTGTTCAAAGTTTGAAAATTGGAACAACTTGAATTAGAAGAGCTGGTATGTACAACTTAGTCGTGCATATTATTATTTTTTAATGCATTGGAAGAACTTGCAAAACGTTATTTTAAAATGCTTGCAAAAACTAACTGAAGATCTTATTATTCATTAAAATTAAAGCTTTTCTTATTCAGTGGTAGATTTAAAGTGAAAGTGTGGTGATTTTGTGAGTATTGTTTTCTAAGAGCCATGGATTTAACTTCCGATGATTATGAAACTGATCCATTACATTAAGGACCAAATTCGACCTTAAATGAAGTATACGAAAGACGAGAAAAGATCAGACGGCTTGAATCGGCTTCGTCGGATGTCACTGCTCCTCATAGAGATTCTTCTGCATCAGCAGAAATTTTGACTTCAAGTATTTTATCAGCGAAGATGATAGATATGAAAAAAAAGTTGTTGGTGTAGCATGACATATATTTACGAGTTAAAAAAAAAAAAATCATAACAGATTCTTTTAGATCAAACCAGGCGAATAATTTTTGATTCATCGATTTCATCAAGAGAAAAATTATTTAAGTTTCATCAACGCTTTGATTGTTTGATTTCTCCTTTGGGAAGGAAGGTACGATCTCAGAGCAACAACTTTCTCTCTAAACCGTTTCCAAAACAAAAAAACTTCGACAGCACCTGAAAACTAGTATTTTGGTTTTTTCGTGTTTCGTGTTTCATGGCCATTGTATATAAATTTGCATAGTACTCTCATGAACACGTTCCACACGTCGGCCACCTAGCGATCACACCCCTAACTAATTTTCTGGTTGCTGTTTCTGTGTATATACAAGTGCGCCCTCAGACGACCACACCCCACAACACAAAAACCATCGTGATGATAGTACTATAAGTTTTATATACAATGATCATGGCGAATATTTTTTAATGTTGCCCCGACTCTGGTGGTGGCGCGGCGCTGCAAATAACCAAAAAATACAAATAAATATCGATTAAATCCTTCACAAAATTTGAGTAAGGGTTGCCCCACTTTTTAGAAGCCGCCCCATTGGACTTCCACCATGATAGTACTATGTACAAAGCATATAATCTAAAGCATAATCCAAATAATAGTCTCCTCTTGCTCCTACTACCAATTTCCGATGCTTAAAGACTACAGATCTGGAACATGGATGATGGTATTATACACAATGTATCACTGTCATCGAACAATATGGTCAAAATCTAGATCGACTACAAGCGATCGTGTTGGAGTTGTCCGCAAAGACGATTAGAACTGTGCCAATCGTTCATTTTAAAAGATTTCAATCGTTCATATATCGTTCAGTTCAATGACTTGGTCTTTTCAATCGTTCATTTTTTCAATCATTTTGGATCATTTTTAATTTATGCTGTGAATGAAATGGAAAATTTCATTCCTTTTCAATCGTTCATTTTTTCAATCATTTATGTTTCATTTTCATTTTGGTTACGAATAAATGGGAAAACTTCGTTCTTTTTAAACCTTCATGCAAACGCAAAGAATCAAAGAAAATATACAGTTAAAGTAGAGGGAAGTAGCTAGAGATACAGACAGCAAATGAATGCTTATATGTTTAAAAAAATCAGAGAATAAGAAAATCTTATTTTTATTTTACAAGTAGCTTTCTTTTTTCATCTGAATTGAAAATTTAAATAAGTATGTACATATATGTACTCGTATGATTTTTTTTAGCTTTCTAAATATAAACTGATAAAGATGGATCTCAAAAACAGACGCAGTCCAATTTGGATGCTTTTTTCTCAGGAAACTGAGAAGAAAGAAAAATGCGTCCATTGCCAAAGTACTGCAGTCTTTTACAGCTGTCCTGTACTTTAGATGTCACCCCATTAGTACTATGTTTTTTTTTACATACAAATCATAATCGGCCAAAAAACTGTCTTCAAAAATAACTGTCAGCAATTTAAGTTTTCAATTATTTATTTCGAATGACTTTATCGCCATCTGCACTTTCATACAATAAGTTTTGTTCACTTTCGAGACTCGTTTATATAGGTTGGTTCTTGCACGTACTTTTTGTTATTCTGAACAAAAAACATTGTGTGAGTCAAAAACCTTCGGAATAATTCCGAGCAGTAAAAATATATATTTGTTGTTGAATGGTTTTTTAATTTTTTTCCGAAAATCAAATTAATGGTGTTTAACAGAAAATCGAAACCCAATAAGACAAAAATATTCATGTCGATTACAGAATCCGCAAAACTCGATCCGCAATGATTCACAGTGTAGTGTTCTCTTTTCTTCTCATGATAAATGAATACACAAACATACTCCTGACGCTATATAGTCGCTAGTGGAGAATATATTCAATGCAATTTGCTATGGGTGGTTTTGTAGGTGGGAAACAGAGCTCTAACTGCGGATCGAGCTTTGCGGATTCTGTAATCGACATGATTAAATAACTTTTTTGATTATTTCTACTTCAAAAATAACAAGGCATTTAAAAATAATAAAATGCGATACATACATAATAGGCGATAGTTATAGAACTTTTAATTTTCTACATTTTTTTTTATCAGAAATTTGCATTTTTGTCCAATAATACTGGTCAAGAAAAAATTATTTTTTTTATTACAAAAACATAAATATGCTAAAGGTTTTTAATGTTCAGAGTTCGAATCCAATTTCGTACCACATAACATTTCTGATTATATGTAGCATTTTTTCAACACAATTTTTCAAGTTGTATGATGGGAATTGATAAATGGGTCGATTTTTGGTTTAAAATAAAAATAACGCCACTGTAAGTACTGTGCGTTGGCCGCCATTTAGAAAAAGCGCGTTTTAATACTAATGATAACTGGATATGAAGAAAATGGTCCTTAGTGCATTTTTAATGTAAATTTCGAGACTCGTTTAAAAAGATTGGTTCTGGTATTCGTACTTTTTGTTATTCTAGACAAAAACCTTACGTAAAGAGAAACCGTTCGGAATAATGCCGATCGGTTTAAAATTATGGGTTGGTGTCGGAAATCAGTCTGAAAACCAATGTGATTTAACAGAATTTGTTAGACATATGTATATGTTTATATTGTGTATAAGCTCGAGAGCAAGAAAGCGGAATCGCTATGTTTAAGTGAATTTGAGTAGAGTACAGTCGGGTAATGTGGTCTCTCAACCATATTTTTGCTAATAAAACAGAAATGGTGTATGTTTTACTCTTACTCACATAAATAGGTAATATGAGTCAATTTTTGAATTCAATTCAATTCTTTATCGCGGAAAAGGTGATCAATTCAGTCTGTCCTCTGTCTGTCAATCTGTTTGCCTGTGGGTCTGTTTCTGTATACCTTTCTCAGGCTCAATATCTTAAAGCTGAGGGTATCTATTTATTCGTTTTTAATAAAAATAATACAATTTTCTTAAATTCTCGGATTTTTTTTGTTTTATTTTTTTTTTATATAAAATTTTAGGATAAAATACATAATAAAATAAAAAATAATTGATGGATATTTTATTCATGTTTGGTTGAGGTAGACAAATGCAGTTTTGAAATCGAGCCATCTGGTGAGAAATATGCGAACTTGTAATGAGTAATCGTGAAAAAAGATAGTTTTAAGGAGCTTTTCAAAAACTTTTGACATTTTGATTTTTATTCCTTGTCGAATCAAATGCAAAAAGTTGTGTTTCCTAAAAAGGAAATGTATGGAAGTTTAAAAAAAATCATTAAGAAATGATAAATTGTATGAACTTCAAAAACTTTCTCAGTAAACTCAAAATTCCACTCGTACGATTTTCAACTTTTGTTCAGTATCTGTTCGTACTTCAATTCTTCAGTGGTAATTTCAGAGTCCGGAGAATTCCTCCATTTCCAATCGACAAAGCTGCTTGTTATACATCATTAATAACAGGAAAAATATTGGTGACAGTACGCAGCCCTTATGCAGAACATGAAATTTGTGCATCTTATGAATCCCTTGAATAATAATCAACTCTATGGGATGCACCTCCTACGCCAAAATAAATTCCAAGCCAAATAAATTCTGTATAAGTATATTGTAGTTTAAAAGCAGATGAACTGGTTATCGATATTCAACTCATTGCTCGAGGATGATCCAATTCCAGTGTGGAATCCTACTTGTTTGGGGTCGAGTGGTTCTTTGAGGTGTTATTTTATTGCTCCAGATCGATTCAAATAAGCGTTTTCGTTCACTTCGGAACACTCTTTTTGGATAGAAAATGTTTAACTTTAACCCTATATTCCCCAAGATAAATGTATGGTCACAACCGGAGGGTGAAAAAATAACTTAGGGTGTTCTGGTGATTCCATTGTATGTACATATATTCAAAACTTTGTTTTGAAAATATCACTTGGCCATGAAGATTAAGTTTAAATCCGAAAGGTAGCCATACTTATCTCACTCAAGACTCAACTTAACCATCTTATCTTATTGACCTCATTAAGTGTCCTATACTCCTCTTGTTTGTATAATTGACACCATTATTCTCTACAAAGCCAAAAATAATTCAAGCCACCAAGTCCAATTATATTTCCATTATATAGTTCAAAATCCCATCAAGCAGTCATCAGCTCAGCATGATCATCTCTAGATCAATCTTCGGTTCATCATCTATCTGGACATCAGCATATAATTTCTCTACCTTTTTCTTCTATATACGTGAATGTGCCTACGGAACCTAGAGAAAACAGTCCCTTTGATGGATAATCGGGATTAGCACGCCTTTAAAAGTTAATACGTTCGCCACATGTTAAATGAAGGTACATTTGCATTATTGCCAAAATGTGAATCCTTTTGCCAGCCAGTAGTTGTGGTCGTCGACTCATTAGGATTTCCCACACCATCCCCAACATCAGTTTTAATGCCATTGTCAAGTGCAATGTTGACGCAAAGAATTATTCGTTTATGGAAAGAAAACATTCGTTGTGGGATTTAATACCAGAGTCAGAGAAAAACAACACCTCAACACAAAAGTTTCTTTTGTCACCTCAACAAGACAATGCCAACATTTTTACCATCCAGGACAACAGAGGCGAAAGAAAAACATCAGAAAAATGTCCAGCCTTCTCCAATTGGTCGATTCTCGATACGAATGCAACAAAAACCATCAACGACCACACATCTCTTAATTTCCCAGTGTAACCAAAATCTGTTCTTCTGGGGCTTGGAAATGTTTTCATAGGTGAATTACAAAAATATTCCCGAATTTCGATGTTTGTTCAGTTAACAACAAAAAAAAGAAGGTGAAAGAAATATTAATTTCTTCGAAAATGAATTTTTGTCAACTGATGGCTGATCCAACAGCAATGGTGCGGTGGTGTATTTATTCGAAGGTTGAATATCCCGAAAAAGTACTGCGTGGTCGTTGGAAAGTTATTTTAAAGTTTCAAGTGTGTTATTCTTTGAGATAAATTATTTCCTTGTTGGTTGGTTGGTTGTCATTAAGACACCTTTTTAAGGATGATGGTGGGTTTCCTTTTATTTCAAATAGGTTTTTTTTTTGTCTTTTTTATTCAGCGAGAGAGGCCTTATGAAATTTTCATGAATGAATTTTATTGAATTTGTGAGGGCCACATTTGAAGTGGGAGAAGGGAAGAATAAGGACTTCTGTGTTGTTACTATAGCTCATTCTCAGGTGCTTGATAAATTGGTGTGTCTATCCATATCCATTGACGATATATATTCGGGAAGACGTTGTCATTACTTGAAATGTTTATCTTAGCTCTGGCAGACAGTTGGGCATTTTCACACTGTCAATTGGGACATTGTATTCCATACCCATACCACCCATTATGTGGATGGTCTCATTTTTGGGTCCTTTGATAACCGTGCATAAGAGGCTAACGTTAGCGCGTATTAGTACCTGAACATTAAGCCCTTTAAGGGTAATAAATTAATTTTAATTGGATTGGTTGTGGGGTATACAAGATGGCCGTTGGCGATGTAAATATATAGAATTAATGAGGTTTATGGTGAAATTGAAATATTAAATATGACGTGATGTTGAAATGATTATACAAAAGGGACCGAGTGGTGCATAATTTTGTTGGAATTCAGTTAATTTTAATTTTCGACTTTTAAGTTAAAAAGACCTTGAGACTTTGATTATTACCGATTATGGAATTCGCAATATCATCGGTAAATTCTAAAATTTAATTTAAGGTAGGTAGGTATTTGATTTAATACTTACCAAAATAATTTATACAAATTCTTTTTATCCAAAATAAGTGTCAAGAAATCTGGAATACAACAGTTGTAATAGTCGTTTTCGTTTGAAGGTGGCAAAGCACTTGTGAGTAGATGAAAACTAAATTTTATAGTACTGTCATTTACTTATGAAATTTTCTGGATGTAAATGAATTATAAGTTAAAATTTTATTTCAGGAAATGACGTGGCTCAACGTGTAGTAAGTGAAAAAAATTAACCAAAACTCAAAAGAAAAATCGAAAAATAAATAAAAAGCAAAATTCTATTTTTTCGTTGCATTCCATTGTAAAGAGCTAGAAATAAGTACCTCCAAATTAAAACGCCTAGTGTAGTCAAGTTTCAAGTTGTAAGAAAGTGGTTTTAAGACAATCCACACTGTAGTCTGATAGACGAACAAAAATTGAGAAAATAATTTTAAAAATTAACTAAAAAAAAGTACGTATACGCCCAGTGTACAATCGTACCTGCACACAATTTTTTTAGCCGTTTGTTGATACTATAAAATCGAAGTTTTTATGTTCTACTTAAATTCATTTGGTCACGAATTTACTCATCGTAAACAGTTACATAAGCTGGTATGATCAACTTAAAAATATATGTATATAAGATTCGTTTCAGCGAATGGCCTTGAAGATGGTAGGTTTAGGTTAGAGAAATTTATTTTGGTTTTTAAATATTAATGAAAAAGTATGGTGTCAAGTACATCTTATGAATTTTTGCTTATTCAGCAATGTATTTGGTATTTTAAGTGGAAATTTCATGTTTTGTACCTACACAGATGACTCAGCGTTATAACTCGCCAGACGAAAAACTTAATTACTCCCCAAATATTTATTTATTCTAAAAACGTGGTTTCTTAAAAATAAATAAGCTCTCTACATTAGGGACTTATTTCAGTATACATTTTGGAAGATTTTCACTGATGAAATAAGTTTCAAATATTTAGGGACTTCTTCTATTTTTCAGCTAGTGATAATCAATTTTCTGGCGCTGTATACATTAGTGAAGGTAAAAAGGTAGCGGAGCACGAATTTGAAGTGGTGCAATCCTTTAAATACCTTGCGTCAATAGTATAGCAGCCCACAATTATATAGTAGAAGAAATACGCGGGCGGCTGCTCAGTTCCGACAGAGACTACAATAGTCTGTCAAAGCACTTCAAATCCAGAAATCTCACAATAACTTCAAAACTGCTGCTGTACAGGACCATGGTCCTGCCAGTACTCACGTATGGATCTGAGACTTTGGTGCTTAGCAAAAGACACCCCGACCTTTTAGCCGCGTTCGAGAGAAAAGTCTTAAGGAGAATTGTTGGCCCCATAAGTGAGGAAGGACGATTCCGGAGACGGTACAATCATGAATCGTACCAAACCTACCTTGAAGCAGACATAGTGACAAAAATTAAGCTAGGTAGACTCCGCTGGGCAGGGCTCACCTAGCTCGCATGAGCGAAGAGGAACCGGCTCAGAAAATCCTTTGTGGTACATTCTATGGTAGACGGCAGCGTGGTAGACCATGCTTGCGCTGGAGAGATGGTGGAGACCAGGACGCCCAAGGCCTTGGGGTGCGCAACTGGATGGCATCGGCTCGAGACCGAGATAGGTTGAGAGACTTGTTAAAGGCGGCCAGGACCGGACCCCGGTTGTCGAACCGATGATGAGAGTGATAGTCAATTGTAAGTTTTTTAATTAAATACAGTTCACAAAAAAAAACCTAATCCATTGTTTTTCTTCTTCATCTCTTAGTAAAATTGCAATGTAAGGTTCTTACTAACTGTGTGCAGCTTGCAGAAGGGTATCGTAAACGTGGTTTGGTCAGCGGGTGGCTGTGTCATTTAAGGGCGCCGAAAAAATTGTTACGATATCGTGCACGCAACTGCATGCAATTGCTTTCAGAGTTATTTTTCTGCATTTTGCTGACTGAATTTCTGAAGGAAATACATTTTTGAAGTGTAAGAAGTTGTATTTTTGTACATTTGAAATCGGGCATGGGCATAAAAATAATTTATAGACTTATGTCCTACCTGAGTCGTATTTGGATTTCAAACGAATGATATATGAAGGTACCTCAAAAAATTCTTCAAAACTGCAAAATATTGACAAACATATTTAAAACTTTATTTTTTTAAATTCAAAAGTGAGATTTGTATACGGGCATACTGACCCCCTGCTTGGGCCCACTATAGGATTTGGGGTAGATGCGAGGTTGGGTATATGCCATTTTTAAATGTATCATGTTAAAACATTTCCACAGAAAAAAAATAATATAATTACTCGTAAAAGAACTTTTATATATTTGAAGACTTTTTTCATTGTTATACTTGGGGAATTATTTAATCTTCGGGGATACATTACATGCAATAACTCCTTAATTATTTTTGATATTTTTATTATTTTCTAATTATTTAACAATTTTTGTTTTGACAGTTATTTAGAGTATATGAAGTGATGGAGTCACCTCTAAAGCTGTTATTTTCTTTTGAAACTAATAGACCCAAAATCAAAAAATACCCTTAAACAATCTGAGATAGAAATGGGCTCTTAGAGTTTTAATATACCCTCTGACTACCTACTCCTCAAAATATAACATTTTATCTTATTTATTTACGCTCTCTAGGGAGGCTTCATTCTTATGACAAAGAAAACATTTTTGCACTGTTTCATCAATGAAAAATATAACAATAATATTTTTTTTGTAACACTACCCAAACCCAACGTATTTTTATAAACTTAGTTGATTCTTCATTCTAATAACAGTTGAAACATTTTTGACTTTTTTGATGTTTGATGCTATGGATTGAATTTTATATCAGCGAAAAACTAAAGTATTTCTCTCTGTTTTAAATAGTCGCTCGGAACTTTAGGGAACTTTTACTAAATATTCATAACTCTTCATGAAACCATATTCAAAAGCAAAAGAAAAAAATCTGTATATAATTTTCGAATTCCTGTGAAATTTATGTCTTATTATCTATCCTTGGTTATACATTTTTTTCTCAAAAAAATTAATTTTTTTGACAGAACTTTTTTGATGAAGTTGTTTAAATTATGAGCTTCTATTCGCTACCTTTTTTTTAACATCTAGTTGAGCAATTTTTTTTTTAATTTACAATCTGTAGATTATTAGGAAGTCCCAGATTTTGGTATTTGTTACAGTTTTTATACACATAGATGCCGAAAACTTTCGAAATGAATTTAAAAAAATGTCCAAGTAAAATGTCTCTAACTTAATACTGGACCGTGCCGACCTAGTAATCAAATTCCCCATACAAAATGCACATAGTTTTCATAGAAAACTATCGTATTATTATTTGATACAAATTTTTCGAACTTTTTAAATATTTTATTGACTATAGGTTTAATAAAAAATGATTTACAATTTCTTTCAACAACGCTTGTCCTATAAATAGCAAAAATACAAGTGTCACCTTTTTTAACTGCGCAAATATTTAATAAAATTTATTTTTTTGTACAATATGATGTTCATACTATGCCATGTTTGAATGTTTTTAGTAAAAAAAAAATAAAATTACTTATGTTCCAATTTAAAAAAAAATTTGTATGGGCAATTTTTTCTTTATTTATTTAGACGTCGTTGAGGATTTGTGTGTATTAATATTCACCACCACCCAAAATTGGTTTATATAGAAAATTTCTTCCCAAATGTAAATAAAAAAAATGTGCCCATCGAGAAGTGTGATTTTAAACATTTTTTTTTTGACTAAATGTACTACACTCCAATGCATTCAAATGTTTTGAAAGTAAACAGCGATCGAAAAGTGAATTTAGACCGTGCTGCTTAACTTCATTTTTACGCTACACAAAATCAATCGCGGTCTTATTTCAAGAGGACTTATTTTAATCAGTCGTTTAAAATCATTAAAATAACATAGGGTGCATCAATTAGTTATTAAGTACAACTTAAACAAAAAAACTTGTAGTTTCAAAGTAATTTCTAAAACTGAGTTTTACCCTAGTTAAATCGGAGTTTAACAAAATTTGCCAATTTTTTTGTCTAATTAAAGAAAATATAGAGGGTGTTTTGTTCATTTTGAAAACAAAAATTATATTCAAAACAATAGATTTATCAATTATAAAATTTAATTCTTTATTCAATAAATTCCTAAGAATTTTATGTTTCGATTTATGTTAATCAATTCTTGAAAAAGAAAATTCATATTTAATTTTTTTTTAATTTTTCTGATGCAATTTGAGATAAGGACTAAATTTAATTTAGACTAAATTTTGAATATTTGGGAGCCGAAAACGGATCAATATAATTGAACTAAAAATATTTTTAATATACCTATATGGAAAATAAATAAAATATATGAAATTTGTGTCGTGTAAACTTCGCATGTCCTTTGTCAATTTTTTAGACGAAGCAATCCGAAATGGGAAGGCCTGTCCACTTTTTAAAAGGTCAATCTGGGGAACCCCACAAGTGGAGCCTTAAGGCGAAACAGTCAAGTGGGAGAGTTTTGTGGTTCTAGTTGTCGTCATCACAATCAACGTGTGGGCTAGTGATAACGAATTAGGTACTTACTCTCACATATTATACACTAGACAATAAAATTAAGGAAACGGCGCTTTTTTAGTGTTTTCTTTTAAAATGGTCATATTGAGATACAATAAAAACAAATCTTAAGATTTACGTTTCTTGTTCTTAATTAGTTTTGTTGGATTGGTTTCCCTATTTTACAATTACTGAGCAATTCCAAATTTTCAAAAACAAAAAAAATTTATTAAGTGTTAAAAGGGCTTTTTGATCTTTTAATTTTGTATGCAATTAATAAAATAAATTAATCCATTTTTTTAATTTTTTCCCGACGTTTCGTTGGTTATTTTCCAACTTCTTCAAGGGGTATTTTTATTGGACTATTGTCATTTACATTTATTTAACTCACATGACAGAAATAAATAAAATAAAAATATAATAAATTAATAAATTAAAAACAAGACAAAACAAAAATTATCAATTAATATCACAGACTTGTTTACTTTATGACAGCAGTGTAGCTTGCGCTCAAGCTTGAAAAATAACCAACGAAACGTCGCGTCGGGAAAAATTTAAAAAAATGGATTAATTTATTTTATTAATTGCATACAAAATTAAAAGATCAAAAAACCCTATTAACACTTAATAAATAATTTAAATTTAATTGATCATCTCTTCATAATTAAAAAAAATTTCATCAATTTTTTTTTTTGGGTGAATAAAATGTAAATGTCAATTCAGATGTTTATTCAAAAACAGTACGAAAACTCATATTTTTGTCCTTTTTTTCAAAAACTCACTGGAAAGGTTGAAAAAATTTTCTTCATAATGTTTTTTGTTTTTGAAACTGCGTCATCATTCTTTGTCGAGATATTAGTGATCAAACACAAAAAAAAAACAACTTTTCATTCAACATCAAAAATCTCAATTAAAAAAAAATCGTAAGTTAACAATAAATTGTGCAACTAAAGCTGAATAAACATCTTATCTGTAAGATACATTTGACTTAAAAATGATTGAAAATTTTTGGCTTGAGCTGTTTTTGCCTGTGATTGCGCAGTGCTGTTTACTCTCAATGCGACCATTCTTCACATGGATCTAATAAACTCTGAAAAAATCGGGAAAAAATCTTCGTAGGTTGAGTCAAACACTGAAACCCAAATTTCTTAGGAACTTTGACTTTTCAAAACAAAAACTTCCTAAGAACGTAAGTAGGTATACATATTCGCATTATAAAAAATAACCAAACCAATTTAGAATGATCTTTTCCGAAGTTAGTGAAGATTTTCAAATGATTTTTTTGGACGAAGTTTGTTTTGCTATATCTTTATATTTAAAAAAAAGAAAGAAAATTCTTTACTCCATCAGGTTTTCAAATGGTCAAGCATTTGATGAGTATGACGTTTTAAAAATCTCGATAATTTTTTTCAGTGGTACGCGGAAGGTACAATTGTTAATGCACTAATAGTTGATTATTCTGAATCTGAAGATCAAACATATGTACGGGATTTCCATTTTTCCAACAGTTATCCATTGCTCTCTCCACCACTACCTGCATTTATTTCCTGAGTGACCGTTTCGAATGAAATAAAACCACAAAATCCTGATTACAAATCTAAACACAATCCCACCTACCATTTCGTTTTTTTTTTATAACTGTACTACTAAACTATGTTCATGCAACATTCCTACTTAACCTATGTATTTCCTGTGAATTTAACTATTTCTACCTAAATTACGAGATCCGCGAGTTCGTTTGATAATCCTCTTGCTGGCAACATCGTCCTTTTTCATATATTTTCTCGTATGGGAAAACCCCACTAATTCAAGAATGGATATTCCAACATCAATCTCACTCTTCAGACGCAGCCAGCTATTAAACCTTCGTACCTACATACCTGCCTATATAAAAATTTAAAAACTACCGGAAATTGGGAATTTCCGAAGTTCTAAATTTTTGTTTGCGCGACTGTCCGAAATGTTCATGTTAATGATGCCAATAACGATGATGAAACAGCCAGCCCTTGCTACCGTTACTTCCCTTATTCATCATCATCATCATCTTCGTCGTCGTCGTCGTCGTCGTAGAAGCTTAGTCCATCGATTATCCTTAGCGCCTGGATGCCATTGAAAGCGGCAATATGGCCGGAAAAACACAGCATTAGGCAATACTTATAATGCCAAACATATTGCGTCGTTATTTTGTGGTTTTTGTCGATTAATTCCATTACATTACCGGGGAATTCCCATCACCACACCACCGCAGGATTTCTTTCAATCGAAGATAATCCATTGTTAAACCGCTCACGCTATAGAGTCCATCCAGCAGCAAGTGAAAAGTATAAGTATCCAATCCATCGCCAAAAAGGAAGTAATCAGGCAATAAAGTCTTTTGTTCTTAGCAAATCGATTTTATAGTCAATTCGGAAATACCTACCTATCTATTGGAATGAAATTATAAAAAATAAAAAAAAAATAAAAATGGGAGAAAATACCATGACGTCACACTAGAGTTTGATGGTATTTGAGATATAATTTTGGTTTGACACACAGGCCCATCTATAACTTCAACCAATCAACGACAAGTAGGTGTGGCAAGCGGAACTCACCACGCCTCTATCAAATATTTCAACATATGTATGCGTTGAATTATTTTATCTGTGTGTCGAGAGATACTTTTTTAATATGGACTTCATCGCAGTTGGGGTGACATCCATTGATCCATGGCGCTCAGTGCTCATAACTCATTCCCCTCGATTTATTTTCAACACAATATCTCACGACAACGACATGAAAAATGTCTTTCCATCTAAATTGTCCATTAAATGATGAGCGAATGCGGTGAAGATGATGAAGCATAGCGGAATAAGGGGAGCTAACCGGAATGCGACAACGACAATGACTTCAAGATGCATTTGAAATAGGTATGGGTAGGTACCTATCTAAAAGTAAAAGAAGATGGAATTGATATGTTTTTACTTGGTTTTATTTTGAATTTGTATTTTTATACAAATGACAAATCTGGAAGAGAAAAAGAAAATAAAACACATTTTCCAGACTGTCTGGCGGCAATATTTTTTTGTGTTCTTATATTTTATGAAATTTAAATTAAAATTACCATTTTTGAATTACATTTTTAGATATACTTAAGTGGTTTAAGAATTTCATAAAAAATGGAAAGATGATTAATTACCTAGGAGGAAACAAATTGCGAATGTTATTTTAGATAGGTTGTATATATGTAAGTGTAGATCAGAATGGGAAAATATCGAGGAATCCTCAAGAGGTTTGAAACTACGAGATCTGATATGGGTTACATAGTTTTGGAAGTCTACATACATGGACCATGGAACAAGTCAAAACAAAGGCAAAATGCTCCACAGGAATCACAGAAGATTTCCCAGAAAGAGTACGAGATGTACAGCAGGGAAGTGTCTTGAGTTCTTTACTTTTTATTACAGTCCTCGACTTAAGCTTGTTCAACTTGATAATTTTCATTGAGGTGACTAACCCTAAAAGCGAATCAGTTATTGTTTGTTGAAAAGCCATCATAAGTGGAAATTCTAAATCCTTGCAAGGGTCACTGGATCTGTGTTCCATTGCAAAGGATATTGCGATGACGAGATCAAACATCACGTAAGTGTAGGGTTGATAAGGTGGTGGTGAAAACTCTGCCATCTTCTGGGATCGACAAAATGCCATCGACAGCTGTCCATCCAGCCCTCGCAAAAGATTCATGGTGTTGGAAAATATACAAGAAGTATGAGACTATGTTAGACGGCAGCGTGGTAGACCATGCTTGCGCTGGAGAGATGGCGTAGACCAGGACGCCCGAAGCCTTGGGGTGCGCAACTTGATGGCGTCGGCTCAAGACCGGGATAGGTGGAGAGACTTGTTGAAGGAGGCCAGGACCGGACCCCGGTTGTCGAGCCGATGATGATGATGAGACTAAATTAGACTGAGTGGCAGTGACAAAACGTGCTCGAATAAGAAGCAAGACAGTCCGGAGAAACTTTCACTCCCTCAAAATCCAGTTTAGAGGGTGACAGTCCTCAATAACAAAGAAGAAAGGCAGGCACAAAACTCCTCTGCGTCAAAGGAATGCAACGAAACCTGCATTTAGTTGGCCTTGGACATGGAACAATCCAAAACAAGGTGGCCTCCTGAAAACCATTGGTTGAAGAAAGAAGGAAAAGTAGCTGTTAACGGGATTTTAAAAATAAAATCCACTTCAGAATATAAATAGTTGATGATGTTAAATAATCTCTTTTGCTTAGAAGAAGAATTCATCATTTATTTAAATTTTTTATGTGGATTTTTTTTAGTCTAAAATGATATTGAATTGAAAAAATGCTAACAGAATATTATTTTAAAGATACATTTATAGTGCGAAATTGGTTTGGTAAAAAATGTTTTTTTTTTTAATTCCATATGATCGCAATTCTGTCTTTAAAAATACTCTTCATTTAAAATTCTATATGCAAATGAAAAATGCTGTACTTGTAAACTTCTGTACACTGAAGTTCAGTTTTAAGAAAATTACCGTTTTCATTAAAAAAATTGTTTTACCGCATAATTTGTCCGTGTTTTATCATGTTCTTGAAGTACTTTCGGTTTTTTTTGTAGTTCGCGTGGTGCAACTTGCCCCTAGGTGCAACTAGTTCCACTCTGCCCTACTTTAACGGTAACATAAATATATGAAATCATTTATTATAATAAGTTAAGTTGCACTGGATTAGGGTAACTTAGGTAACTTCATCATTAAAATAAATTTCACAAAGAATGATAAAAAAGTAAAGAAAAAAGATGAAGCGAAAAGAAGCAAAAACTTCTTAAACAGAACAGATTATGTTTTCTCTTCGCGGGCTTACGTCAAATTAGCAAAACAGCAAAAATAAACAAAGAAAATATATAATCTTTTCTCTTTAAGAAGATTTTAACACTTTTCTAGTGGTGCTTCGCCAGCTTCAATCACGGTGATAATTCGGAACTGTTTTTTTTTAAATTTTTGTAGATAGTTTGGAAACTCTAGTTTTCTGTTGCCAAAAATTTCTGCTCAAAAATTTAAAAAGAAGTTTCAAAAATACTTTGAGCTGCTATTGTTAATCTGCATACAAAACACGCTTTTAAAATACAAACTATATCAAGGTGGCGTAGTTCGTTATACCTACATTTTGAAGGTTTTAGTTCTACTAAAAGAAAAAAAGAACTTGAACTTTTGCAAAAAGCTATGAAATTATACCTAAATGTCAAACTCAGCATTTTACCTTTTTTTGTCGATTAAGTTAATTGCAGCATATGAAGGATATGCTTTGGTTCTGCCGACATAAACTGGTGAACATATTTTTCTTTTGTTGAATACAGCTACGACGTCTTTTACAAAACGTCACCTTGGACAACGACACCAGCGCTGAAATTAAACGGAGAATAACTCTTGCGAATCGCTGCTTCTTTGGACTTAGAACGCAATTGAGTAGTAAAGTCCTCTCTCGGGCAACTAAAGTGACCATAAGACGCTTATCATCCCAGTTCTTATTTATGGCGCTGAGGCTTGGACCTTGTCCAGGCAGGATGAGAACGTCTTAGGATGCTTCGAGAGGAAAATTCTCCGGGTGATTTTTGGTCCCGTCTGCATAGATGGTGAGTGATGGAGGAGAAGATACAACGATGAACTGTACAGGGCTGTACAGTGACACTGACCTGGTCAAATGAATCAAAGTCCAACAACTGAGATGGCTGGGTCATATAGAGCGAATGGACATCAACGCTCCGGTCCGGAGAGTCTTCGAATCCAATCCCGAGGGACGGCGCAGTAGATTAAGACCACGGCTCAGGTGCGAAACTGGAGACGCATGTTGGTTGATGCCCAGGTCCGTCCCGGACTGTAGCGCTACCTTAAGTAAGTAAGTAAGTAAGAATACAACTATAAGCCTTCCTTTCCAACCACTTAGGAGTATTATACTTTATTTCTTGCATTTTTCAATTTTTCCTAGTGCGTTTTCATGCGAAACTGAACTTCAAAATTTTAACGATAAAACAGAAATGGGTACACTCAGGCGTATACGCACTTTTTTTTCTATTTGTTTTGAAAAACACAATGATTTAAAATGGACATGCATTTTTTTAATAACTGTTTTTTTGGATTCAAAACGCTTGTATCCAATGACAATAATTGTTGAAATTAGATCCCTTAATCGTTGCGTGGTTCTTTAAATAGTATCTATTTGTATCTGGGGGCCCCCTAATCGTCCGAGGCACTGCACCTTTTTGCTAAAATGTAGTTGCACCGCTGCCTACAGTCATACCTACTGAATTGATTTTTTGCTATTCAAAAATCCAAAAAAAAATTATTTGAAGTCCCTTAAGAGAAATCGATAACTGAAATTCCGGTTCTATGGCAGGTACCGCATTAACAACGGTTTTTCGAGAAATATTTTTGACTGAATAATTTAAATTACCTATACTCATAAAACCAATTTCTACAAAAAGACTGAGACGTTTTTGAAATCAATAAGTTTCCATGAGATAACGGTTATATGACAGATATGTATTGTTATTTTTTGAGTTAAAAAGAATCAATTTCGTTTTAGGTCCAGATCGAAAGTAATAAAATTATTGTGCTTTTAAGTATAAATTTTTTAAGTCGGTATTTTAAACAAACCATTATGTAGGTAACTTGTTTCACCAAACCATTTAATTTAATTAATTTAATTTGACTAAGTATCTAGATAGGTACATTGTTATTACTATATAACTTATGTAGGTACATACCTACTCTAAATATATCATTGACTTCATGATAATTACTACCCCCAGTCGAAAAAGACTTCCTCTATGGATCTCCATATCCCAAAGTGTAAAACACTGGAAATGTGGAATTGTGAATGTATAACGAACGATATTTCCAGCGGCATTTCGTCAAACTCCCCTACATTTTTGCTATCCCATATAGCTATGCGTGCCTTCATATTTTGAAACATGAAACAATGGCACTCCGACAGAGGAAACCTTTTAACAAAAAACCCCTTTAAACCCCAACTATATGTATGTACATACATACATCTCAATGTACAATATATCTCTACCTCGAGTTATTTATTGAGAAAATATTTTCATTTATAATTTAATTATTTATTGTTTTTGGCAGCTTAAATATAATTTTTTGTTTGTTGAATATTTTCAGAGATAATAAATTCAGCTTTTTATTGAGTCCTCACAGATTCGTTATAATAATTCTGAGGCTCCATGAAAAGGTATGTAGGTAGGTAGGTATATATAAAGGGACGCATCGTGTATAGGTTTTTGGCATGGCTCTTTGCTCTTGTATTATTCTTTAATTTGGCGGTTCTCTCTCTTACGTCAATCCCTAGGATACTCTTCTTTATGTGTGTATTTCAGGAATACAATATTCCTTAAAATATCATCGTTGGAAAATATGGCAATATGGGTGTGGTTCTATCTTTCAACCCTTTTGGGTATCCCCGCGTTATCGTATGTCGAAACACGTACCAATAAAAAATTTCAAAAAAAAAAGAAACGTAAAATAAAAAATACATCAACCGCTGGCGGATGATGTTGATGATGAACAACTTTCGTTAAAAAATATTATTGTTTTGATAAATAATTTTAAAATACGATTTAAAAATTCTGCTCTTGGTCGTGGATGACGTGGATGAGGAGCATCAGAGTCTCTTTTTTTGCTTTGTGTTTTTTTTTCGTGTTTCTTGAATGGGACTGGTTGTTTACCCACCACTTTGCGATTTGTTTATTGTTTTTATTATATTTCCCTCTTTTTTTTTTCTTCGACTTTGTTGTCAATTCAATAGAAGAGCGATCTTATTCGCTTTAATAGGTCATGAGGTCAAGTCGAAGAACTTAAATATTATGTTGAGAAAACGTGTTAAAATAATGTTTGTTTTAGGAAGCAATTTGTTTCTCAACTTTGTTTTTTTTTCGAAAATGATTGTTTCTAGTTCAAGGTAGAATACATTAAACGTTATTCTGCATAGTAGTATTTTTTTTTTGTTTCAGTCAATTCGTGTGTGATTTTTGAACTCGAACGCAGAAAACTGCATCGTGAGCCGTTTGTAAACTCAATAACTAGGTTGATATAAGTGCAGCTTTAAGCCAGGAGACTCCTACTTCATTAGTTTTTGAGTTTATGCTAAAAGGGCATACGGGCCTCCACTACACCTAAGCTCCATCTTGTACGGTTTTTGAAGTTGTTTTTCAGTTCTCTTCAACTCTTCCCCAGTTATGCTGATTCCACTTTAACTGTTTTTTACCAAGTTCTTCTAAGTCGGTCTTTTTTTCTGTCAATAATGGATTCAATGGGCTCCTGAACCGTTCTTACGGGCCAGAAAATTCTCAAGATGTTTAACGAACGTTGGCAGTTCTTTTTTTGTTAAAGAACCCCTGATTCAATATAAAAGGGGAACAGCGGTAGTTTAGTTTTTAAGCTAATAAAGTTTTGCACAGCATACCAAACGCAGGCTTTGCTTTCCCGATTCGACTGTTAAAGTCTAGTTCAGTTTCGCCATCAGTAGAGACAATACTTACTTCAAAGAAAAACAAAATTTTCAACCATTTCTACTGGTTGTCCAGAAATATTTACTTGAGCAGATGAGGAAGTTCCAAGGCTGATTCTTTCTGTCGAATTGATCTTTAGACTAGAGATTTCAGCTTCTCTCTCCACCCTTGATGTCATTGGAATATTGGATGGAATCCATGATTCTATGAGAGGAGGTATGATTGTAGAGTCCACTGAATTGTTCCATTTCCGTTCCACAAAGAAGCGTGTAGTTTCATAAAAAAAAACAACACTGGTGACAATATGCAGCCTTTCCTAACCCCACTTTGGAATTCAAACCAATCTAACAACCTTTCTTTCCGCAGAACGGAACAATTGGATCTATTATATCTTATACCTATGTAGCCTTGATAATAGGAAATGTATTTGTCTGCGATCCTCCTCCTGTGCAAAGTAAGCAAGATAAATAATGTATCTTTGGACAGCGCAGTATAAGTAGGTATACTAAGGGTCACAGGGAAGACCGATCCACTATTCCTTTAACACCGGATATGAAAATATTTTTCACAGCACACCAATGGTTTTCGACCGAGTTGAATTCAGTAATGAATTTGGTCGGAAGTTGCTTGGCTTGTGACACGTCTTGTGTTGAATTAGGGTCGCTCCTATCCTCTAACAAGGCATAACAAGGTTGGTATTGCGAAAATCAACAAATGTTTTCGCATAAAATATCGCAGCCCATAGTTGTTATTGCGAACCTTGGTATTTAAGCCTTCCATTATGTAGTATCATAATCATCAGCACTAAGACCGTTATATAAGACCTCATTCTCCTCGTTTCAAGAGCCTCCCACCTAAAGGTGCCCAGCTTTTAATTGCTATTTTGTAAGTAGCAATCCAAGTTCAGACTCCCCAGAGCTTCTAGGTGCATTTCCAAGATAGAGTAAGTACTTTTGTGCTACGGGTTAGAGACCTAACCTTGCCTGACCTAAGAAGGCACGAGTCTTATATTTGTACCAAAGCTTGACGTTTTTAAGAAGAATATAATTTCTTCTATGGAAACATTGCCCTGTTCTTCTTACCAAGACCAATCAATACTTCTTCACAATAACTGGAAAAGCTAGGTTGGTCTGGGTAGTCCTTTTGGAAAGTGATGTTCGTATTAAAATCACTTTTTAAATAAAATAAAATTTCCCAATTAATAAAAAACTACAGAAGGACGGGTAAAACTCTTTAACTAAGTAGGTACCTACCTACCTTCCTAATTGTATTATTCTAACTCTCATACAATTTCAACTTTAAGGAAAATATTTATTCATCTATCCTACCTATCTAAACATAAACCCAGAGCTTCTCACTTATTTAGCTAATATTTAGTTAAACCGTGTTTACACCTTAAACATATTAAGCAAGCCCAATTAGTTGACAAAAAATGTACGAAAAAAAAACAAATAAATAAATAGATTCCTAGCAAATACCAATATCTATATTCTTTTCCCCTACTTAAAATTTTGAAGCCCAAAAAAATATTTATCTTCCAATTGCTTATCCAATCCAAAAATAACAATTTTCCATCTCGTTCTATCTTCCTAATGCTTCCAACTCAACCATCTTTATTTGAACGGAATTCCCTAGCTTGTCAAAGGATTAAGTGCTGTAGCCTTCTCACTCTCTCTCTCTCCCTCTTATATCGGTAAAATGTCCTTACACTCTCACATCTCTCGTTTATAATTTGAATGGCTAATGCCTTCCAATGAAAACACACTTCAAACCACCCCCATGCGTATAAAATGCAAGGACTTTTTCTCTATTTCTATGGTCGACCGACGACGCTCTGACGACATCAAGAAGAAAATGCGTTCAATTTTCCAGGATAATATTTATCCATAACAATGTGTATATTTACCCTGCACCTTGTTTCATTCATTAGATACACTCGTCCACTATCA
Organism: Syrphus vitripennis; assembly: GCA_958431115.1. Lineage (NCBI taxonomy): Eukaryota > Metazoa > Arthropoda > Insecta > Diptera > Syrphidae > Syrphus > Syrphus vitripennis. The sequence goes on from OY288110.1 coordinate 29,145,806, forward strand.
GAGTGTGTGTGTGCTTACAAATTTCAGCCAACTCCGTTGAAGAAGGCGGGTATTCAGCACATTGCTCTGAATTGATACCCATACAGCTGAATCTCGTTTCTAGAGCAGGGGTGTTTTTGTGTTGATGTAATTCACATAGATACAACCTATAATGGAGGATTTACCCGTGCGTATGTGTGTGTAACGGTCCAACGAACACATCTAAAGACAAACAAAAAAAAAACACAAAACTCATTGAAATAACAAAAACTGCCTGACTGGCTGCCATGGCATGGCCCATCCAAATCCATCCGAAAACGAATTTCTATCTAGGTACTTGGTATATCTGTTCATTCCATTCATGTAGATATATCTGAGAGAAGATTCCCTCTGCGTCTGCATCCCCCAATCCAAGCGGAAGAGAAGGAGGACGAAATGAAAACAAGTCTGAAGTGATTTTTGTGGGATCGTGTCGAGGTGAATGTTATTTCAGATACAGATTCAGTATCAGACGTGTGACTGTCCGAAGCGGATGGAAGTGTATCCATCCAAAAAATCTCGTGCGTGTATTGTTGTGTCTAGCTCGATTACCGTTGCAAAAATAAAATAATATTATCATTTTCTAACGAGGTGTAAAAAATAAATATTTAAAAAAATAACACAGACGAGAAGAAAACGAACCTACATACCGATTTGCCACAAAGTTGAGCACCTGTGTCATTTATATTGAATTTAAATAAAAAAAAAATAAAGGATTTACGGTCAATTATTTTGTCTTTCGAATGGTTTTCGAAAACGATTATGAAATTTTAATACATTCTGGCACAAGTGAAATAAGATTTTTTTTGATAAAACACAAAAATCTGTGAATTTCATTGTGAATTGTGGAGTGAAACAGATTTTTAGTACGAATTTAGTACATAAAGCAAAATCCAATCAAATCGAAATGCATGCCCTTTTCACCGATCAGAACTCTTTTTCGCGGCATTATGCCCAAACGGCGGGCTACCCCTCCGCTGGACCAGGCATGACCCCCGCAGCTGCGGCACATTACGCCTACGACCAATATTCCCGTTACTCGTATCCAGCGTCAGCATATTCCCTTGGGGCACCTCACCAGAACAAAGAAATAGTCAAACCACCTTATTCGTATATCGCTTTGATAGCCATGGCAATTCAGAATTCTGCGGACAAAAAGGTGACACTTAACGGAATTTATCAATACATTATGGAACGGTTCCCCTACTACCGGGATAACAAGCAAGGCTGGCAGAACTCTATTCGCCATAATTTGAGTTTGAATGAGTGTTTTGTGAAAGTGGCGAGAGATGATAAGAAGCCCGGAAAGGGAAGCTACTGGACACTGGATCCGGACTCGTATAATATGTTTGACAATGGATCATTCCTGCGACGTCGACGTCGCTTCAAGAAGAAGGATGTTCTGCGGGAGAAGGAGGAAGCAATGAAGCGACAAGCTATGATGAATGAGAAATTGGCTGATATAAAACCTTTGAAACTTATGTCGAATGGTATTCTTGACATGAAGCATGCTCAATTCAAGAAGGAGCCTCTTATGGATCTGGCTACAGGATGTTTGTCGAAGGACGGCCACCTTTCAGTCGGAACAGCAGCCATGCTCAATTCCTGCCATGATAGTCTCGCTCAGCAGATGAATATCAATCTGGGTACATCCATGGAGCATGGTTTTAGTGTGGACTCATTGATGAATGTCTACAATCCAAGGATCCATCACTCCACCTATCCGTACCACCTTAACGAAGAGAATCTTACTGCGACGGCCGTAGTTGCTGGTGGCCAACTCAGACATCCACATCATCACCATCCACATCATACTAATCCACATCACCATCATCCGCATGGGGGCTGGTATACGCCCGAGACGCCACCTGAATCCGTCCTAAACCACAACAATAATAACAACAACAACAACAGTAGCAGCAACAACAACAACAACAACAATGCCATGCCATCATCATCAGCGACCAGTAACCACGCTTCATCGGTAGCGGCGGTAATTGCGGCAACCACAAGTCCCACCATTACCACCTCCGTCGGCTTTCGTGATATGGTCTTTGAGCACAATCAATCCTGCCAAGTGGATACAGGCAGCCCCAATGGAAGTATTCAATCAGCTAGTCCACCAGCGGTCACCATTGGCGGCCATCATTCACACCATCATGCGGCGTTAAATCACCACCATCATCACCTGCATGCTGGCAACCTGAGTAATTTGAGTAACCTGAGCAATTTGACACACTACCGGCCCCATTATCAAGACTACGGTATTAAATATGGCGTCTAGAAGAGATGGTTGACTGAAGATGTTCACCATATTACTGAGTCATAAATGTAGGTTATGTGTTTATTTTTGTACAAAGAAAGTTTTTTAATTTTTTTTTTAATTTCAATAAGTTTGTAAATAAATAAATTAGGTTAAGAGTTTTTTTTGGTTATATAAAAAAAAAGATAAATTATATTTTTAAAATTTTTATTTTATTTTATTTGAAAATGGCAATACGTATACAAGAAAAGATGTAAACAATTTTGCACAATTTTAGAATAAATATAGTATTATACGCGTTTTTTGTTTGGCGATTTGAACATCATCCGTAGATAATAAACGCATTTTGTGATGTATTTAAAAATATATATGTATAAAACGGCATTATGTAAAAAAGAAAACTAAGATGAATTATTATAACTGTAACGAATTTAAATTAAGATAAAAAGAAATAGAAAAAAACGAACGTTTTATTGAAAATGAAATACTAGAAGTGTGTTTTTTTTTATTTGTTTGGTTGTTTAAAGATCCATATTTTTGAAAAGGCCAATCCACGTTTCTTGGGAATTAAGTACAAAATTAATTAATAAAAAAACTTTCACTATCGCGATTTTTGAGCGTCCTTCATATTTTGATTTTTCGATCTAAAGCCAGTCACAAAAATAAAGGATCAAACACTTATTCTTATTTTTAAGGTGATATTTGCAAGCCTGCGACTTGGTCAACAATAGTTTCTTGTATAAAAAATTAAAAGCATTTTATGCTTACTTTTAAAATACATATTGAAATAATATAAAATTTTTCTATGTTCCATGGCCCCCTAACTTTCGAATTGGGCAAAGCTGATAATTGACATTTTTTCCGCTTTTTACCGTTTGTACCTACAACATTCAAAACGAATTTAAGAACTTCAAAATGTTTTTGAAAAATTATTGACAAACAAATTTTTACCGAATTTCATTTTCTGACCTTTCAAACTAATAATGGTGTTTTGTTTAAGTCTCATACTATTAGTGCTGGGAGGTTTATTTTGTGCGTCGTGTCGGTGCTGGTAGTGGAAGGTTGAAAACAGCGACTTTCCCATTTTTTGTTTTTCTGGGGGGAAACTTTTTCAATTCATTTTTTTAAAAAAAGATATTGTCATTTCTTCTTTATTTTACACACGGCAAAAAGAACTCCAGATATGAGAATTTTGAAAGACCAATACCGGCTTAGTCTTTTATTTTCAGACAATTTTTTAAAAATAAATTGGAGATGTAGAAAAGAAAATATTTTTTTCATACAACATAGACAAACGATTTTCTATCGAATTTTATTTTCAGAATTTTTCAAAATAAAAAAAAATTAAAATTTGTACAAATTAAAATATTAAGTCGAAAGTAATTTAGAGTTTTTCTGCATTCTTTAAAATTTATATTCCCGATTTCACAGTGCATCAAAAAGTTGGTACAAACCGTACCGTACCGTATATGGTCAGTAAGTACATGTCATCTTCTCAGTAACCGTTTGAACTAGAAACTTGAAACAAGGCTCCAAGTTCGCAGCTTTTTGCAGTTCCAGAAAACAATAGATTCCTCAAGAAAAAAAATCCTAAAAGGCTCAAAAATTGCAGTTAATTTGCAGTTTAAAAATACAAATTTGAAAATAAATAAATAAAATTCAGAAAATTATATTTTACATTCGACCTCACTATAAAGATAGCAGTACAAACCCTTCTCTCAGCAACCGATAGAACTTAACTCCAAATACAGTTTTCCAACTATTTTTAAAAAACTTCAATTCAAATTTGAAAATAATGACCAATTCGTCTTTTGACTTTCACAATTCCCTTTGAATGTTTTTTTGTGGTGCTGTTTCTAAAGTTATTGAAGATATGGGCGCAAAATTAAAAAAATTCCGAAAACATTTTTAAAGATAACATTTTTCTTCAAATGTTTGCTTATAATTCGAAAATTATATTATATTCTCAAATGATGGACTTATGGAGTGATGAACTCTGGCGGTACAGGAAAATTGCACTTGGTTGTTCCCAGACAAGAGGCTTTGTTTGTTTTACAGTTAACATTTTTTATTGGACAAATTCTTTTTTGACAAATTTATTTTCTGCATTTTTTTCGATTTTTTTTTTCCCACTATTAATTTTTTGACCAATTTGTATTCCCGTGGTTCAAAAAAACTTTCACGCACAACATTTTTTAAAAGTTATTTTCTAAGAAAAGCTATCGACGAATGCAGAGGGATCATGATCTGCCATACCCTAATTCATCAACTTTCACTTACTTCTGCATCACGCAAAAATCTCATTTTAATTTCTAATTATATTATTATTTCTAAAATACGATGGTTCTTGTTTTGCATCGCATTAATGTTTCAGTTCCAGAAATTTGAAGTTTAGCAAAATTGCGCACTTTTTTGCATTATCAAAAAAGTTTTTCTTTAATCATTGGCAGAACTTTGGAAAACAGAGTTTAGAAAAAAGACTTAGAAAACCTAACTTTTGGCCGGTTTTGAAATACCAACCTGTTTCCATCAATTCTAAAATATTCGCTTGAATTTTTGTTGGTCTTTGACGGCCCAGTAAGTAGTACGGACACTTTCCTAGAACTTAGAAGTACAAGTAGATAGAGCTCAGAACAGGAAACACATTCCAAAAAGTTGAATAAAGTATTTTAAGTTAAACAGAATACCGAAGATTGTACAAGATTCTTCATTTTTATTACAATAGTTATTCCGTTTGCTTGTTTTTTTATTTTTTGATATATTTTATTTTACTTTTGGTTTTTTTGTTATTTATTGAAAGTTTTTTTTTTGTAATCCTTGTATTTTTTGTCAATTGAATACCTTCAATTTTTTTTTTGTTTTGTATACAGTTTTTTGTATTTTTCTATTTAAAAATTGCGCGAGTTATAAGCGAAAATAAATATGACACAAAATGGCGGTACAGTTGTTAAAAAGAGGCTGGGTGCGATCCACACTGATAACTTCCCATTTGTGATCTTGAAAACTTTCAAATAACCAAATTTTCTGCGAAACAAACTTTAGCTGTTAAATTCAAACAATCATTATTTTAAGATTGAAAAGTATATTAATTATTTAAAGAGATTGTTTCTACGTGACCCAGGAGGTAAACTTCCACGCGTTTTTTTTAACGAGGTATCCTCAATAGGCCTATTCCACACCTTTAATTTGCTTGTGTCTCTTCAATTGGTTTTATAAACTCTGATGAATTTGATGTATTACTGCAAAGCTTATACTACGAGTATATTATACAATTTTAAAAACAAAAAATAATAATATTATAAAAATTATTTATTATTTCGGTTCCAGATATTTTAATTGAAAAATTTTAAAAATGAAATATTCACATGCTTTGTTTATTGAATCAAGGGTAATTCAATAATATATCCGCTCTAAAACTAGATATCATCATATTGTGCCTGTTTGTTTTTTTCCTTAAAAAGATTTTCAATCCATTTTCATAATGTACAACACATCCTAAAACAATTTTAATTTATTATTTATAAGGCTGGTATTTGTTTGGGTGTAGTTTTTAAACTTCGGAAAACAATATTTTCCAGTTATTAGTGGAATTTTCTTAGTTCTGTTTAAATTTTTGTTTAAAATGTCAGTTAAGTATACATACCCGCTGTAAAAAATTTTATTATGTATAAAATTAAATACCTAATGCCCTAATGGCAAAGTCAATATCATTGCTCGTTCTCAAGATATTCGAGTCGAAAAACCAATTTTACCACTTATTAGTTTATTTTTTTTTATGTTTTTTGTCAAAAACTGTCAATTAGATATTTGTCAAAATTTAACCTTTCATAAAAAATTGTACTATGTATAAAATAAAATATTTTAGAAGGCACAATCGTTGTTCGTTTTCAGGATATTCAAGCTGTAACTCCTTTTCTTTAGAATTTTTAACAGTTTTTGATTTTTTGTTAAAAAACTGCCCATTCAATATTTTTGTCAAAATTTTATCAGTTGCTAACAATTATGTTATGTAGAAAATAAAACAAATAAGAACCGTTACCCGTTTTTGAGAAATTTGAGTCGAAAGACAATTTATACCAATTTTTTGTAGTTTTTAATTTTTTGTAAAAAAAATTGTCCATTGAATTTATCCAGTAGTCAAAAACAACATTTTTCGTACAATAAAATTATTTTAAAGTTAATATCGTTTTTCCACCTAAGGATATTCGAGTTATAAATTTTTTTTTTAGTTTTTTTGATTTTAAAAAATAACGGTATATTGATTTTTTTGCAAATTTATATCAAATATGTATGACGTCATAATGTGTCAAATAAAATTTATTTCAAGTCAATAGCGTTATTTGTTCGTGAGATATTTGAGCTCAACCAAAATTTTCACTTCTTCTTTAAACTGCTATAGTAAAAAAACAACTGATTGAATATTAATAAACGCCCTTTCAGCTTCTTTCGAAGTTATTATCTGTAAAACAAAATTTATTTCAAGTCGATATCTTTACTCGTTCTTGAGATATCGACGACGAAAAATGGTACCAGAACGTACGGACGTACGAACGTACGTACACACACACACACAGACATCTCGCTAAAAATGATTGATATAGGCTCTAGGGACCTTGAAACGTCGAGAAATGTCAAAAATTTCAATTTGACAAATCGGACCGATTACAATAACTCCCTATGGGAAGTTAAAAATTGGGATTTATACTCCTGTATCAATACTCTGTCGAAAACTGAAGTAAAACCTGAATTCGGGCTAAGGCCCCGGCACAAAATGTTATGCTATCAAAAATTCCCCGTACTAAGTATTTTTTTTAATTTTTCTTTTGAAATTATGAATTTAATTTAAATAACAAAAATACGCATATTTCAGATGTGTGGGTACACAAAAAATTGCAAAATTGGTATAAGAGGTATCAATATCTCATAAACAAAATTATTGGAATAACCTAAAGCCTTCCGGCTGGTTGCAACCCCATCCACAAACCATAATATATTTTTTGTATTTCATGCCAGTTGCCACCACACATCATCTTTTAATGACAAACCGTTTTTTTTTTTTTTTTTCTTCTGAAATTATTAAGAGGCTCCTCTCATCAATAACCTCGTTAGTAAATTGTGTTGTGGTGGCAGAGACCATGAAACATCGATGTTTATCTAATGGAACCTTAAATGCTCAATGAATGGGGATAATGAAATTGTGCTGACAATTGACAATCGGAGATTGGTAGTGGATACAGATTTGTAATCAGCCGTAGCCATCCGTTGCCGTCGCCATCGTCCGTTGCCGTCCGTCCATCGCATCGGTCGTCATTCAGAGTTGGATGCGTTTGCGTTGACGAAAGAATTTGAACAGCTTTAAATATGCTTCGTCATATTGTACGTGGGTTTTTTTGGTCTCATTGGCATGCGAACTCCCAAGACAGTAAATAAAGAATCCGGCTGAACAGTGGCTTATAGTTTTGTTGTATTTTGTCTCTTTGGTCTTTGTGTTGACTTCTTGACTGATGTCAGCTCAGAAGATGGTTCAACATCAACATTGTAGTCGATTCTCTGGGCTGGTTATTAATTCAAATATTTTAATGAATTTTGATTAATGATTGGTACATAGAAGAATGCGATGAGTAAAGTTTATTGGAGAGTGTCTTATTAACTATCACATCTCCCCCTTACTTCAAGAATCAATATTTAAACCGTTGGTCAGTGCTCTTACAAATTCGACAGGTTAATTGAGGTTTAACTGTGGTTCAAGATTCTATAATGTGTAATAACGGCCATATTCCATACTTAGACCACAGCTAATCAGCGAAAATCGGTGAATAAAAATGCAGATCCACTGCTGAACCAAAATTGTATAATGTGTTTTTTAGAGCCATAAAACTTCGAAATGGAATAAAGCAAAAATTAATTTATAAAATTGACATGAAATTGACTTTATTCGAAAGATAATTTTTTTACATTAATTTAAACATGATTTCTGGAATATGATCTTCACGGCTGGCTAGGAAGTAATTTAATTTGGTCAATAATGCGGCGCGGCGTATGCTTCGGACTTATCGCCGTAGACCAGCGACTCCAAATATCAAATCAGAAAATAGTGAAATGGCGTTAAATCAAATGATCTTGGAGGCCAATTCACAGGTCTGAAACGTGAAACAATGCGGTTAGCGAACGTTTCTTTCAATAAATCAATTTATCAGCCGTCTTGCTAAAACCACAGCTCCTGCACATTATGGTTTATCAATTTCGGAACTAAATTGTCAGAAATCATGACTCTATAGCGATTACCTTTGATTGTAACGTTCTTGCTAGAATCGTGATTCTACCAGCCCACCAAACAGTCAATTTTTTTGGATATGTCTCAACATACACTTGAGGACTATCTTCACTCCAAATACGGCAGTTTTGTTCATTGACGTAGCCATTCAACCAAAAGAGAGCTATACATCGCTAAACAAAATTCTCTTTGGGGATCAAGCGTCAGTCTATTCATGTTGAAATATAAACACAAAATTAACAAAAATAATTAAACAGCTGTTAAAATGGCGACCGTTTAAAAAAGTGTTGCCAACTTAAAGTTCTAAACCATTTTTAACGTGTGACAACAGTCATATTGCGTGCTTAAACCAGCGTTAAACCACAGCTAGTCGGTCGAAATTGGTGAATAAAAAAGTCTGAACTACATATGTACCATAGTTGAACCAAGATTGTAAAACTATCCCTATGTAAGTAAGGACCAGCTTGTTCACAATGGGGTAAGTTGCTAATACAACTTTCGGAAGTTTTTTGTAAATACTGTTAATCGACCGAAGTTGGTATGCTTACAAGCTCGGATTATGGATTCTCTGAAAAAAAGTAAAATTTCAATTGAAGAGAATTAAATGAAATATATTTTTCTTAATTTCCTTCAACTATTTTTTGTGTCCACCAATATTTAAAAAAATCACTTTGAAATACAAATTCTATTAATATTATTACTCGCCATTCTAGACAGAAAGGCAACTGGCCAGGCTATCATTGTTCCAAAGTGACCGCATTTCGTATCTACATATAACGAAAACAAAACAAAAATCCCATCATCATATTATTGAGTTGGTTTTGCTCTTTTAAATTGGATTTTCACCCTCTTCTTGATCGGATCACTTGAACGAGAACAATAGGATCACCAAGTTGTGTTGGAAAGAAAATTTTAAAATTGCAAAACAATTGGATTACCCATCAGGTCAATTGAGAATTGAGAAAAAGGCCACTCACTGCACAGTGCACGTGTTGGTTATGGTTATTCATTTTTTTTTAAATGATCACCATCATTTGAAGAGAGGCGGCTTCCTTTTACATCCTCCTTGTCGATAGTTTTGCCTATTGGTATAATTATATAGCCAAGGTCTTACTCGATCGGAAGTGAAATTCAAAACGATCTGGCTGTAGTAGAGCGTTTGAAAAAATTGTGGGTTCATAATTTGAAATATAATGCTTTCTCTCGTGTGCGCAAGTGGGAATCCCTTTAGGTGATATTTGAGTATCATAGGCGATAAATTTTCACTATCCTTGGAGAAGATGGCACGTTCTATTGTTTTTTGTGTGACAAGTGCTGTAAATTAGTAAATTAGATTAGGGAACGGGTCGGAATTCTGGTTTCATAATAATGCTTTTCAGAACTCTGCTCGCGCACACAAAAATTCTGCGTTTTACTTCTAGTAAAATAAAATTTGTTTAATTTTCGTTTAGAGCTCCAGTTGTTGCCCATTCCAGTACCGTGTTTTGAGTTTTTTGAGCTAAAGTGTGATAAACAATGAAAAAAAAGTCGAATACTATCCGTACATTTATAGTAAGTGACAAAAGTTTTAAAATATTTATTTGCAACTAATTGATAAGAAACTGTTTATGTTGTTTTTGAAGTTTTTGGAATTTACAGTATTTTTTGTGTTCATTTCAAGCCAACTCAAGATCCAATTTTGGCGTTTACAATAAAATTGAAAACTTAAATAATTGTAAAATTCCTACGGAATTTTTACTTAACAAATAAAAAAAAAACATTAAAATAAAACAATCAAACACGACTGCTCCCATCTCAAAAAACTAATTGGTTTTCAATGCTAGATTTGATGCAATTTAAGCTTTCCAAAACAGTAAAAATATATGTCCCGATTTTAACTTAGCTAGCATATATAATGAAATGAAGTAGGTACAGCTGATGACAAATAAACTGGACAATGCTACGATTTGGAGAAAAGCAAGAAAGCAACAAATTTTTGAATTGGCAAATTGTTGAATTCTTTTTATTTGGGATTAAGAAGAATTCATGATTATCAAACCATTGACTGTGAACAAATTGGTACTGAAGGGTTGACAGAAACACACATTTTTGAATAATCCTTAAAAAAAGGCAGTTGATTAGACAAAAATGTCAAAAAAATAATATTTCTTGCTTAGGTTTTTTTAAAAGAGTAATTCATTTTTTCAAATTTTCTGGAATTGAAATACATTTCAATTTTGTACAACTACGCGTACTAAAAAAACATAACAAGTTTAAAGTGTTTGAAATTATAAAGGAGGATTTTTCAATTGAAAACATTTTTTGAAAACCATATCTTTAAAAATACACATTTTAAAATTAATAATTTGAAAAAAAGTCAGAAAACTTTTGAGAACTGGACAAAATTGGATTTCAAAAAACGGAGCTGTACCTACATTTTTACATCTAAACAGGGTGCTCGTCATTTTAATTGATAACTTTATATTTGGAAAAAGCACTTTCTTAAATGAAAATTAAGTTACAGCAGGTGGTCCATTATTAGGCATCATCATCATAATCATCGGCGCGACAACCGGGGTCCGGTCCTGGCCTCCTTCAACAAGCCTCTCCTGGTCTTGAGCCGACGCCATCCAGTTGCGCACCCCAAGGCTTCGGGCGTCCTGGTCTACGCCATCTCTCCAGCACAAGTATGGTCTACCACGCTGCCATCTACCATAGAATGTACCACAAAGGACTTTCCGAGCAGGTTCCTCTTCACTCATGCGAGCTAGGTGCCCTACCCACCGGAATCTACCGAGCTTAATTTTTGTCACTATGTCTGCTTTAAGGTAGATTGCGTTCAGTTCATGATTGTACCGTCTCCGGAATCGTCCTTCCTCACATTTGGGGCCAACAATTCTCCTTAAGACTTTTCTCTCGAACGCGGCTAAGAGGTCGGAGTGTCTTTTGCTAAGCACCCAAGCCTCGGATCCATACGTGAGTACTGGCAGGACCATGGTCCTGGTGAGATTTCTGGATTTGAAGAGCTTTGACAGATTATAGTAGGCTTTGTTGGAATTGAGTAGCCGCCCGCGTATTTCTTCTTCTATATTAGCCGTGTTTTATGAGCAATTGATAGCAACTCAGCAAAAATTTTTACACACAAAAACAATAACAAAAAAGTGATTATAAAAACTTTGTTATTGTTTCTAAGCAAAACAAAAAGTGAAAATAAATTTATTTGTTATTGTTTGTGTGTAAAAATTTTACTGAGTTGCTATCAATTGTTCATAAAACACGGCTATTATTATCGGCTGCTACTATTGACCCAAGGTATTTAAAGGATTGCACCACTTCAAATTTGTGCTCCGCTACCTTGATTGTTTGACCAACTGTTCTTCTCGCATTCGACGCCACCATGTACTTTGTTTTACCTACACTAATGTGCAGCCCCAGATTTTGTGCCGCCTGCTCGATCTGGATGAAGGAATCGTGTACAGCTTGTTCGGTCCTCCCGATGATGTCAATGTCGTCTGCGTAAGCCAGTATCTGGCTGGACCTGTTCACGATGGTTCCCCTTGTTGCCGTGCTAGAGTCAGAGATTGCTTTCTCCAACGCCAGGTGGAAGAGGAGGCAGGCCAAACCATCCCCTTGTCGGAGTCTATTAAAGATGTTGATTGGTCTGGATAGCAATCCGGCTATTTTTACTTGGCTTGTTACGTTGGTCATGGTCAACCTACAAAGTCGTGTCAATTTATTTGGGATGCCGAATTCTCTCATGGCTTTGTAAAGTTCTACCCTGGCTATGCTATCATATAGGCGGCCTTAAAGTCTATAAACAGATAGTATGTTGGGATGTTAAATTCTAGACATTTTTCCATCGCCTGCGTATGGGGCTATCCGTTCTTGTAGGATAGAGGAGTGTATCTTATAGGCGGTACTCAACAACGTGATACCTCTATAATTGCTGCACGTTGTGACATCTCCTTTCTTATGTATGGGGCAAATTATACTTTTTCGCCAGTCTTCTGGCATTTCTTCCTGCTCCCATACGTGCACTAGAATATTGTGAATTGCTGGATCGACGTGGTGGAATAATTCGGCTGGTATGCCATCGGCCCCCGGGGCTTTGTTATTCTTAAGTCGGGCTATAGCCTTCTCAACCTCTTCTATGCTTGGTGGCGGTAACATAGGATATTCTTCTTGAAGTAGTGGAGACTCTACTTCTGCAGTGAGCTGACCATTTAGCAATTCATTAAAGGGGGATCGGTGATCATTATTAGGCATACCTACAAGAAATTTATGAAAATAATAACTTGTAAAGAATGTGACATGAGGTAAGCCGACCTAAATTCTTGCATCTTATTTTATAAAATTAAATGATTTCTTATAGATTTCAAAACTTCACTGCAGAAAGAAGGTTAAGTACCTTCTATTTAATTAATTGCTGAAAAATAGGAATTGTTTTTTTTTTTTAAGTGGCGACCACCCACCAAAACAATTTTGAATGTCGAAGTATTAAATTCTCAAAAGAACACACCTAACCTACATTAGTCCTGTGACTGCTTCTTGTTTTCATTCTCTTGTAAATGTTTGAACCACAGACATTTAGTACGCTTAAGTGTTCCCATATGTTTTATTTTACAGTTTTTTTTTTCACTGATAAGACACCGAACTGGCTCCGAATGGTCTTGTTATGATGGTAGAAATTTATCTTTTGCCTTCCATATGGAAAAATATGTAAATATTAACAACCAACTATATATATGTTGTGGCCCGAATGAGGCCAGAAGATAGATTCGTTACGAATCAGTTATAGTTTTATCTGCAATGTATCACCGCACGGAAGCAGAATGGCATTGTTTGCATAGCTCGAAGCTATTTACAGATACGACACAAAGTTCCTTTCGGTCCAGTTTGTTTGCAGCTATATTGTGATGATGTGCTGCTGTGCAAAGAATCATCTTGTTTCGTTCGAATATTATACATGCCTGGTGATTGTGATGATGCCCAAGTCCATGTCCCGGTGAGGTAATATTGACACAAAGATTGAAAAGAAAATATGGATCTTTGACAAATAAAACAAATCATCAAAATCACATCAAAATTGAAAAATCAAAGAGATGCACACGTTCCGCTCTGGTCCAACTATACGGCAAACGAAATAAACAAATATCGTGTAATTAAATAAGCAATTTTTTCGGGAGGGTTATCGTTATAGTGTTTTGTTTTCTTTCTTGTATCTATTATCGCATTGCAATAGAGCTGCTATAGTTGAAGATACATTGGATGTTCTTGTTGCTGTTGAGTTGATGCATCTCTTTTGCTGGGCGGCGCAATCATCAATCGTCATCATCGGAGCGGCACTATCATATCGATGATTATCGCGCATCTGGTGGCGTTTAGGCCACCGCTCTTAAAATAACAAAATCTTTAACGCGCATCTAAAACATACCTATATACGCGAGTAGAGACGACTGATACGATATACATAGTATCTTTAGCCATTTTCGCGAAATCTGCAGTGCAGATGAACTGGATAGTGTATCTGATGGATCTGGATCTTGCTTATGATCATAAACGAAATAAATAACTCAGTGCGCGAAAGATCAAAAGCTAGCGCACACACCCATCTCAATCAAATGCCGATTTGAAGACATCATCCATCGCACCGCGGGCTAACTACTCCCGTATATGCTGGGAGTTTTCACAAAACGGTGTGATTTGCATTATAGAAAATTGCCAATAAATTTTCATCTCTTTTGCAGATATAGAAATCCATCTCACGCTCTGTCTGGATCGTGATGATGATGGTGATTGTGATGTTGCTCCTGATGTCTGTCTGTCCTTTGATCCTCAATCAATGAACACAAATTGATATCTCAGAACGCATTTTATGTTTAATGTGCAACGCAGTAGATAAATAATATAATAATCAAACACTACGATTGAAATGAAAAGTCGGATTCTCGAGTGATGAGATAAGGTCGTTAAACGATATTAATATTTTTTTATCGTAACAATATAAATTAAAACCCAGATTTCTATAACCCATTTAAGCAAAAACCTACCATAATGAAAACCGATAGCCCGGAAGCCCCGGCATTCCTGAAAATCCATCACAATCCTGAAAACTTGAAATCCCGAATACTCATAATACTGAAATCACATAGCCCAGTAAAAGATGGAATACGTGTTCATTTGTGAATCAAAAACCAAGCGCTTTTTTGTTTAAATTAAGTTGGACACTTAGGCCGGTATTCACCAAGTGGTCATAAGGTTAATACTAAATAAAAAAAATCCAGCTCCATTTTATAAGCTTATCCACTAATGAGGGGAGATTTTTACAATGAAGATTCTCTTATGCTTATAAGCGCTTGTAGTCACTGACCTTAATCCATAACATCGAAAAATCTTAATTACTGAAAACCTAGTCGTGAAAATACATAATTCGAAAAGCCCATCACTTACACAAAACCCGGAGTACCCATAATGCCGAAAAACATGAAACCGTAATGCCTCATAGCAATGAAAAGTCATGTTAATTTGTGAATCAGAAAATAATAAAGCATTTTTTAGAGAATCGGTCAAAATCCTGTGATCCAATACCATTTTCAAAAACCGAAAATCCACAATCGAGAATCAAAGCTCAAATTTACTGTAAAACGTCGTTTTCGATTGAAATATTTGTGTATCTTTGGTGGTCAAAATTATTTTAGTATCTAGGGTGTGTCGTAATTTTGTAGATTGTTTTCGAAGTCGTAAAAATCCGTAAACTATACCCGAAAATCAATAAAAGTTTTTACTTTAAAAATGTCTCAAAAACTGTCCAGAAAAAACTCCCTTTTCTTCTCAAATTCTAAAACCCTAATAAAGAAAATTATATGAGCATTCTGCAATTTTGGATTCTAGAATTGGGGACTCTGTCGTGCGATATATTTAGACCAGATGATTTTTGAATGCAATCTAATGATTGCAATCTTTTAGGAATGCATGCATTCTTTTAACATTCCCTTGCATTAAATTATTTCCATTATTCGAATTCGTTTTGAATTCCTTATGATTTTTTAAAATAGGTTTGTCGAATGAATGAGAAATGAATGCGAATGAATGCAAAGGAATACAAAAGAATACAAAAGAATTCAAATAAATGCATATCATTCAAAACACAAATTCATGAAGCTGAAAGAAATGAATTCAATGAATCTTTAAATTAAATGAAATGATTAGTCAACATTGCAACCAGTTTGGGGTGAAGATGCACAACTAGAGCTATTGATTTGAACGGGTACCTGGTACACTGAACGGGTCCCGGGTACCCGCAAGGTAACGGATACCCGTCCGTTGTCGGGTTCCCGGCATTTGACGGTTACCCGGATAAACAATCATGTTTCGAATACCTGGTCAGTGTATCGGGTACCCGGGTATCAAAAGCTCTAGCACAAACAGACATAATCCCAATCAAAAAAAAAAAACAATACCAACAAAACTTCGAATTTAAATTTTATGTTATTGATACGCATAACATATTATGTTGCAATTTAAAAAAAAAATACGCTGCTATTTTATAAAAACCGTACTCAAATTTCATTAGTTTTATGGGAAAGAATTTTTGTTGTCCAAAATCAATGAAGTAACACGACCGACAATTCTAGCTTTGACTAAACTCTATATGAAAGTTGTTCAAACAATCGTCTATTCTGTTAACTAACAAATTAAAAATAATGTTTAAATCCATAAAGTTATTAAGTGTTACGAGCAGTATACCTATCATCTTACAAATGAATCAAAAACAATAAAACACAAAAATCATTTTCAAAAAAACGACACTGTCATAATTGATACTCTCAAATGCTGATAGACACAGTTCGGTGACCGACAGTGATTCGATATCAGCATAAAAATTGCTTACTATGTATCTCAAAATACCATAAAAGAAAGAAAGAATAATTAAAACAAAAAAAAAAAAAACTTATTGTTTATACAATAAATTTCGATGGACTACTGAAGATGTGGGGGATGTATGTATAGGTACGATTAGTGTGCACTCTGCGCACATTTAAACGGCACTCATTAAAAGAAGACCAACAAAATATTATAAGAGTAAACTCTCCTCCTGACCGTGTTGTGTAAACAGGAAATCGACCAGAAATCTGGGAACCACAATGAGCCGATGCGACGCGACGCGACGACGAGATGAAGATTGTATGTGCTTGGTGATCTATGGAAGCACCTTCGTTTTCTATACAATGCATGTCTATGGAAGATGAAATGGCACATAAATATATCGATAAAGAGATACTAAGAAACTTTATTCGTGTAGATCCACTTCTTGTTAATTTCCATAATAGACACACTGTCGACTTGGTTCTTCGAATCAATCAAATCAAAGCTATCTGGTACAATACCTAATTATGAAAACCATATTGGCTATGTTAGAAGTATAGAGTTTAACAAATTCAATGGAACTTATAACGACTATAAAATTTCAATTAGCTCGAATTGCAATCGTATAATGATGTTTATGTTTTGTATGTAAACATTTTTGTTTACTGATGGAAAATTTATATCTGTATCCCACAGATAGGAGTAATTATATAAAAAAAAAGTTAACTAAAAGAAGGGACTTAGCGCCAGAGCACAGCATTGATTGTAATTCTTCAAAAGTCTTTTTTTCCGGTTGTCAGTGGGTGAATTGGGATTAAGAAACCGCATGTTACATGGAAGAATGACAGTTCCATCAGTTCAATAGGTAAATTATGATTTTCCTTTTTTTTTTAATTTCAACAGATTTTCAGTTTTTTTCTTTTTTTGTTAGGATCATCTTTTCTATTGTGCGAATGATGGCGTGGCGAAAGGCGATAAACCAAAGCACACGGTACCTTTGTTGGTTGGAATTGTGTTTCCCTTTGATAAGGAGACAATAGGATTTTTTGTTAGCATTTCACGTTTTGTGGCTGATGCTTTTCTATTACTGTGAGTTATCCTTTTGTTGTGGTTGTGGTAGATACGAATTGAATTTTTAATTGAATTGGACGTTATTTATTTTTATTTGTGTGTCCATGGAAGTGTTGCATATGAATTTATTGTCGATTTTATTTAAAAATTAGAACTATTTAACTGATCAATTAAAAATGCTTATTTTTAAAGGGCAATTTTTATCAGAAAAACTTTTTTGAATAAGATTACTTTCAACTGTAGTTCGGAAATCTCAAGAAAACACCCGATTGCATGTAAGTTTAATCCCAATAGACTAAAGCATACCGAAGTCAGTCAAAGCCCAGGGAACACCATTTTCAAGGATTGAAAACAATCAATAGGGCGGGACCTCGCTCCACTGAAAAAAACTACCAAAGAGCTAACATGTGTCCACAGCTTTAAACAACACTTGGTAAGAGACATAGCCCTGGATCCCTGCTAGTTCCGGAAGGGGACCAGTTCAAAATGTGGAAATAGCACTACTTAAGCGTTTCTAAACCGCGTTTTCGGCAGTGAATAAATCCAAAATGCTTAATGATTCGTCTGAAGTAACCATTTCCCAAATACGCAATGGAATCTTAACCGAAACCAAAACACTGAAGAACAGTGGGTAGACTGTTTGGTATCTCCGCAAAGTTATTTCGTGGGAGCTATTTGAGAGAGCTATACTCATTCCATGAGCTTGGAAAATAGAGAGCAGATAAAAGCAATTACTGTAAAAAAGGAGATCCAACACAGTTGTTTATATAAAATTATGTAACAATGCGAGGGAATTTTTTCGACACAATTTTCTAAAGCTTTCGAACATAATCAATGTTCAAAATGCACTAGTTTTAAAAATGTTTAAATACATTTTTTTATTATTTTGTCGTCAATTTATCTACAACGAAAAATTTTTTAACTATACTTACTTTTGAAAAAAAATTCAATGTAGAAAATCCTTTTTTTTTTGGTTAATACCTACAAGCAAGCATTTTTCTTTAACTCTATTAATTAATTCAAAAAAGAGACGCATTCTAAAAGAGACCAAAACCAACTTTGGCAAATGACATCTCTGTCCGATAGCATAAGCTCGGTGACTGTAGTTAACTAAAGTTAGATATAACCAGACGTGATGGAAAATTCGAAGCTCAGTTAAGAAAGGCATGTTCTGGTTTCTATAACAAAAACCTTGTTGACCAGTGATTGAATTTTTTTCCACCAATTTCTTTAGGACGATGATGTTTTTTTGACAAAGTCTTTTGACAATTTGTTTTTTTTCACAATTTATTTCTTGAAATTTTTTTTCTGATCAATTTTTTTTTTTTTTATTCTCAAGTTTGTCAAGTGAACAGTTTTTTACTCTTTTCTGACAAAATTTATTTTACTTGTGAAAATATTTTTTTTGCGGTTTTATGTTATATTTTTTCTTTTGAGCAAAACTTTTTTTACAAAATTTATTTTTACAAAAAACTATTCTGTAGGCTTAAATTTGTGTCGATAATTTTTTGTAAATTTTTAACTCGACATTTAACACTGATTTTTGGGTTTGCCTAAAAGCTTTGAAATTAAAAAAAAATGTTTATAATGGCGCCAGCCATTGCTCCACCCTACGTCGAGCCACCCTATACATGAGTTGGGCAATTCCCCTAAAATTCGCGGACACCTTTGATGCCTTGCTAACAACTAGTTTCAGAATGAAAAGAAATTAGCAAATGTCATTTTTATAGAATCACCAGGAAGATAGGAATTTCTTTTGGGGTTTTCCATTAGTAAATAAAGATTTCTAAAGTTCTTATTTAATCTTTCAAATGTATTTCAAGTTTTGGTCAAATAAAGAATTTGTAATAATAATAATAATAATAATAATAATAATAATAAAGATTACTTAATAAAATTTGATTTTTGTCATGACAAATGGAAGACAATTATTAATTGCTTTTTTTGTCACTGCGCTGGTGTTATTTCTTGTCGGTGAACGGTGTAGCTGTCAAATCTGCACTCAAATTTGTTTTCATTTCAAAAGTGTTTAACAACAATTTAAAGCAGAATAAAAAAGAAATAAAAATTAATGAACAAGTAAATTTAGACTTTTCAGAGTAATTATTTATTAAATCCTTGACGATATCTTTTACTTAGTGTTTTTTTCTTTGTGTAAAAGAAGCCTTATCATTTCAAGAAATTGGAACAAACAAAATCAAAAACTACTTTAATCAAACTGACAGATACAAATTGTTTTAGTATTATTGCATGGAGGGGTAAATCTCTCGAAAAATTTAGATCTGCAAAATTGATTATAATCAAAAAATAATCAATTATTTCTGCCCAATGAAACGCTTTAGTTGTCAAAATCAGCTTTTTGACTCATTAAAATCAAAAAAATAATTGATTACTTTTACCAATAAATACCCCGTTATTGTGTTCCCCCTGTTTCTTTTTCCGCTGTGCATACCTTCAACTATAAAGAACATTATAATTTTCTTCTTTTTAGTTTTCAAATAAAACAACTTTATCAATGACAAAAATAAAACTTATTTAAAATTTTTAATTCTGCTACTTCTTCGGTAGATACATGATGGATACATAATCTTAGGTCTTAGAAAAACAAGAATCTAAGGTTTTTTGTTCCTTAACATACATATGTTGAAATAAATTAACAGCATTTTCATTTACCAACAGGCATCGTTTGTCAATTTTTAAAAATTTTAGGCCGCATTACGAAAAACAAACAATTACCTAATTATTTCGCAACACACCCCCAGCAAGACTTCTTCTTGTTTACATTCAATAAATGTCTGCCATAAATTTTCTTTTTGTCCACTTAGCAGCAGCAGCTCTTTTCAACGTCCGTAAAAAGGTGTGTACAATTATCCAAAACATACGAATGCAAATTAATCCCCCTTCAACACCTACGCCACTTTAAAGAATGTCTGATGATAGCAAAAAAAAAAGAAGAAGAGAATTTCCAATCAATTTTGCACGCACCATCCCAAGGGAAACTCCTACAAACCACATGCGTGTATTATTTTTATTATTGCTGACCAGGGCGCGTCCGTTTATCTCTGTCCATCGTCATTTGGTCATCAGTCTCTGTTATACGATTCAGTTCCGCTACCTGTCAGTAGCAGCCCGAAATTCCTCAACTTCTGGACAGTGTGTTTGCTATGAAGAAGAAATATGTTTTGGCTAAGTCCGCAACGAACGTTCGATTGGAAAATCTCAAACGAACCAGGAAATCCAAACCATATGAAAGAGATTAACCACCAAAGCGTAACCACATGACGCGCGCACCATACTAAAGATCTTCATCGCTATTAAGGAGCATCAGAACCACCACTGGCACGACCACAAGAAAAGCAGAAGTTGTATTATAGTGCAGCCATCAGGGCGAGCTGCATTCATCCTCCAGTGTTCCAGCAGTGGGTGCAACAAGCAATTGACTCCGTCGTCATCATAATCATCATCAGCATCTTCGTCGTCTTTATGTAAACACAAAATGCCAAATAACCAAGTGGGATTCAAGATTGAGTTTCTTCCCGAAAGAAAGAAACAAAAAAAAAACAAAATAATAAGTCACCACGCACCACGTGAAGGGGTGAATCCCGGCAGCGCCTTTTACTCCCATTCATTTCAGAGAATGCTCTCGGCACGGGATGCTAACGCCATGGAATTCCGGGGCGCTAGAAAACGCTTCTGGGCGTTGTGTTTACACCATGATATGGGTGCTCCTTTTGGTGTTCTTCTAATATATGCATGCATTATGCAGCAGTTAGCACTTACAGATGCCCTGCTGGGGTTGTCTAGGCGCTAACACATTCAGGTGCAGAACAATATTCTGAAATGCAACTTTAAATAGGAGAACCCTTTTTATTTCAAATGAAATTCTCCAGCAGTGAATGCACTTCACGAAAGTTCTTCATATGTCGTACAGTTAATTTATTATCAATTAAGTGGCCACGCAGGGAGAAAAATTACTTAGTGAACATCAGGAAAAGTAATAAAATTTTTTCGGTTTAAAAATGTAAAAAAAAAAAAATTTCTAAAAAAGTAGTAAATACTTTGAAAAAGTACCGTAGCAGAACTCTACCAAGTGGAGCGGAAAAGTTCTCTCAATATTTACAGGGTGTTGCAGAATCTTCTGCAGGGTGGTCCAGAATTTCATGCTAAAGAATTTAGAAATAAGGTTTTACTTTGTAATTATATTATTTTTTTTACTAAACCATAATATTCGTATCATAATGAATTTTGTTTCACCTATTGAGTAAAATTTATTAATATGTACATTTTTTTTTTCAATTTTAAATAATAAAAAAACATTGATCATTAATCTCATCGATATTTTCAGTTTCGGTCTCGTCTCGAGGAATGATATGGAAACGAAGTTAAATTCCAGACATCCGAGCCGAGAGCAAGACGAGACTGTATTATTTGGACGGAGACCGAGCGAAAGTGTTTTCAGTAAAGCAACTCATTGAAAAAATAGTGTTTTTAAAACAATATTATTAGAAAATATTAGAAAATTAGTATTTCTCATTTAAGCCACAAAAATAAACTAAATCAGAAAAGTACTGAGGCGGTACCATGACGTGAACGAGACTTCAAATGTTTTTTTCTCCACCGCTATTTGGCTGATTCATTGCTTGAAACGGTGTAAACTTAAATTTTCCATTATCATAAACAAGGAAAAATAGTAATTATGCGTTTTGCGTTTTATTGAATTTTGAATCTAATACTGCTTATGTCTGAACCGCATCATAGAAGAAAATCAGAAGACGATGACATTTTTTTTCATTGGCCTTCATTTCCATTTGCTCCATTTTTTGCTCCAAAGAAATGCAACGATCTTCAAAATGCTTCACTTGGGAGTGCAGCTAGGTGTCGCCAATCTGCAAGCTTTGGACTTGTAAAGGTGTAAATGCCTTT
Organism: Syrphus vitripennis; assembly: GCA_958431115.1. Taxonomy (NCBI): domain Eukaryota; kingdom Metazoa; phylum Arthropoda; class Insecta; order Diptera; family Syrphidae; genus Syrphus; species Syrphus vitripennis. Next base: position 29,168,200 of record OY288110.1, read on the forward strand.
ATCGAGGTAATTTTTAACAATTTTTTTTAACTTAATTTATTGCAAAAAAGGAAAATTACTAAGAGCGATCGCTTAAACTTTACACTGCAAACCAAGGTTGCCAACCTCAAAGAACCAAGAATCAATATATATTATGTTCAAACTTCCGTTATACATACATATATCTACATTACTGCATTTTTTTTTTCAAAATTAGACTTCGAGGCTGCTGCATTTTTGTTATAAACTCATTAATATTTAGGTATGATGAATATAAAACAAACAAAATTTTGCCAGCTGATTTCGTTCACGTTGTCGCTTTTTGGAATAACTTTTGCCTTTTTGCAATTTCAAAAACATCACTTATTATCTTTTGTTGTATTTTCAATTTAAGAACATTTTTCACTGTCCACTGAGGTGCGCCAATAACACATACACCAGGTAGATATATAAATGCATATACACTAAATCATATACATATATTGGATAGTTTACATGGAGTAATCTTAATGGCCCATTTAATTTCAGTCGTTGAAATTTATTGAAATGCACTGTAAATTTGTATTTATGAGGTTACCATACTCCATTTAAAAAAAAATAACCAGTAAAATATTTTTCACACATTAAAAAAAAAATCAAACAAGAAGACATAAATCATGGTTTAAATCATAGTTTAAACCAAAGTTAATGAAAGTTGGCTATTGTAAAAATTTCACCATGTTTTTTTGCTAAAAAAACTATTCATTAAAAACAATTTTATGCAAATTAAAAATAAAATAATGCTTTTAGCACGGTTACTCTAAAGCAGAGGATTGAAGGGAATATTGTTGTTTTTTTCACAATTTCAATAAAGTTGTACATATAACATTTTCTACAGGAGGTAGGTACTGATCACTATCATCTTCAAAACGATAACTTTCAGATATATTTATTAAATATAAAATTAAAAAAAAAAAAAACAGGAAAATATTGTTTCTTCATGATTCTATCTGCAAAGAAAAAAAAATTGTTAAAAAATATTATTTAAAAAAGTTTTTAACAAATAAATATTAGACAGATGGTCACTCTTACTTACCCTATATCTTCTTTCATTTAATAATAGTGCTTTGCTATTGTCGAGGAAACTTGAAGGAAATTCTTCTTCTTTTTTTTTTGTCTTAATATTTGTTTTTGCTGCAAATATTTTCAAGAAAGAGCATCATCATTTTTTTTGTTTACTTAATGTAAATATTTAAATATTTATAAGAAAAACATCAGACTGTTGTTTGAGAAAACACTAAATGCGGGTGTGATATGTTCAAAAACACAATTTGCTTTTCCTGAACGTCGCTCGTCGTCGTATTTTTATCTTTTGGCTTTTCTCACAAATGTTGGTTTTTTTTTTTTTTTTTGATTTTATTTTGTTCATATTCCATTGTTTTATTCAGTTGTGTATTATTCAGACTTTTTATGTGTTTAAAGAGGATAAAATTAAATTTTGCCCGTATTGCAAAAAATATTTTATTTATTTAGTTAAAGTTGTCTTGTATGATTTATGTATGACAAATCTTATGGTGTTATTTGAAATTAATTATAAAAAGGATTATTATTAATTTTTATTTTCAGGGACTTGGTTTAAGTATAAAATTAAATATTAGGTGGACCTGAAAGCACAATGGTGGAGACTTTGAGGCATGATATTTTGGAAAACCTTGCATTTTGAATTATTGATCATGTCCTAAGATCAATTTTAAGAAGTGTGGAAGGTATCCATAGGCACCTTAACAAACTATGTACTAGAATGGAGTTTTAATTGAAATCTATGTTCCATATCAATAAGGTAACTTTCAGGAAGTGTTGCCGTGTAGGCAATATTGTAAGACTCGGAGGAGAGGGTTTCAAAAATACATCAAAAGTCTTTTAAAAAAATGATTATCTTTTCTAACTATTGGTGGTTGGAATTAAGTATTTGATTATTATTAAGATTTTTAGTAGTCTACAAGAGATTTGTTTGCTCTGTTTGAGGAAATAAATAAATAAATATTGGCCAATGCATTGATGTGGACATTTTTTTACTAATAATAAAATAAATTTCTATTTAAAAATTCCTTGGAGCCCACAAAAATTCGTTTTAACAAAACAAAAATGTTTATAATGTCGCCTGGCTGGCGTCGTTGGTGATAGTGACTGAACATACTTTAAGCGTACCAACGGAGCACGTAAGCCAGTACCCGCAAATAGTTAAACGTTAAAAAAGACAGGAACACTTCAAGTGTCACTCACTATAGTTATATCTACAAACACCATCATTCATTTCTGTGTCGATATTAAGCTATTTTGGCAAGTGAAATGAAATGACTCACCTTACTGCCGACCCATCTCACTTCACTCACAAAAGCGATTTATTGAAGTGAAACGAAATGAAGTGAACGTATAGAACTCAATTGAAATCAAAATAGGAAATCATTTACTCACTTTTACTATCTAAATTGATTTTCAATAAAAAGTGATTCAATTTACTCATTTCACTAAGCTACTAGGCACTGACACTTACTGGGAAACGACCCACTGCCCCCCCAGCCAGAATGCCCACATTAGATTGCAGTGGGTTAGGGCAGCTTTTAGAATATGAAAGTTCCACAACATTGCTAGCTCTAAGACTATTAACATCTTTAAAAAGCAGACTTCACTAGAATCAGGGATAGCAAACGTCTATAACTAACGGACTTAGGTAGCAGATACATTAAATGTATTGGATAACAGACGGTATTGCTAAAAAGTACAGAAAATATTTTCTAGGGTTTCCATTTACTATTTTTAACTATTGTTATGAGCTTCATTCCTTGGCCTTATATTCTTTTTAAGGAATAATTAAAAAATTTGCCAATTTCTTTGAATAATCTTTATATTCTCATACCTTATTTAGGCCTTCAAAACACCTTCTTACATATTTCTTTCGTTCGTTATCATTTTCAATAATTCTTCTTGATTAATTAATTATTGATGAAATATTTACTTGGATAAAAAAAATGTTAGAAAAACAATGTTTTTTCCCCCAAAAATTTATATCCGTACAGATTTCATTAATAAATACATCAATGCCCGCATTGAAAACTTAATTTACATTCATTCAATTGGGCGATATCGAGTCAAGAGCTGAACAACTATACCTTCACACCGCACCTACCGCAACCGCAACCGCGTCCGACCATCGCGTTCAAACTATAATCCAATTTTCAAAACAGGGTGGCATATCCATTCACAGCTTTCTCACATTCATATCTGTTTACCACATAAACAAACACTAGTTCTCCTCGGAACAAGCATTCACAGCCGATTACGATATCCATAAGATGCAGATGAGAATTGTGAATTCTGAAAAAAAAAATCGTTTTTTTTTTCGAATAAATTAAATCCGGTTATCCGATTCGAAATCTCTTCGAGAATATATTGCTACTGCTGCCCCCCTGCGGTGACTGTGTGTCATTATTAAATCATTTGGTTTGGGAGATTTGTTGTGTTGTGAATGGCGGTCTTGATGAGTATCGTGGCCCAGTTAAAAAAGGTGAGAACAAGATCCTCGCCTGGTATATGTATAAACTTGGGAATGGCAGGTATTGGAAATCTTATTACTCAACAGCCGAAAACATTTTCGATTACTATACAAATTTTGGAAATGGAACTCCTGGCGTTTTAGTTTCCGATATTCATTACCAAATGCAATAAATTTGCCTATTTGATTGGTAGCGAAATGAAAAATTATATTTTACGGATATTTATACTTGCGGACGATCGTTATTTGCTGAGTTTTCGTATATTTGCTCAGTAGGATAATCGTAATTTAATACATTCTTAATCTGAGACGCAATAATTTTTAGCTTTATGTGATGTGCAGAGTTAATCAGTTAATTTATTGTTAGATAGAATACATAAATAAAAAAAAGATTGTTTATGGAGTGTTTGATTTAGATGGATCTGAGTTCTGAAAATAAAGTCATTATTTTATGGGGTTTTCAAGCATTAAATTTCTAATAACAAGTGAAGTGTGCCGCTGTATTTAGATTTGAGTTATAGTTATTTTACTGTAATCTTTATCATTAAGTTGTGTTTTTATCTGACGATGAAAGCAAATAGTCCGACGTTTTGACACTCGAAGACAAAATCATGTAAAATAAAAAATTCCAATATCATCATATTTCAATATGGTCAATTACGTTAAATGCTCAACAAGATAAAAGATTTTATGGTCATGTAAAATCAATCATTACATATTTTTAAAATCTACCTGATGAATCCTGGCTCAGCTAAATCTATATGTTAAAATCTTGGTGAAATGACGCTGCGTCTTGTTAACTTGGCTACATGATTTTTATTTTATTATAATTAAAAAGTAAATAGTGTTAAGTTTAACTATCAGACATTTTCTCTGAGTGTACATCTGTACAACATTGAAAATGATTTTAGCTTCCCCTTGGACTTAAAATGTTTTATATGATTTTTAGTCCCATTTTATTAAACTGACTCTATCTTCGTCAAATATTGATCAATTCTTAAAATTTTATTGTTAATTTAGACAAGAACAATAAGTAGTATTTAGTTTAAAGATTTTTTTACACGGATAAAGAGTTTCCGCAATTAAAAATATTTTTCAATTATGAAAGCCATTTTTAAGGCTTTTTCACTTTCGTGAAAACAATAATTAGTTCTGTTTATCAAATTGAATATTTGAGTGAAAACGATTAAAATAATGCATTTAGTGTTGACTGTTAGGTGTTTTATGGAACAAGTAAAAATCCTAAAAACATGTGTTTTATAATTGATATCCACGGTGCCGTGTCATATGGCCATTTGTCATGTGGTCCATATGACCACTGTCGCTTTGCTAAAGTTGTTTTTCATATGTCATATATTTTTTGCAACTTTTTGCCATATGGTCTTTTCATGAGACCCGTAACATAATGGTACACCTTGACGTATACTTACTTTTTTAATTTTTTTTTTTTAATTTTGACACTTGAAAGATCATTCCCGTAAATTGATAAATTTGTTACAACCCCAAGCACAAATTCAGAATCGTTTTATATGTATGTGTCTGAAGTTATAAGAAATTTATCACTTCACAGCTAACACAAATTCGTCGTCTGTAAATAGAATACGGTTCAAAAAAAGCTCAGACAGAGACAGAGAAATGTTTCTGAATGTTTTTTGTGATTTAACGTAACATAACTTTACATATAAGAATTTTTTAATTTTTTACTGTGAACTGGCACAGAGGCAGAGTCCTCGGCTGGTAATAAAAAAGCCCCAGGTTTATTTCAGAGAAAAAAAAGCATTAATCATAGCTATCCGTGAAAGTCAACATTAAACACACAAATTATCGAAACGGTGACATTTTTTTTGACAAGTTATTTATAGCAATCATGGATGTCATTAAAAGGTTCATTCAGTGCCAGTTACATGATACATACATATTTATTTTTGAAACCCAAAAACTATTGTATTCGACTTTGTTCGAACAAAATTCAAATGATCATAGAAAGAGTCTTGGATCGTTGAAAAAATAAAAGGTATTGCAAATGTATACATATAATTTTATGCATATATAATTAATTATATATAATTTTCTCCGCTTAAGCCCAGCCGCCAGCCGCCAACCCTGGAGATAATATCTGAGACAACCACCACCTTCAGTCTCAGTACCTCGCGCCACATACCTTTCCGTGCACCCTTCCCATCCCTATCCTTCACGCCCGCGCTGTGTTGAAAAGACATAAAGGGTACACCATCCCCTTGAGCGCGCGCAAATTATAAAAAAAAAAACATAATTCAATTATTACATAATAGTTACATAGTTGCTCAGCTTCTCAAAATAAACAATTAAAATTTCAATGATGATTTTCTTGGATAGCTATGATTGACATCTCACCTTAAGAGTGTTCCAGAGCAAACAAAACCAGTAATTTGGAAATTTTTGTTAATACATACAATCATACATACATACATACGAGTACATACATTATGTATATGATACCGTTTTTTTCATTAATATCGGATACTTTGCATTATAAAACTATTATTCGAATATAATTGTTCTCTTGCAGGTGTATTTTTACTGTAAAAAGTAACTGATTTAAACTTTCAAATTTGCATGAACTTCTGTCAAAAAGTGTCTTTTTGAAACAAAAAATTTTAATATAAAACAATATAATTATGCTTAAATAATGAATGCAAAAAAAAAATTTTCAAAAAATATTTCAATAAAATATTAGGTTTAAAAAATTGATTGTTCAATTTTTTTTTTCCAAACAAAAAAATAAGCTTTATATTATTTTTTTTTACAAAATGCTATATACATGTATGAATTTCAAGCTATACATGAAATTTTAAAAATGGTCATTCTCCCCATTTTTACGTTTTGTAAAATCATTTTACAAAGTAATATAGCAAAAATTAATAAATTTGTGTTTCAATGATTTTTTTCTATCCATAGACAACTTAATCGTTTTGTTCCGACAAGCATACACTTCACAATCTTTCATATACTGAAAAACTTTAACTTTAAAGAATATTAATACAATTCACCATATGTGATAAATTAACAATATTTTCCCCTTATCTCATTTATACCAACATAAAGTGTTTTCAAATTAAATTCTCTACTTGCGTTTTGTTTATATAATTCAAATACTTAAAATTGAACCAACCACATTTATGCAGACTTTTGATGTCGTTGTACCTACTCTCCCTCTTCTCAGTCTGGAATGTTATATCGATATCGCTACTGATGCCTGCTGACCTTTTTTTCTGCAATTCTAGCCATCTCCCTTTGCTATATAAAACATGTCAACTATTGCAGCCTCTCAACGATATGGCTACCATTTGACAATGTGACTGTCGCCCTTTTCAATGTGCTTCAAATTCATTCATAATAAACTATAGTAGCTTCAAGAATTCAATTTCCCCTTGAAATATAAGCAATTTCCTGCTTTAGTCCTAAATAAACACACCGCACGATGAAGACACTGTCACATTGATGGAACCAACTTCAGACAGAAACAAAAAAAAAACTGTTAAAATAATAAAAATCGAGTTCCGAAATGCAACTTCATCAGACCCAATATCCTAACACTCTAATAGGACATTTGACAAAACCATCACCATGAACGCATCAGGCTGGTAGGCTATTAATCCATATCGCTGAGTATGTTATCGGCAGCCACAATCGATTTGGAACCGAAACTAAAAAAAAAAAACCACGACTCTCGGGATACAAATTTTGGAAATTAACGAGGCGAATCAGTTGATCTTCTCATCACTACTTCTCGGTTGGATTGAATCTTCACCATCATCACAGTTTATTCTAAACGACTTCCAATATTTTAATTTGTTTGTTCTATAACCACAGAAGTTCGGTTTTATTGGTTCTTTTGCTGTGGCGACAGAACGTCTAAAGATTGAATAGCTATCGGATGCCATGATGGAGGTTTCCATTTTGGATGCGGCCAATATATAAATTTATTATTTTATTGCACAAGAGTATAGATGGTTTTGAAATTCGATAGGTGTGTAGTATTTAGCCGTTGAGTAAACAATGTCAGAGTTTGTCGTCACTGTGTGGCCTTTGTTTGGTTTTATAATTGTGTTTTTTTTTTTGGGCTATTTATTTATTATAAAATCAAAGCTGAACAATAGTATGAATTCAAGAAAATAAACAATTATCAAATCGGTGAGCGGAAGAGAACTAAAGGCCATTAATATTAATAAATTAAACTTAAAAAAAATTATGATCTCTAATTTAGGAAAAAAGATATTTATTTTACAGTATGTTTGTACAATTAAGACCATAATGGTCCTTTTAAATAAATTTATTTACGCTAAAGCTTCACTGTCACTTCATAGTATAAAACAAAGTCGCTTTCTCTGCCAGTCCCTATGTAGGTATGCTTAAATCTTTAAAACTACGCAAGGGATTTTGATGCGGTTTTTTTTAATAGATAGAGTGATTAAAGAGGAAGCTTTATATGTATAATCAAAGCTACTGGATCAATTTTAATCATTTTTTTCCATTGTGTGACATAGGCTATATGTTTTATGCCCGTGCATATTCTGGATTTGAATATCCTGAACACCATACAAATTATTTCGGAATTTTTATTTAGCTCTTTAAAACCCTTCAAATATCTTTGTTTCGACACAAATTTAAATGATTAAATTTTATTAACTAATGTTAAAATTATAACTGTATGAACGCTCGTAGGGGATTTTCCAGGGAAGAAGGCCATGGAAATTTTGTCCGAGGAGGGCAAACAGAGGACTCCGTTAGAAAAAAGAGAAGTCAGCTGACGTTTTTGTAAAAATTTTGGGATTGAATAGAACGGGAACGTGTCGTTATTCAGTATTCCAAAATTCTATAAATCCGAAATTCTGTATTTGAAAATACTATGAATCCGAAATTTTGCCATTTGGAATACTGTGAATCCATTAGAACTCTGAACTAATTTTGAACAGGGTTTTAATTGCTGTTGAAAAACTTGTATTCAATTTAGATAAGATAAGTAAGATAAAAAAAAAAAACAAAATGTAAAACTAAACCAATATGAATATTTAATATAATGGAGATGAAGAATCTTGTTTAAATTTCTCAAGTACTTTTTTCAACTCTCTGGAATGTGTTACGAGTTCATAGTTCTAGCTACTTTTGCTTTTGAGTTCTATAGGATTCACTATTTGATGGGCTACCATAAACCCAAAAAAATTTAAGCGAATATTCTGGATTTGATGTTTTATTTCCATGAAAATAGTTTTTCTAAAATCAGGTTTATATTTTTAAACAGACCAAGTGTTTGGTTTTCTGTCTGTATACTTTCTTTTTTTTCAGAATTTTAGAATGCAGCATTTTAAATTTGAAGAATTTTGAATTGCAGAATTTTAGAAACTGATTTTTGGCACTTATTAAATTTTAAAATATATTTAAAATATAGAATTTTAGGATATACAGCAGAATCTCGAAAAGATGAACAGATATAAAACAGACCCCGTTCATCTTTTCGAACTGTTCATCTTTCCAAGCATCGAGAGTTAGTTTAAAAAAAAAACATATAACTATACATAAAAACATTGCATCTAACAAAATATCAATTCATTTTATTTAAAAAAAAAACATAAAAAATAACAAAATTAACAAAGTTGTTCAAAGAGTTAAACAAAATACACTCATTTAGACCTTTTTCTTAAAAAACTGCTCCATAGTAGCCTAGCCTGTCGCCCGGAACAAAGAAGTCTCTTCAAAGCGTTCATCTTTCCGAATTGTTCATGTCTTAGAACCGTTCATGTTTTCGAGATTCTACTGTATGTAGATAGATCAGAATTTTCGAATGGTCATTTGTTTACTTGTACCAAAACAAAAATTGAATATTGCAATGTTTTTGATAGTAAATTTGCACTAAATTTTGATTTTTTACAAAATGAAAATTTAATAAAAAATTTTAATAAATCTCTTCCACAAGTCAGACAATAAAGTTGAAGACATTGTTCCATTTTAAACATATAAAAAATCAACTTTGATAAAATAGGTAAAATTGTATGGGGTTTTGTACAATTTCTGCCACGAATGAGCAGTATAAACTTCTAACAAATGAGAAGTTTTTACCTTGGTACCAAAAAATCACAACAATGGAATTAGCAGTTAAAAAAATAAAAAGTAAAGAGTGTGTAATTATACACGTTCACTGGAAATCAGGAATTTTCATCACGAATTAGACCTATGCGGTTGGTAATTCCGCTAAAAATGAAATAATTTTTACTTTACCGCAATAATAACAGTGGGAGATAAAAGTTTTCTAACTTAGGTAAAACTTAGAGGTCGAGGAGAAAGAGTCACAGAAGTCGTTAAGGTTCTTGCGTTTATAAAAGAAATCAACAAGAAATCAGAAAGCTCGTTAAGGTCCTTTTAGCGCTTGTTTTTCGGCGGTCAGTGTTCGGCAAATGTTGTAATGGATGTGGTTATGTCTTTCCAGGACCTGCATAGTGCATGTTAGGTAATTTGTTCAGGACGTTCTAGAGATGGGCCACATCTTTCTAGATATAACACAGTTGGGAAGGCTGCTCCACAGTTGAATGGATTTTGCAGGTAAAATTGAAATAACGCTGCTCTTCATAACATCAAGACAAATTATTACTCTTTTCGCAAGCATGTTTTAAAGGCTGCTTCTTTCCTGGCCAGCTGTTTAGTATCTTCATTGCCCAACTCGCAGTTTATAAGTTAATGCCAAAAAATTAAAAAAAGGGATATTTTGAAAAAAAAAAAAATACTAAAAATGGTGAGTTAACTGTTGATCTAAATTGACATTGGGATTAAATAACGAAACAAGGATAGTTTCCACTGAAAAGTGGGCCTTAGAGTATGTTATTGCCAGATACAAGTTTTAATTAATTAGCTTGCCATTATTCTGATATATTGAGTGCAAAACTTATCAACTTGTTCTTCTTCTTTTACCGACGTTTGCCATGGCCACTGGTAGATATCATAACACTACAACTTCCGGGTTGATCTCTAAAAATTTCCTCAGGCCACCGATTATGTATTATTCAGTGTCTGAGGCCAACCAAATGTTGGTGCCCTTAGAGGAGTTCTGGCGTCTGCCTTTCTAACTCAAACTAACAAAACCGACATAAACAGAATGTGGAAAACTCAAGACGACTTTTTACAGAATTTCTAGAAATTTCTTCTACCCAAGGAAATTTCCTTCACCAAAAAATAATTCACAAATCAAATAAGTCCATTTGTCAGTTGGACTCAAGTTTTAATTAAACTTGACCCATAAACATGCATTTTTAACATTTCGACGTATTATATTTTCACTACACTAATTTCAAAAAATCCAATTGGCACAGGGTGAAAAGGATTTTCCAATGTTTTCATCCACTATAATCCAGAAAATAGATAGCCGGTGCATATATGCTAACATGCAACGCAACGTTAACTTTTTCAACTTAAATCAAACAATGGACACCAATAAATCGAACACACATTTCCAACATGAAATTCAACTGTTTCCATCAAAGAAAAAAATATTTTTGCCATGGAATATGTAGGTATCTTTTAGTAAGTATATTGATTTCATTAGTCTCTTTGAGTTATCCTTTTTCAAAATCTCATGCTCATCCCATTTTTCTTCTAAAACTAGCGCAGGCGTAATTTACGCTGAGCAATATATTTCATTTTAGGTCTTTAATGACGACGTCATCACCAACACCAATGCGAACAAAATAAATCTACCCCATATTGGCATTATTGCTATCGTCGCGTCGTCTATATGTCATTTCGGAGCCAGATGAAAACGAGTTTGGCAACTTCTCTAACAAAGGCGGGGAAACATTCGGAAATTGCCACGCCTTTCATAAATTTCCTGTTTTCCAAAATAATTCTTCTCCGAAAAATACATCACCGACTGACTCGACGGACGCAAGCGACGCGGAATATGAGCAAATTCCATTTCCACCTTTTTGTCATTTTAAAAACGAGAATGTATGCGTTACAGGTTTGTTATTATGGCTTGAATACTAAGAATATGACTAAAAATAAAGTAATCGATAAATCAATTCAATTTAATGTGTAATAAAACGTCGTCGTCGTTGTTTTAATAAATAAGTCAGTAAATCTACTTAAATCACAAATAAACAGACATTTTTCTGAGTTTTTATTTCCAAAATAAGGATATTCAAGGACGAACCATTGAAATGGGGTTTTCTTAGCCAACAGGTCAACTATGCGAATCGCTGTGTCGGATTTTTCTTTGGAAACGACTCCCACAGTAAATTTATTTTCTGTACGATTTTAATATCTTAGATATTAAATTTTGAATAGCAAGTAATTGAAAATGTACATCAATTTGTGGGCAATGCTTTAAAAAAAACTAGAATCTTATGAGAAATTTTGAAATTTTTAAGGTTATGTCCAAATGAATGAATAAAAATTAAGAAAAATGGTAAATTGTAAAATGATGAGTACAATTTTTATTTTATTTCATACAATTTTAAATAATAATAATTTACACAGTTACTAAAAGTTACTATATAAATAATTTATTGATCTGATTTAATTAATTATGAACTAACTAATTAACAATGTCAAATTACATGAAAAATCCTGTGAAGTTGGGTGCACTTAGCCTATTTCCTTACTTGCTCGGTAGTTTTCTTCTGAGCATACTGAGCAAGTTCTGATCTAGATCCGAAGGTTAAAAATAAACGCATAAATTTTTCGTTTTGATATGTCTGAGCTTAAAAGAAACAGATGGCGTTTTTTAACGATTTTCAATTAGGTCCTAAATAATCTTTATTGGATTTTTGGGCAAAATTTTTTTTTTTTTTTGAAAACTGAATATTTTGAAAATTCATGTTTTTAAGTTCTAAATATACATTTCTTGAAAAAAAAACCGATTAAACGAATTTGGAAAAAAAAGGTTTTAAAAAGTAGTTTTTTTTCAAGACATCAAATGTAGTTTTCAGTTAGTTTTTTTTAGATAAATATGTTTTATCCGAACGGTTATATGGCAGGCATTGCGTATACGCCTAAGAGCTACTTGGCCAATTTTGATGATACTTACAGATATAAGTTTTTTTTTGTAAGAGTTCACTACAATTAATTTCTATCCCCTGACACTCAAATGTCCTTTTCTAAAATAGTTCATCCAACTATCAATATTTTTTTATGATTAAAATCAACTGCTCCTTTTTTAAACGTCCTGAAATTTAAAAAATGCTGTTTGTTCTTATAAGTTTTTGAGGTAACCTATGAGTCCTCAAAAAGGCGCCTTTGTTAACTTTTTTTTATTAAAAGTATTTTTAGGGTTTCAAATGAATTTTCAAACAGAAACATATTTTGATACTAAAAAAAATGCATAGTCCTGAATGCCGATCTAAATTGGGAAAACAAGAATTTTATCGATAAAAATGTTCATCAAAATGCCGAAAAAAATTAATTAAAAACAAACTGTTAAAAAATTGAAAAATTCTACAAATAAAGAAATTGTGGAAAAAAAATTTGTGAGGTTGGAAATTTTTTTGAACCCCATAAAGAGTCAGTCTATGATAGTGTGCGTATTGAAAAAAATGTGCGAAACCACTGCCACTTTTCTAAATTTTCTTTTAACCCATTCTCTCCAATTGTACTTTTTAAAATACAGCAAAATGAATTCACCTTATAGACAAATTAAACTATGCTATGAAATAAATTTACCTTTTTAAATTTTTTTTTCAGTTTATTGAATATTTTTAAATTTTGTTTGCCTACCTAAACCTAAACTTTATAAACATTTAATTCCCCGGAAATATTTCTAAATAGCTATGGCGGCAAGCAAAGCAAAAGTTAAATGTATTATAAAAAGTATAATGGGATCATGCATACATAATTCTTTTGGTACCCAGAATGGATTTTAAAACTATTCCTACTAAACATTTTTATGGAAAACACTTCCAAAATCTCGATTCCGCCCTATAAAAAATGCACAGTAATTCGGAGATAGTCAACCGCTGATATTGTGATGATTCCGCCACCGGATGACAATGTTACGGACGAAGAGGATGTAAACGAAGACAGTAGAGCTACCGCAGGATGTTCCAGGTGAGGTTGAGATTTGCGGGGAATCTTATTTAGTGGCAGACTACAAAGGATTCGAAAGCGAAGGTGATATTCCGTTGTTCGAGTTGAAAAACTCAATTGCTCTACCGCACCGGAATGGAATCCAGAACAGAAGGCTATTTAGGTAGAGTTCAGAACTGTGCTGCAGAGTTGTGTGGCCTAAACGAAGTTGAAGTTTTTGAAAAGTTGTTTGATATTGAGGTTAGAGAACTCATTGTAAGTCAAACCATTTAATATGCTATATAATATAACTTTTCTTGTAACGATGAAGATTTGTCTTAGTCTTAGGCAAGGAAATATATGAACTGGAAGCAGATACACATGTTCCTATTGTTGCAAATTCTTTTGTTGTCTCTATCAATCTAACCTGGAGTGTTAAATTTAGACTCCAGGCGAGTTTGACTCGGGTCTAAAGTTTGACTGAATATGTCCAGAAACAGATTTGAACAATTAAAAAAAGAGGCTGGATGCGACCCACACTGATAACTTCCCATTTGTGATCTTGAAAACTTTACCACTTTTTTTTTTTACATTTTTTGTCAAAAACTGTCAATTAGATATTTGTCAAAATTTAACCTTTCATAAAAAATTGCACTTTGTATAAAATAAAATATTTTAGAAGGCACAATCGTTGTTCGTTCTCAGGATATTCGAGCTGAAATACAATTGTAACTACTTTTCTTTAGAATTTTTAACAGTTTTTGATTTTTTGTTAAAAAACTGCCTATTCAATATTTGTCAAAATTTTATCAGTTGCTAACAATTATGTTATGTAAAAAATAAAACAAACAAGAAGTCAATATCGTTACCCGTTTTTGAGAAATTTGAGTCAAAAGACAATTTATACCAATTTTTGGTAGAAGTCACCAGTAGTCAAAAACAACATTTTTCGTAAAATAAAATTATTTTAAAGTTAATATCGTTTTTCCATCTAAGGATATTCGAGTTATAAAAATTTTTTTTTTAGTTTTTTTGATTTTAAAAAATAACGGTATATTGATTTTTTTCCAAATTCATATCAAATTTGTATGACGTCATAATGTGTCGAATAAAATTTATTTCAAGTCAATAGCATTATTTGTTCGTGAGATATTTGAGCCCAACTAAAATTTTCACTTTTTTTTTAAACTGCTATAGTAAAAAAACAACTGATTGAATATTAATAAACGCCCTTTCAGCTTCTTTCGAAGTTATGTATTATCTGTAAAACAAAATTTATTTCAAGTCGATATCTCTACTCGTTCTTGAGATATCGACGACGAAAAATGGTACCAGAACGTACGGACGTACGAACGTACGTACACACGCACACACAGACATCTCTCTAAAAATGATTGATATAGGCTCTAGGGGCCTTGAAACGTCGAGAAATGTCAAAAATTTCAATTTGACAAATCGGACCGATTACAATAACTCCCTATGGGAAGTTAAAAATACCTACAATTCGCAGATAACTCCAATCTCAATTTGAACGACAAAATGGCAAAACTTCGCCCACTGAGTCAACTTTTATGCTTATGTATCAATAATAGATTGCTTTAAAAAAATTTTATTTCAAATAAAATTTATTTAACATGTATGATCCCATTGTACTAAATAAAGTACACCTTCATAACTTCTAACCTCAATTTTTTTTAAATCCTTTTTTTTTGTAAATATCTTAACTTTGATGTCAGTAAACAGAAAATACCATAAAAATTTGATTTTTTTCAATTTTTGGTATCCTTGGGGTTTAATGGGTTAAAGGCGAATCCATTTATTTGTACATAATGAAAACTATTCTTTTAATAAACGTAAAATATATTCCTTTTAATAGAAAATTTTTTTATTTTTGTTATGAAATAAATAAATTGATGTTTTCAACTCAACTCCTAATGGACACAGCTCAACTTATTTTGTAAGTCAACTGAGATGAATATTCAAACCTAATCTAACTTGAAACTGCATGTAAACGAAAAGTATTATTATAAAATCTTACTTAAAGTTATTCCATTAATTCATATGGAACTAAAATTAATCTTTATCATGTATTAATACAAAGCTAATGCCCCAGTAACACATTCCCACAGATTCAACAAATTCCAAATCAATTTTTTTTTTGTCTATGCTTTGAAAAAAAAAAGAATTCTTTTCATGGAAATATCCACAGCAGAATTTCAATCGACCTTTTTGTTAAAAGTGGGATTCTGATATTTTGTTTATCCAAAGGATAAGCTTCTGTTTTCTTTTGCTTCCCTTAATTGCCATCATGCCAATGCTTATCGAATACAAGGTTCGAACGGTTTCCCCCAGCAGCATTTTGGAAACATTCATACTGTTTTTTGTCTGCATACATTTGTTCCCGTCCTTCGCGAAGCATCGCACTTAATTTTTTAAGTTTAAAATAAATTTGTTCAGGACCGTGGTTGGTCGTGTGCATCATGTTAAAAGTTAATTATAAATAAAATATTGATTTAGAAAATGATGTGGTTGTTCCATGGGATTAGTGATGGCAGGATTGTAACAAGTGGCATGAGATGTCATCTATATTATAACTAGCTGAAAGATTGATGGGATGTTTTGGAGTGAGAATTTATTGAGCATAAATGAGATCTATTTGAGGTTTCCATTTTGATGAAGTATTTTACGCAAAGTAAACAAAATGTCCAAACGGTATAGTGGTAGGTGAACTGTGAACACAAAAAAAAACTTTAGTGGTATAGTAGACAACATAACAAGAATAAAAGGATAGAAAATTGATTGGTATTTCCAAAAAAAAACCTAGAAAGTTTTTTAGCAAAGAACAATATAAATCCAGATTTTAAAAATTGTTTCTTGGGAAAAAAAGGATAGGAATATATTTCAATTCAAATTTTTTCCAGCCCCTTGCTATTAAAACGAAGAACGTGAGGTGAGACATTAACATAAACAAGATCTTCAAACCAGAGCAGAGCTCGAACTATCAAAAAAATAATTGTGTTTCTTTTTGGCTCTGATCGTCCAGAGCTTCAAATTCGTGTTTCTTTTTTAGCCCTGGACAAGTGGACATGTTCAGAGCGCGCTCTGTGAGCTCAGAATAAAATAACAGATTAAACGGAGTAAAATACTGAACACAAACAATTTGACATTTGAAAGTCGGGAAATTAAAAAACATTATCGTCAAAACAATAAAAATGGCGGAAGAGGCTGGTCGCTCTAGTGCAGAGGGCGTCAAATGGACCAACGCTATGATTGTTTTTTAAATTAATTGAATTAAAGAAAATCATGACAGTGTAGTGCTCAAGTTGTTTCATAATTAAATCAGATAGCTTTGAACATACTCTGCTCAGAACTCTACTCTACTCTACTCTGTTCGCTCAGCTCTGAACTAGAAAAGAAAAACGCGGAAAACCACCAACGAAAACCATAAAAATAAGAAAAAATTGATTTTCTCTTCCCTTGTTTTAAGAAATTCTTTTTTTCGTCTCAGCTGTTAAATATTTTTTCTTCTAATTTTTCTAATCTGCAATGTTAAGTTAGAAGTATATGTTTGGTTTTTTATTCATTCCTTTTTTTAATCATTTTGGTGGTTTTGAATTTCGGCTTAAAAAAAACATTTTCAATCATTTCGAAGAATTCATTTGGTAGGTAATTCGTGTTTATCTTTTTTGAATTATTTGTTGCTAGTTTGTAAAGTGCTCTTTTTACCGTTAAATCACTTTTTATGAGCACTGCACACACACTTCCGATACTCCGGCCATGTTATGCTGTTATGTTATGGTTTGGTTAAAAAAAAATTAAAATTGGAAGATTTTTTTGAACCGTGAGAATACAATTTGGTCAAGAATTAATTGTGAAAAAAGTTAATTTTTGTAAAAAATGTGTCTTCGAAAAAACGGTTAGTATTTTTTTTTCAAAAAAAAAAATGATCGATAAAAATATGCCAAAAACAATTGTCCAAAATCAACTTTGCCATGTGGGCTTTTTTTGAAAATTGGTCAAAAAAGTCAAAAAAATTTCAAAATATGTACATACATACATATGTGTATGCATTAAATTTTATGAAAAAATTGTCAAAAAAAATTCTAACAAAAATAACGTTTTCAGTGAACAGTTTTTTGAGCCGTTAGGATAAAAATTTGTAAGAAATATATTTGGAACAAAAAGTATTGTCCAAAAAATCCAAAATAACAAATCCAATAAAAAAAGCCAGAAACTAAAAAATGTAAATTACGAAATGACTATTTGTCATATCATTTTAAAACAAAGCAAAATTTTGTAATGGGAAGCGATTTATTTATTTAAGACTCAACACTCGGCACTCCGGACAACCTACTTGTGAGAAGTTTTAAGTGTGGAATTTGGAACTATTTAAAAATACTAACTTAAAAAATTAGTTGAAAACTACTAAATGTTTTAATTTAATTGAAGCTAGAACTTCCATTTTCGATTTTAAAAATATTAAAATCGTGTAATGTATTTTTTTTTCCTGTAGTTTAAAAACCAATCGTACCAAGTACTTAGATTTGCTTAGGATGCCACTTTTTCAGTGTGAACTTAGCACTAAAGTGGAAAATATTGATGCGCATTCAATATAAAAAAAAACATGAAAAAATAATAAGTTTTCAAAAAAAAAACACTTACTTTGGTGCTTAGTTTGTGATGGCGTTATTTGCATTAAAATTTACCATTTTTCGAAAAAATAACATTTGAAAAAATTTATGTTTGAAAAAAAAAAATCAGACTAAGCTTTTGGATTTGCAAAAGGGTAAAATGTATGTTGCAATCTGTGAATTTGCACTTCCAATTTCAATTTTCAAACAAAAAAGTTGTGTTCCATAACATTTTACGAACATTTTTTTTTAACTTTCTTTTTTTTCGCAAAATTTTACTTCTGATATTTTCATGCTCAAAAAGCAGCTCATTGCTAAAAGATCAAGTGTTTATCTTTAAATGACAAACTGCTTTTTGAAGAAAAAACAGCAAGTCTTCTTCTTTCAATTTTTCGAAAATTGCTTTACTAATTTTACGCCAGGGCGCTTCACAACAGTTATTGTTTTTGACTGTCAAAGTTGCACAGATACATTTTTTTTTAATTTTTTGTCTTTTGCCAGAAAATTTAGAGTGACATTTAAAGTCCAAAAATATAATGAAAATTAAAAATGCATTCCAAGAAAACGGTTTAAATTTCTTCAAGCTGCGTTAGGAGGACCTGCGTCCATATGAATAAAATTTCAAAGTTCTTTGACCTATTTTTTCGCTGAAGCTATTCACGCAAACGAATATCCATAATCAAATCATCAACATCACTTTAGTTTGAAAATTACGCGCAATTTTCGAACATTTCTCATTTGTCTGTAAACAACAGCAATATCTTATACATGATCCACATGTTGACTTTTCGCCCCTGCCCTGGTGTGGCATTCCCATTTAATTTATTGTTAAAACGATGACCAAATATTATAAACGCCTGCAATCTCCCCATATGCCACATTGCAGACCTAATAAACTTAAATGAAATACACTTCTTCTCCACTGAAATTGGTAATAATTTGAAAATTGATTAAAAACTCCGATTTTAACATCATACTTTATTTGCCCCCGGTACCGTACGGTCGGTTCGTTAGTGCATCGCTGATGATATCAAAACACGTTGCATCTTGGAATTCTATGAATTTCTTGATGATGATGGGGGTAAACGAGAAGAAGTATTTTTGTTTATGCAATTGCACCGAGCACCACCACCGCACCGCACCGGAGATAGATAGCTCCGCAGGGTGAGAGAGTCTTCGTTGAATCTTCTATATATTCAAAGGAGTGCACTCTTGAGGCCCATAAATCAACAAAATAAACAGGAAACTCATCAACATCATCGCACCGTCATCGGTGTGCTCGAGTAATTTGGAATTCAAATTCGACCAAAAGGAATTATTTTATTCTTGAATGATGCCTCATTGCTCAGTTCTGGAGGCCCACCCCCTCACGATGTCTAGGCTTTAAGGTTATGCATTTAATTAGGAACGAACGGGTTTTTCTTATGAAGAAATGATCTCCGTTCAGATGCTCGAAGACTAATCAGCTCCCCAACAGACGTTCTGTCGGCACTTTCCGGGAAAATTTTCTTAATCGATTGTTAGACAAAGGTGAACAATTGTGTACATCGCAATGGAACAAGATGGTGCATCACCATCCCAGAAGATAAATGCTTTATTATCCAAATTCGCTAGAACCGAGAGCCGGAGAGTCAGCATCTGTTTGCTATGTGTGTCTAATGGGGGAAGTATTTTGTGAATGTAAACAAAATGAAGTTTTCTAATTCAGAGTGTTCGAAGCATCAGAACCCGAACTGAGGTAGGTTAGGGAGAATTGGTTGACGCATACCATATCAAATCGACTAGAGAGTATCCCGCGTCATTGTTGAACTAAACCCTCTGATGATGTGGTCTTCTTGATACAAAATTTCAATTTATAAACGATTGAGTCAAGCATAAGTGGTGATGTAGGGTTTGGGTTGGTTTAACCGAAGGGCTTTTATAAGGGTGATTATTGTTTAGAGCATTCACAACCCTGGTGAAGCTGTTTTGTTTCACAACGTATGTTGGTGAGGGGTTGATTGGCCTGCTCGTTGAAGATTCGGTTGTTGGGCGCCATTTTTACACCCAATTTTCAATGTCGGTTAAGTAAACAATGGACTTTAGAGCGAATTCCCTGTGGTTATAAATTGGGCAGATTGTAGTATTTGCCAGTGCGATGTATCGTTTTGAAATTGTCTCGTACTTGGAAAAAGATGATGGCAAGTATACGCGAGCGGTTTGTTTGATTGACATTTGGGTGTGTTATTTTAAGGTTTTGCCTTGTCAGTTTGTAAAGTACTTTGCCTCTAGATGAAATACTCGTAGGAACAAAAACAAATAGATAAGTAGAGATAATAAATTGAAAAGGTAATACCTAATAAGGGATGCATAGAAATTATTTTGAATAAGAAAACAACTGCGCACAATTCTCAATTTTGCGATAGAAAATGCAACTCGAAAATGTAAGATAGCAGAACTACTGAAAAATAAATTTACAATTTTTATAATAATTAGGACACAAATTCAAAATATTAAAAAATTAATAAAAAGAATATTTTTAAAATTAAAAAAATTGAAAATTTATGGAAACAAAAATCAATTTAAAAAAAAAAATTAGTAAGTCAAGCTAATTTGGCAGAGAGTAAGAATTGACATTGATAGTTTTCGTAAGAACTAAGACTTCGAAAGCACCATAAATGATTATGTGTTGAATTAAGTACGTATTACTGTGGCGCAAGAGTCGAACGAAGTGAAAGAATTTTTCTTTTCTGTTACCAATTGATTTAATTTGTATGGCAACCAAACCAGTTTTTAAGTTCGTCGAAAATTGATGAAAGAATTTTTGATTTTTTAACATTTTGGGATTTTTATTTGTTGAAACCTCTTCTTAAAGGTGGTCGAAAAAACTATAGGTACTGTATCAAAACACTGTCAAAAAATCAAAACGACGATTTTTTCGACTCCGAAATAGCTAAAAATTATATTTTATAGGCAAAACAAATATTTTTCTATTTTTTACCAACTTGTTTAATTTCATGGAGTTCTATTCTATGGTTGAATTGGCAAGTGCCCGAAAATTTAAGCTTGGTTCACTTAGGCGTATACGCAATTTTCTTATTTTATTGAATTTAAAAAAAAATTTGTTTATTTTTGTTTGTGCGAGATACGTTTGTTTATGCCAATTGAAGTATTATTATTTTAAATTAAAATTGTAGAAATTATTTAAAAAAAAAATTAATTTCTTTTTGGTAGGCAAAGCATGTCTTGGAGGAGCGCGAGCAGAGTGGTGTAGGTATGGGAGATCTAAAAAAAATTAAATAAACGGTTTACCTGAAATTCCTCCTAAAATAACGTTCAGTTTTAGCTACTTTTACGACGGCTGAATGGCCTTCTAAAGAAAATTCTCTTCAGTATCCCGTGCTACTTCTCCTATTTCTTTTTAGAAATGGAATAAAAATAAAGGGTCGAGGCAATATGTCTTTTTATCCGAGAGCTTAGTATGCCAACTTCCAATACTGAGTTAAATAAATAATATTTTGAATTTTCTCATTAGATAAATAAAAAAAAATCTCTATGTTAACCCACGTAAACTATTTTTTTTTTTTTATTTTTGAAGTGAAGTTGAAACAAAAATATTGTGTCCTCAATTTATTCGCTGTTGAGTTTTTTCGGCAAGGGCCTATTTTATCTTTGCGAACCATTTTAGAACACCTTCCTCTACATGTGAAACTGGGAATGAATGATCCGAAATTTCGAATACTTTGTCTTTGAAAAATATGTACTATACCACAAGCAAAAAACAACAGACCAAGCACGCAAAAAACAAAGATAACGAAAACAGTGGCCTCAAGCAAGTGACATGCAGTGTAAACCCTTAGTTGCAAAGCTTTTCTATAAATACAGCATTCAGGCAATATATTGTCTATGTACATTTATAAATATTTTAAATCATTAAGTTTGAAAGCCTCTAGTCCTAGTGTCTAGCATTTAAAATCTACACAACCAAATTGTTTCCATCATACGCGCCGATATCATCATAATTTCCAGCATTCATGCTAATCATCGCCATCATCATCACTCTGCTCTGCCTAGGCGTGTAGGCTGTATAATAGGGTTTAATGTTATTTTCGATCTCATTTCTATTTATCTATCTTTTATTGTTATTCCAACCAAGCACTTCGAAAGAAAAAATATACTATAGAGATCGGATTAGAAATATATCTGTTGGTATAGCAAAGCAAAAAATAGAGAGCTATTTGAGTGAAGGCAGCAGCATATATTAGATATGTTACTAGGAGCTGTTAATTTATGTACAGGGTGAAGTTTTGACAGCTTTCCCACCTTTTTAATCGTTCGTTGGTTGTTTAACAATGTGTTGAATGCTAAATTTCAGCTAAGATTTTATGCTCTTGACCACCAGGTGTCTCTGCTCAACCGCACCAAATTAGCTGGGCTTATGGCATTTGTAGACACGACGAACTATTATATTTGACAGAAGTATTTTGACAGTCATATATCTTCCACAAAATGGAACATAGTGCACATGAAACACATGTTTTCGTAACTTATTCGTTATCCAGCAAACAGCTACTGTTTGAGATGAAACAGCTTGGGAGCTCGATGCTCGACTGTCTGTTAAGTTTGGAATTCCTCTTTGCTTCGACACACATAAACGTCATCTTAACAATCTTTGTCTATGAGTTGTTGGAATTTTTGTTTGTTTGTTTATGAAAAGTCAACTATTTTCTTCGACTTGAAAATTGGAAGAAAAAGGGAATACATATATACATATGGAGATGAAGAACTTCATATATTAGGACGACTACAAATGGAAGAAGTATGTACATACATATGTACATATAATGATGAGACGTTTTGATTGCATTTGACAGCTACAGCATCTCGACAATATGTCAAATTAGGGAGAGTGTTATGGCGACGTATTTGGTTAACCCGAATTTCTTCAGCAGGAACAGTCAACAGATTGTGTGTGTGTTTTAAATGTTTTTCCAGACTTCTGTATATAAGGACGGAAGATGATATGTGATTGCACTGAACGAACAGTCATTATCTACATATAGAAATTCAGATAATGTGATGGATTTCAACCTGAAAGACCTTAAATGAGTGTGATATGGAGATAATGTGCTGCTTTGACTTTAGTCTTTTAGGATATCGATATTCCAGATGGGATGTGTATGGAACGGCAATACGGAAGCGTGACATGCTCTGTTGTCTGTTGATTTCCCATATAATTTTAATGAGCTCGGTAATATTATAAATTGAATCATGATTGATGACATTGGAAGAGATATTATTGGGTGTGTGTGTTTTTTTTTTAATGGAAACAAATTAAGAGAATGTAAATAAAACAACCAAAACACTAAGAATTTTATAAACCTTGTATAGACACACTAGTCTCTTGATTAAGGACACTTTTCTGTATTCTTGTGATTTTTGTCTGTTAGATTTTTAAGCAAAAGTTAAAAATATTTTCAAAACAGACAGTAAGCTATATTTGATTTTAATTTTAAATATCATTGGCGTCTAAAAATACGTTGAGAAGTTTTTAAAAAATGATTTGAAGGGAGCGCCGTTCTTTAATCGAGGAAAATCATACGTACTTTGGAAGAAAAAAAACCGACAGTAACTGTTAATAAATTGTGTTTGGTTAAATTAAAAATTCCTCCAACTTCTAAAATAAAAAGTCAAAAATGGGGTTTCAAAAAGTTTTCCGTCCGCTAAAATGATTTTCCAAAACGTTATAAAATATAGGATGTAAAAATAATACAGAGACCAGTTCTAAGTCAAGGTGGTATGAAGCCGCCAAAAAAATTATTGATTACTACACCACCGAAGAAAATTCTAGACCTGTTATGTACTTTGTAATAAACAAAAACAAGAATGTGATTGGGAAAAAATTATGAAAAGGTTTAAAGTGTATAACTTCCTAAAATAAGCCGACGATGCCTGAGGTTTCGAAAATAAAAACTTTTTTCTTTCAAAAATCGATAGAGCTCTATTTTCAAAAAATTAAATTACAATATGTTTAGAATGAAAAAAATTTGTATTTATACTATACGAGTAGGTATACACTAAAAAAAAAAATTCAAAAAAAATTTATATCTCTTTCAAAATATTGATATCTAAAAAAATATTTTTTTTTTAACTTCTATATTAATTATAAAGGACGAAATGGAAATGGTTTGTTATGAGAAAATCCAAAACCTAAAACCCGGTTCTATAGCCACTACCGTTAATAACAGTTTTTCAAAAAAAACATTTTGTAGCAAAATAATTTTAATAACTTACAGAAAAAATTCATCAAAGTTGTAAGATTTGTTTTACAAATAAATATATTTTGTCTTAACTTGACAAGTACTGCTATTTTTGGAGCTAAAATAGATCAATTTCGCCTCTGTGGAATCACTGGAATCAAGTTTGAATATTATCGTCATCTTTTTCGGGCTTCTATCATAGATCGATTTTTGTACGAGTCCAAAAAAAAAATTAGACAGCTAAATTTTTCTAAAATCTTACTAACCGGATCGAAGATTCAAGACCCAGACCAATACGAAACATTCGGATACAACAAAGAAACAGCAATAACAATAAGTAGCTATGATTGACAAAATACTTTGTTATTATTGTTACTTCGTTGTCACGACAGTTTCGCACCAGTATCGCATTGCTTTGCGGAAACCTCATTTAATTTCTAAAAAATTAAAACTTCATCGTTATATTCTTATTTCAAATAATAAATTAGCTTTTATTCAAATTTACTTAAAAAGAGTTGATGTATAAGCTGGGGCGGCGGCATATGCAGCGTGAGACGCATAAGCAGCAGGAACAGCATATCCGGCGTGGTTTGCAGCATAAGCAGCATAGGCAGCTGGAGCAGCGGCATATGCAGCTGGTGCAGCAGCATAAGCAGCTGGAGCAGCAGCATAGGCTGCTGGAGCAGCAGCGTAGGCAGCTGGTGCAGCATACGCAGCAGAAGCATACTGATGGTAAGCTGGATAAGCCACAGAGTGATCAATTTGATGAGCATTATAGCTGGAAGCATATGGTGCTACGTATGGGGCGCTGTATCCGATTTGATGGGCAGCATAAGCTGCTGGATGGTGAGCACTGTATGCAGCAAGTGGTGAAACCAATCCAGGAGCGGAAGCAGCAGAAGCAAGGACAGCAATTAAACAAAGAGTTGTCTAAGGAAAAAAAAAACAGAAATTACGCTAAATACTTATTTTTGTTTTTCTCAACTTACGAATTTGAACATTTTGATAAATTGTTAAATTTTTTTATTTTTTAACTGGGAACTACTCTTTCTCGGATGAAGCGAATGTGAGATGTGATAGCCAATTGCGTTGGGGATAACTTTTATATCAAAATAAAACTAAACTTAATTCATTAATCAGCTGTTCGTCAGCTTTACTAACCTATACCCAGTCCCTATACATTATGTGGAGCAATAAAATTGGTTTAATTAATTTTAGTCACACATCCTCATCGGGTACTTTCGATTGTGTGCACAATAGTCTGAATGGCATGGTGGTGCATAATGAGTGGGTGTTCAGTGTTCAGTTAGTTTAATATATTACCGCACTGTTTAATTTGACACCGGCGGAATAAATAAGTCAAATACGGTTATAATTGAGATGTACCTAGTGGCAACTCCCGACCCAACAGAACTTAACCAGCTGGTGCAATTTATGTAATGTTGTTTTAAATTTTGTTCGGTAACAGTTGTCTGGTGTGATTCGATAAGTAAATGCTTGTGTTTCAAATAGGAATGGTGAATTAATTGTTGATACTTGATACTCGTATGACGCGTCGTCGTAGCCCAGTTTATAAAAGCTTTTAACTTAAATTTTTTGAATTTAATTTCAGCATGGGCTATAATTATGTTCGTAACATAATTTTCTTCAAAATTCTGTTTGCAAAATTCTGTTATTTGAAATTTTGGTCCATTTTTTACAATACTTTTATTAAAAAGAGGCTGGGTGCGACCCACACTGATAACTTCCCATTTGTGGTCTTGAAAACTTTATATTTAGTTTTTTTTCAAATAACCAAATTTTCTGCCACACAAACCTTAGATGTAAAATTCAAACAATCATTTTTTAAGATTGAAAAGCATTTTAATTATTTAAAGAGATTACCCGCTGTAAAAAATTTTATTATGTATAAAATTAAATACCTAATGGCAAAGTCATCATTGCTCGTTCTCAGGATATTCGAGCTGAAATACAATTGTAACTACTTTTCTTTAGAATTTTTAACAGTTTTTGATGTTTTGTTAAAAAACTGCCCATTCAATATTTGTCAAAATTTTATCAGTTTCTAACAATTATTTTATGTAGAAAATAAAACAAATAAGAAGTCAATATCGTTACCAGTTTTTGAGAAATTTGAGTCGAAAGACAATTCATACCAATTTTTGGGAGAATTTTTTGTAGTTTTTAATTTTTTGTAAAAAAACTGTCCATCGAATTTTTTTGAAATTTTCACTAGTTATCAAAAACAAGATTTTTCGTAAAATAAAATTATTTTAAAGTTAATATCATTTTTCCATCTAAGGATATTCGAGTTATAAAATTTTTTTTTTAGTTTTTTTGATTTTAAAAAATAACGGTATATTGATTTTTTTTCAAATTCATATCAAATTTGTATGACGTCATAATGTGTCGAATAAAATTGCCATATGAATCTCAAGAACTTGTAAATTACTTTAAAATAATAGAATTTGTTTTTCATAAATAAATTTTTTAAGTATTTTTAGAAAAAAATGGTATCTAAGTTTCAAGTATTTAATAAAATAAACTTAAAATAAGTTTTCAAAAAAATTTGATTTTTTCTTTCACACAAAAATTTATCACAATTTGTTAAACCACAGGTACCGTTAATAACGATTTTTTGAAAAATAGCTTTTGACTCAATAATTTTAATTATGTACTTACAAAACCCCACTAAGAAAATTTTACTAAAATTCTTTAGAGCGATTTCCGAGATAACTATATTTTTCACTAACGGTTATATGGCCTATATTCTTGGAGCTTTCAATATGGCCTCCATTACCTTATGTTCAAAGTTTGAAAAAAATCGCTTCAGTAGTTTAGGCTGTAGGTCGAGGTACAAACAGACAAATAGACAAGCAGGCTAACAGTCAGAAATGCGGGACCCACTTTTTCGTGTTCTCAAAACAATTTTCAAAACATTCGACACAAAAGGTAAGAAAAAAAGCGTTATTTTTTACTTTTGTCCATTTCTTATTAATAATAATTTTTTTATGAGAAAATTAATTGTTGTACATTACTAAACCTTCGAATTTGGTTTAATAATCTACAAACTGATTAAAAAAAAAATTCCCGTTGGAAAACAGTTTGCGAAAACTATGATTTTTACTAATTTACCCAAGCAATATCTTCCTATCGGTTGCGGTTGCTTGAAAAAAAAGTTTAGTAATAAAATATTTTTAAATTATTTTTATATTTGTTAGTCTGACGATAAGAATTGTTATTCTCGAAAACGTGCACTTAAATATTTATATGAGAATAAGAATGTCTTATTATCATTTTAACATCAGTTTTTGTAATAAAATTCTAAAATTCACCATTTTTATTTTTTGTGTGGAATAATTTTTGAAAGCATGGATCGTTCTAAAGTTATACGCAAAACAAAATATTTTTTTGGAGCCATTTTTTAATCTCGAAAAACTTTCCACGCAAGCCAGCTCTGTCAACGGACATTTGCATGGGTAAATAAAAAATAAATGTCCTAAATTCATTTTCTTATAAAATTTAAAAGTCGCTACAGGCCATCAACCTACATTCATTCTAGAATAACAAGAGCAATAAGAAGAAGCCTTTTGAAGCATATGCTTAAAAATATAATGCCCACCCTAATGTCTTGAGACATTGTTTCTTTTTAGTTGATACATACCTATGGCTAATCTGTTTCTTTTTGTAATAATTTAAAATTTACTTTTCTTTTATGTTAAATGTCATCGAAGAGGTAGTAAAAACATCGTCGTTGGCAACTTATAAAAACAATCTTTCACAAAGACTGCAGATTTTTTAATGTTTGATTCGCTAGCAGTATAGGTACATAAATGTGCTGATGTTTTTTCAGCGACTTTATCCCAATATTCAGAAACACGTGTTTGAATTTATAAAATTTAGTACAATCTTCTTTCAATAGATATTAAATAAATCCACAAAATGTTACAAAATGAATAGCCATGGCCACCCATACCTGAAATCATCACAACATCATCAACACGACGATAAAAAGAACATCATCATTGCGATGTATGTACATTGTACATAGATAGACATGGTGAATCTATCAGAGAGAAAGAACACAATCAGAATAAAAAAGAGCATTAAGGACGAATTAAAAGGGAGTGATGACCCCAGAGCGTTTTAATCAAACAAAACCATGAGGATAATGTCTGTATTTTTGTCCCGAGACACCCTTGCGGCTATAAAACAGATATACGCAACATTGTGTTCTTCATCTTCTTGGGTGTTTTAGGATTTAATTTGCCATTGTTGCAATTTTCAAACTGTTATGGTTTTTTTAAAGAACACATGGATTTAAGAAATTGTTGAAATAACACTGTTAGGATAAGGTCTGCTACGCTCATGGAATTGCACAGCTAAAAAACTGTGTGTGACTTAAAAAAAAAAACACCAAACTCTGGTTAGTGCTTCTTCTTCAAATCATTTAGGACTAAATTAATTTGCTCTTGTTGTTCAAAGATTTAACAGTAAAATTAATTAACGAAAAATTAAAAAAAAAATCTGAAGTTTGAAGTCAAAAACTTTCTTAGATTTTTTATTAATAAAAAAAAAACAAATTTCAAAATGTTTATATGTATATGATATTTTTCTTTTTCAATTCATATCTTACATTTTATCAAAACCCTTAAAGTCGTTTTGAAAGAACTTTGAAGGAACAATCCAAACAAAATATTCGAGTTTACTTTCTTTTCAGCAAATGAATTTAAAAGAGAACCTTGGTGAATAAAAAATATATTTGCGCACAACAATTTTTTGAACAATTTTTGAAAGGAGGTTTCAAAAAATTACCTTTTGGTTGTTCCCTGACAGCATTTTTTTTTTTGGAGACGAACATTTTTACCCACAATTTTTTTTCCAATTTTTTATACTTGTAAACTGTAGGTCCTATAGGGCGAGTTTTGGATTCGACTCGAGATATTAATCAGACCTGACATTACGTTGATAGAGAACGTGAAAATAGTGGCTCCCGCAATTCTGTCTGTAACTCGGTCCACAGCCTTCTAGAGGGATTTTCTTCTAACATGGGACTTAAGGTTTGAAGGAGATTTCCTAGAATGGAAATTAAATTTTTTTAGTTTTAAAAATTACTTGTCATATAAGCGTAAGAAGAAAGAAGACAGCAATATACAGCAGAGATGTTTTGTGTGTCTTGTTTTCGATTCATGTTGTTTTTGTTGTTGAGAATATGTTATGTTTCTAATGTGTATCGAATTAAAACATGTTTCTCAGTCTGCAGAATTTCGACGCCTTCAAAGTTTGGAGAGTGACCATTTTCAATACTGTGACTAGCCAAGGCTGTCTTTTCGGAATTTTTAAGTTTTATGTCAGATTTGTGGTTTGATATGCGTTGTCGAAGAAGGGGAATGAAAAATGGAAGTTTGGTGCAGTAGATCTAGAAGCTGTCAAGTCTTATAAGTATTTAGGAATAACAATAAACCACAACCTTTTGTTGAGAAATCATTTTAAATTGAAGCTCGCTGATTCAAAAAAGGCCATAAATTCAACATGGAGAAACTTGATGTCCAACTCGAAGGTGGAAATTCCAGCTAAGATTAAGGTGTTTGAAGCAGTTATGCGTTCAGTGATGTGCTATGGAGCCCAAGTATGGGGAGGAAAGTATTTCGAAGATGTAGAGAAACTATTGCGGTTCTTTTTGAAAAAACTGTTTAGACTACCATCGGCCACACCAAATTACCTTCTGCAAATTGAGAGTGGCATATTACCCCTCTTTACGTACACATATGATAGACTGACAAAAGTCCTTGTAAAAAAAGCATTGAGAACACGAACTCTTTTCTTCAAGGACTGGGAAAATATTTCCACCAGATACAATATCACCCTCGATTTAGAAGAAAATAATGTTCCAGAGTGGAATACAATTACCCAAAACTTTTTAAGGGAAGTGGAACAGGCAATCAAAGTAGAGAGTGTGGTACAAGCGGAAAACTCGACATCGCGTTTGATATACAAAAGACTCAACCATCAACCGATAAACTACTTGAATTCCGGCCTTAGTACTGCCCAAATTTCAATGATAATCCGAGTTAGAGGAGAACTACTCAAGTTAAATTATATACCCCATCGCGATGATCTTCCACTATGATGCAGCTTATGTAACACTGGAGAGACCGAAGATGTCATACATTTTCTAGGCACCTGTCCCATTCTAAAAGAAATAAGGAGAAACCACTATGGAGTCGACCTAATGACGATTGATGACGTTCAGCGTGTGCTTAACGATAACGAAAATTGGAGCTCACTAGTTTTATATTGCCATACTGCTCTTAGACATAGAACAAGAATTTTTGAAGAAGATTTTTAAAAGCTATTATGTTATACTTTTCCCAACTGACAGATGTTATTTATTCATTGTTGTTTAAAATTGTTGTCTTTTCTCGGCAGACGGCTTAGCCATGCTTAAAAGTACATTTATAATCAATTGTATGTAACTATTAATTAAAAGATTTAATAAAGAACATTAATAATAATAAAGAAGTTGTTTTGTGGTCCCAATGTAACACAGGTTGCAAGGATCGTTTGTTTTCCATTACAATTAATTTTTTCAAATTACATCTGTTTGTTTGTCCTTGTCAGGTTTCGTTTTGAGTTTTGTAAAACATTGGTCGAGTGTTTTGTTTGATTTGAGGGCAACCGAACATTTGTCAGATTTTCCGAAATAGATTTCTTGAAGTTGTCACTTAAAGTTGGGACGTAAACTATACTTTTGTGGTATGTGTTTATTTGTTCTTCAATATTATTTTTCGGTGGAATTTGCATTTTTTGTTTTGAAAGAAGACTGCGAATTATGATGGAAGGATAACCGTTATCACTTAGTATTTTGATGACTTTTTTCTCGTTGGTGGCGTGGAATCGTACATCGCTTATTTTGAAAATTTTATTCACGAGGTTGGACGCGGTATTGAGGATGATGTGTCTTAATTGGTTTGATCGAAAATTTATTAATCTTCCAGACGCTGTTGGTTTTTGGTACCAATCGAACAGTAAACGATTTTCTTCACGATGGATTTTAACATCCAAAAACGGTATTGCTTTGCTGTGTTCGTTTTCAGCAGTGAATTAAATTTTTGGGTGGAATCCGTTGAGAGTCTTTAGTACTTTTTCTATGTTTCTTATGTCCATTTTCGGAAATATGTCATCAACATATTTTGACATGAAAATAGGCTTCTCTTCTTAGTTAAACATTCATCTAAGACATAGTCTAAACCTAGATCTGCAATCGTTGGAGATAAGGAGTTTCCCATAGGCATCCCAAAAATTTGTTTATAAATAACGTCTTTATATTGAAGATACATAATTGTTTTCTTTGAGACAAAAGTCAAGAATCTCCAGAAATTAATGTTGCGCTATGTTTGTATTTTTACTTATTAAAGACCATTTATTTTTAACAATGCTGATGGCTAATTAAATGGGAACGTTTGTTAATAATGACACTGCATCGAACAAGACTAATACATCATTTTGGTCTAGTTTTACTTTTTTTGCTTTTTCAACAAATTCAAAGGAATTTTGCTTTGTGAATTTTGGGCAAGCCGGAAATGTTTTAAGTTCAAACTTCTATTTTGGCTTATTTCTGCAATACAAATAATAAATTTTATGCTTTTTCATTTATTTCTTTGGCATTCTTGTTTTTGTATTTTTTCGTCTATTCCTGCGATCTAGTCGTCCATTTTTTTAGTTTTAAAGGACAATTCCTTGAAACCCACAAAATGCTTTTAAAAAAAATAAATTTAAAATGGCGACTGAACATACCCGAAGTGTAGCAACGGAGTTGCATGGCAGTGCATTCAAAAATTATGTTTTTAGAGTTTACTTGGAATACCATTTTCATAACTTTGAATTCTATAATCAATCATCACTTAAATGAGAGTTAGCATTAAAACCGTTCCCACGTATATATAATCTTGTAACAAAAAAGGATTGGTAGATTATTTCACCTGTAACTTATACTCCTTAAAAAATCAATCAAAACTTTTTCATTTGAGCTTCATGAGAAAAACCTATGTACTTACTCAAACGAAGGTATAAAATTCAAAATCCAAAATTTCTCTATCAAAAGGCCAAAGTACGTATTTAACAAACCACAAGCCTCAAATACAATTCCGGGATCAAAAAATTCTGTTTGTAAAAAAATTATTTATTTTCCAGTAAATTTTCGTTTTCACGCTTATCAGTGGAGCTCAAAAACTTCGATGTGATTTCTAAAAAGAAAAAATAATCCGACCATATGGAGCTCATATACCTAGTACAGAGAAAAAAAAAGTAACTGCACCACAGGATTAAAGATCCAGGATCCAGTCCTGTAAAAAAAAAAAAGAAATTAATCTACAATCCCACTAAAAACCGGATCATCTTTTTCTTCAACTATTCCATCATCTCTCCCTCTGCTGACAGCCCTTTATTTTTAACAGAATGATTGCACAATTGACAGTTGGCAAAACAAAAAAAAATCGCCCAAGAAAAGTGCAACAATAGCAATTGCACGG
The DNA here is from genome assembly GCA_958431115.1 of Syrphus vitripennis. Taxonomy (NCBI): domain Eukaryota; kingdom Metazoa; phylum Arthropoda; class Insecta; order Diptera; family Syrphidae; genus Syrphus; species Syrphus vitripennis. The sequence continues at coordinate 29,201,141 of OY288110.1, forward strand.
AATTACCTAATGCCATTTTGCAACGAACAATAAGAGAACAAGGACCTTTTGCTTTATTGATTAGGGTATGTGAATTTAAAACTGTTTCCAAAATATAGCCTGTAGGTTGATCCCTCACCAAATTATTGTAACAAATACATTACTGATGATGATGGGAATTGGGGGAGAGAAGATCTTCTTCCCAGATCAGCTATAGCTCAGACTCAAAGATCAGAGCAGGATTATAAACTGAGATTCAGTCTTGGATTTTTCACGGATTTTAGTTTTTCAGTTCAATGTTCGTTTTTTCGTTCCTCAGCGTGTAATTTGTATTTAATTTCTTTTTAATTGGGTGGTCTTATGCGATTCAAGAAAAGTATACTCTTACTCGTACATTGTTTAATTGAAATTTATTAACAAAAAATGTTCTTTAGAGAGCACTTCACAGATGTCAAGTTTACAGAATAAAATGGATTGAATTATATGCAATTAAAAAAATATAAAATTCGAAAAACAAAAATTTACTTTAACAATCAATTTTTGTTCGACGTGTTGCGACGCACAATTTGATATTCTTTAATAGTCAAGTGGTTCAAAAATATCATCGTTAAAAAACAAAACAAAAAAATAACCAAGATCTCTCCAGACACATGGGCGACCGAACGACAGCCACTTGGTAAGAAATTATACGCTATCAACGATGCTCTTGTTTTCCGTCAATAGTCATCAATAGGGACCCTCTTGAGTGCCCGCAATTATTGGGATGAATGAATATAATATTTGAAGGAGATGGTTGGGACATTATGATAATGAAATATATCAACTCGGTGCGATCATATTTCTGTTATAGGGAGTGGACCATGCAAGACACTATATTTACATGCTTGAGTTGGTTTTGGGTCCAGCAAAGTACCTATCACTTATTTTTATTCCGGTTTTACGGTCAATTCGGATAGGAAATTGGATAGGAGGCTGACAATTATTTTTTACTATTCTTTATCTTTTAGGACAGTCTAGGGAGTTAAAAATAAAATTTCAAAATGCAAAATTGTAATATTAGATGGGCCATTTTTTAGGTTAAAATAAAAATTGTGCAATTGTAAATGATGTGCGTTGGCTGCCATTTTGAAAACGCGTTTGAATGCATATCTCGAGTAACGATGTAACTTTTGTACGATGAGCCGTTCTCGAGATAAGGATAAAAAACCTTTTTTTTTAAATACTTACCAACGAGCCATTTTGATTTTTTTAACTCCAACATCTTTGCATTTTAGTCATAAAATTTGGGATGGTTTTTTCTCCGCCGTCTGGCCTATTTGTAAATACTTAAAATTAAATTTCAATGAAAGCAAATGCGTTTATGGAAATTGAATTTCCGGTGATATATTTTTAATGAATTCTTTCTTGAAAAAATAAGAATTATTGCCAACAAGTTTAGATTAAACCAGGAATATGCTCATCAAATGAATGGATTATTTGTTTTAAGTATGAAAAATAATTATGGCCCATAAAGTTCGACGACATAAAAAAGTTCCCGCTTAACACTCTAGAAAGCATCCGTTAAGAGACTGAGATATGAACAGATTTCTAGGACCGAAATCTACCAAATTTATTTATTATTATAATATTTATCAGCCTAAAGATTCAATACTTGTTTTACATATTTCAATATTGGAAAAACCAAGACCGGCGTGGTTGTGGAGACTATCTGGGTATCCCCCTATACGTAAACAGATTAAAACTACAAGTGTCCTTGGCTTAGATTTAGAAGACAGGTTACGGAGAATAGCAAGCCTTCGTAACTGAAATCAAAACCGCTGCCAAGATCGACACTTCCACTCGGATAAGTAATGATAATTTTGGCAATTTTTTTTTGTGGTTATGTAAATATATTTTTATTGTAAAAAGGAAAAATTTAAAAAAGAAAGCTTGTTTTTTGGAATACGAAGACGCTTCTCAACTATAGAAGCGAAGATGTGCTATTCCATTCCGGAATGACAACTGGAACCTCGCAGGAGTCAGGAGTCTGTGACGTTGGCTTCCTGCTTTTGGAAACAGCTCGCGTTGATTCTTGGGGGCCTTTAGGTGACAGTAATCTGAAAACAAGTTTCTGGACTAGAGTACTTCACGTCAACACCCTTAGGCATGTCAAGCCCCCAATAAAAGGGAATCGAAAACAGTGTAATTGGAGAGGAATTCGATGCTTCCTGAAGTAGGCAAGGCCACATTAAAATGTTCTGAATCAACTTCGAACAATGAGTTGAATATCGACCAACACTTCACTTGCAGTTCATCGTATGCGAAAAAGGCGTTAAATAGTCTAAATAGAGAATGTACGTAAGACATCCCCCATAAATTGACTGCAAAGTAAAGGCAGGTTGTCAGAGGAGTTTCAAATCCAAAGTAAAGTGGCGTTGGGTAGGGTTGTACCTAAACTGTCACCAATAATCTTTCTGTTGGTGATTAATGTTGAAGTGACCCCAGGCAATGGGGGAATTCAGTGGACTCAAAAATCATACTCTTCATCAAAACACAACAAAGTTGGAGAGAGAAGCGGAAATTATTGGACTTAAGCTTATTACTGCGAAAACCCCAGAACTTTTTTTATTTTTGGACAACTAGTAGTGATGGTAGAATTTATTCTTGGATCTTAGAAATATTGTCTCCATTAACAGAAACCGAACTAAATGTCAACAACAGAATTGCCAAAGCAAAGGTTGCCTTGAAAATGCTGTCCAAAATATGGAGAAATAACTCCATAAGCTTAAAGATCAAGCTACGACTATTCCACTCTACTGTAGAATCCATCCTGCGTCAAAGTGCATCATTTGGAAAGTAACATCTGCTGTCCCAAAAAGTTGCAAATGTTTGGAAATATATGTCTGTCTGGTTCGAAGAGGAATCAATACAATTGGTAAAGAGTTGGAAAAAGAGATGAAATACATCTCCAGGAAACATTCAAGTATGAAGAATTTTGAGATTGAATAATGGATCAGTCTATTTATTCTACGTTTTCAGAACTTTAAAATACGGAGTCTTGCATTAACAGAATTCTGAAAAACATGATATTGTACAACCGAATTTTTGTATCACTTGGGAATATAAAACATTAATGGGAATCTCTCCATAGTTTCTGGGGTATTTCCATTTCTCAAAATCAAAAATCTGACATTTTATCAAATTAAAAAACTCTGGCGTTCCTAATTCCGGGAGCCATGGAGCGAAAATATTTTTTTCACAATACTGCTGGAAATTTTATAAAATTTGTTTTTCCCTACATTGCCATTGCTGTTTTTGTTGTAAGCTGTTCGCCAGAAGTTTGAAGTTAGTTATGTTATATTCATTTTTGTCATATTATTAAAAACAATCATGAATTATGAAAAACTGTCAAATGCTCCGCTAAAATACTAAGGCGTTACGTTGTATGAAGCAACCATATTTTCCAATCACTGAATCAAAATAAACCCTACATGCGTGGCGTTGGGTTGAAAATATTTTCCATGTTATGATTGAAAATATTGTTCAATCAAAAAATGCCTTTGGGTAAAAATTGCACCGATTCGAGGGTGACAGACTGAAAACATTCCAATTTACCTTGGCGCCCTTACTTGGTAGCAAACTGGACATCAGCGACAACCAACTGGTCCTGAATCAAACAATATTTCGAACGAAAACAAAATGGACAGTACTAAGTGCCCGGAGGTTAATTATTTCCTCCATCGCAGTATAAAGGGTTATATTATGGAAATGAAGTGTGTACCTCCATCAATATCATACATAATCAATATTATTTTCTTTATTTTTCCATCAAGGATTTGCCGCCAGTTTATATCCTACCTATAACTTCCCCTATATTGCAACCCTTTTTCTTTTTGTTCTTTTTCAATCTGTGATTTTATTTACAAAATATGGAAAATCCAGAAAATCTTTTACAGGGTACTACCTCTCTCTTTTATCATCATGGAAGGTAATACGAAACGTTGTATCTTTATTCACCAAAAATGCCTTTAGTAAGATCAAAAGTTAACTTATGCTGTGGGTTGTTCATCTTATTATAATAAATTTATTCCATGAAAAATTTAATTTTTTTTTTATTTTGTTTGAAGAAAAACTTTTGGCAATATTTAAAATACTTTGCGCACATGATAAAGTTCTCATGATGGTTTATTTTTATGTGCTTTGATTTTATTTTTGAGTGATTTTTTTTTGTTGTTAATTTTGATTTATTTTGAAAGTTTAAAAGTTTGTTGGCTGCAGTTTGCTGATAGTTGGTTGTTGATGAAATAAATAATTGCTTTAAGGCAAGCTTATAACAACGATTTGAATATGTTTACGGGCAATAGTTGGTAACAACATAAATTGTATTTCGTTCAAAAAACAAAAGGTATACACTTTGTAAATGAAAAACGAGTATTTTTTAATGTTGCCCGACCCTTGTGGTGGCGCTGCAGTTTTTTAAGGTGTAGAGTTTGATTTGGGGAATCTTCTAAGCACGTTCGATTGCCATAACCAAAAAAATTCAATAAATATCAATCAAAACCTCCATAAGCTCTGCGCCAAAAAAAATTGAGGAATACTTAAGATGTCGCCCCATTCGACTGCCACTATGATAGTACTATGTTTTGATATTGCATAATCGTTCGTTATAAGCAGATGGTCACTTAAAAATTAAAAATTAAAAATTTCTGCACTATATGCATAGCTAAAAATTTACTGTCCTTAGGGCCAGTTGTACAATCGTAGTTCAGCCTTGGTTCAGCTTTTTAATTCGCTTGTTTCGGTCGATTAGCTGTTGTTCAACGCTGGCTGGATCAAGCAATAAATTATCTGTTGTCACAACCGTCAATTTGTTATTAAACAATGAAAATTGAATGGTTTTATAAATTCTAGTTTTCTAGAAAATTGAAAACTTTTGGTGTTTACAGCATTTGATGCTACTTGTAGTAAAAAAACGAATAGTAAGTGTTTTCGTGCAGAATGTACAGAATTTTAAGAGTATTATATTTTTTGGTGTACCTTATTGTTATTATTATTAAAAAATCTTTATTTAACTCTGTATGAGGTGTGCAGAAAAGCTTAAGCGTTTAGGTCCCACTGTTATAAGAAAGTAATTGGATCCGACTTCAAGGTACAGTTTTTGTATTCCGTGTGCTTTGTAATCTACATCGCTCAGATAAAAATGCGCCTTGAAGGTCATCAATCCTTTCTCATTTGGTGTGCTTGCTTGTAACTGTCCATCTTATTTTTAAAACTTAAAAATTAGCGACAAAATTGTCTTCTATATTCAAAAATCATTCAAAGATCTGAATACAGGAAAACAACTCTATATTAACCGTCGCGTCTTCGGTTAGTCGTGTCCGTCATGAATCGTGTCGACCGTGTAGTCGCATAAAATATTTAAAAAATTAATTTTAGAATCTCAATTACCACATATCATCATCTTCGTCATCTCATTCATCCGTCATTCCATTCACAATCTTCCACTCGATGTCATCTTCAAAATTTCCAAAAAAAAAAAGAAACCCCATAGGCAGCAAGAAGGTGTAAGAAGGCACGCGTAAAATTGTTGCCACTTTCACGTCTCCTTAACAAACAATGCCTTCGATTTGGTTTTGAGCCAAGAGCTAGAGTGTGCTGGGTGGCATCACAAGTCGCGCAAGTCGCAGAGCAAGAATGATTGAAGAGGCTAAAAATTATACTTCTTCTCGCTTGATCATCATCGTCATCAGCATCGTTGTATGTATCTCGTATCTATATGTATACCAACTATACAATCATCGGATGTGATCTTCATCGTTGAGGATCATTTTGTATCTGATTCTCACTTTCATCGGAGGCGGGTGAAGAGATTTCTCAAGGATCGGACAGTTGTTGATAAGTTGATGAGGTGTGTGTGATGATGAGGCGAGGTGTGTCAAGTACGCTTCTTTGATAAATTTGCTGAATATATCATTTATCATTCAGCATTACGAGGGTTAAGATCCGTTTAAGAAGGCGAGCAGTTTAGGTGACGAAAATTCGCTAATTCATTGGTGACAGTGTGGCAAAGATGTTTGGTGTGTCTCTGTGGCTCTTTATTTTTTTCTTGAAGATGCAAATTCATTGTGTGTGATTGTCAAAAGAATCGATGATAAGCGAATTCCTCAGAAGCTTTAAAAAACTATAAATAACTTTTATTGAAGTTATATCAAAAAGTAGAACGTTGCACATTTCTGCTTCAGTGTCTAGACTCTGGGTCTTAACAATTTTCTGTATAGTATCTGAGCACAATTGACTATGAGCATTGCCACATCTTCTTTACACCACAACAGCTAAATTGGCTTTCTTGTTGCATCCAAAACCTAAAAGTGAAGAGCGATTAGTTGCAACGATGATATCCACAATATTAGACGCCATCAATCAAGGCCGACATTGAATGTCAAGGCACTAATTGAACATGTGCTTAACACCAACTGACAGATCAGTTGACAGGCATGAATGCATTAGGAATTGGATCACTGTGACTTATGCGTGATGTCTAACTTCCTCATTGAAGTGATGGAAGAAGTTTTGTGTGCTAGCATTTAATGTTTTTTTTTTGTATGGAAAAACTAAAATTTAATATTTGACAAGAAGAATTCGTATTTTATTTACTAAACGAAACGAAGTTATAAAAAATGTATAAAAAAATTAATATTCTTTTTTTAGCTTGGTAGGAAATTTAATATGAAGATGGGCAAGCAATTGATGGCTTGCCGCGGTAAAATCCAAAACAATCTTACATCGTTTTGCAAAAAGTAAGAATATTGAACTTGATATTTCAAAGATATTTGATAGAATTTGGCATCAAATACTCTTATCGAAAATGTGAGCATGAATCTTTTCTTTGTTGGACTAGAAAATTGTATAGATGGTTTCAAGTTTGAAGTCCACAAAATAAATGCTGGTGTGCCCCAGGGCTCCGTTTTGCCTTCATAAATGATTTTTTTTTTGTCTAAAACTTCGAATCCATTAAATTGTTTTGCTAACGATAGTGCCCTCAGTTTTTCATATTCGTTTCTAGAACAAGATACCTGTTCTTCGGATGTGGATCTTCAACAGCAGCGTATAGTATGAATAGGTTCGTTAAATTCTTATCTGGACAACATTGTCCAATGGGGATTTAAAAACCGCATGCAATTAAATGGTTCGAAAACTCAATGCTCTTTAATGACGTTAAAGCCAAACCTACTCCACTTGCCACTGTCCACGAATGGCATTTACATTGAGGAAATCGAACAGCTTTCTATTCTCGGTATTCCTGTTACCATCCATCTTTTATGGAATGACCACATTTCAACGTTGATAAAAATGTTGACAAGTTTTAAGGTTGCCATCAGCGATCCAAGAAATGTTTTCCCCATCTGATCTGGCTGTTATTTACAAGCATACATCCATTTAGGTGCTTTTTTCACACATCTGAGTCTTCTAAAACAACATACAGAAAAGAGCTTCAAAAATTACCGTTCCAATAAAATAGCTAGTTGTATTCCTCCCCCGGAAAATGTTTACCGTAGTACCTACTCTTTCTTCAAGGAATGCCCATTAGTTTGCCCTTGAGCCCAACTTTAGGCGTACTGTTAGTACAGAGATTATTTCTTCAGCCGCACAGATCGAATGTGGAATGCTTCACCTTACTCTATTTTCCATCCTCATTGTGATATTCATAATAACCCTTTGAGTGCACGAAAGGACACACAACTATTTCCCAGTGCACACCTCGTTTTAAAACTTTTGTTTTAACAGTCCTGGATGGTAACAGACCTGCAGTTGAAAAGAATTTTCATTGTATCCACTCAAACAATGTATTTCGTTTAACGTTTATGCTTATAATCTCGTCCATAGCATATCTTTCTTCAAGCTGATAAATTGGTATATCGGTGATGTCTTTTATTATCACATATTGCATATAAATTGAATTATTTCCAAAAGATGTCAACACGTGAACCACATTATCTCTGTGGCTACAGGCTAAGCCTTCAGCAAATGATTTAAAATAATTTTCCAACCCTCGCCTCGTTCGGCCTGGTCTCTCTCCTCACCAACAATTGATGTTGCCGAAGATTATATTTGATGAACACAACAATGTTCTTTCACCCCTTTCCTTGGTTTGTGGCTTGTTGTTGTGTGTTGCATAAGCCTTTTGTAACAAACATAAGGAATTAATTGATTTCATCTCCTTCCAGAACCAAACCAAAATCCTTGTGGTGATTTTGCATTTAAATTTTTACTATGCATATCATTTGGGGACTGTGTGATATTTGCATCACAAAGACACACACTCTACATAGCACAGAAGACTTGTGATACCTAAAGGGATGGAAATAAATCCCCATTGTTGTATCTATACAAAAAAAATCTTCTTTTTATTTTCACCTTTATTTTGAGCTTAATTATGTGTTCCCATGAACATCAATAAAATTTTCACCGGAATTTCCAATCAAAGAGTTCCGTAGGGATTTGTAAACAATCTCACAGATATACTTTGAAACTTTTATTATTTATGAATGAAAATAAAAAAAAAAAGGCTTCTTTCCGACAAACGCAAAAATTGTTTCTTCTTGCACTGCAAGCTAATTATGATGTGTGGGAAGTGAGGTGATTCCATTCGTGGGGGAGATACTATTGAGGTGATCACTTGTAAATAATAAACGCTCATCTCTATGATCCTAATTTTCCTCCTGATCTTTTAGATTAGACACTTGCTTATTGGTTCTTGGAACGCGAACTCATCACCGCTACACCGCTCCACCACTGCATCGTACCACCGCACCGTTCCGATCCAAAGTCTTTGCCTCGTAAACAAAAGTTTTTTTTTTTTTTAATTTCACTCGGGTTGTTGTGAGTGTCAAAGCGTGCTGATTGCGGCAGCAGCGGTGTTCTTTGATCCTCATATCGGAAAACAGATGGAGGTAGGTGATCTGAATTGAGACGTGCTCCAACGCCTTTGCCATCGTCACATGGTAATTTTTGTTTCGGATTTGCCAACGAGCTATATAGGGGGTGATCTACATTATACATCACCTCTCTACCTATCTTCGAGTTGTGGCTCTGGTTGTGCTGGTGCTGGAGCGTCAAATGATTGTGCAAAAGAATTTGAGTGAATGAATATGCTTGAATGGTTTAATGAATGAACGGTTGGGTGGACGGATCAATTGGGTGTGATGTTGCGAATGAGGTGCTAGAAAAATCTGCAGACTCGGCAACGTTTGATGTTGGCAAACAATTTTCGGGTAAAATTTTGTACCGTCTCATATACGAGTGAGAGTGAGTAATAATCATTATTTAAATGAAGTATTTTTTAACACTATAAAAAAATGATTTCTTTCAAGTATGAAGGAGTATGGTCGTAGTAATAAAAACAAAAATTGTATTTTCTTCTTCTTTGACTGATGGTTGTTTCTGAGGTCTCTCACTACATAACTTCACTCTAGGACTCCACTTGTGGGCTCGGCAAACATAAAACGTCGATTTATCCGAAACAAAGCCACACTGTATGGCTGTAAATGGCCATTCAATATCCGCTCATTGATCTTCATGGTGTGTGACATCAGCTTGGTTAAACGGAAGAAACGCTGCCCCATATTTATTGGAAGAAGATAACTTTCTCTCTGTTGATTTGAAAATTGGTCTCTGCAGATAAGTTTGATGATGAATCCAGAGCCTCTTTTCCCTTTTTGGAATATTATATTTCACCGCGGCTATAACTTCGACTGTTGACGTGTTGTGTTGTCAGCTGTTCCTTCTCTGTGTAGTAATTCTGAGAATCGTTGCAACCTTGTTCATTAGGGCATGTTACAATTTCTGGCACGATTTGCATCAGCAGTCTGTTCAGATATTTCTTCCAGCTCAAGATACATGCTTTTCGCACTTTTTTCTTAATTTTGGGGACACTTCTGCTTGGCAGTTGCTAGCAGCTTTTTGCAGATAAGTTTCTTGCAATATGTAAGTCCAACATGTATTGTACTCCTCTGTCAGCAGAAGACAATGTTGCTTAGCAATGGCTTCTCCCAAAATCTCTTTGCAATCTTTCCCTTGCGGCTTCATAAAACTGGTATCCAGATTGTGGTCCGTGGTCCATGGATGTGGTTCATTCCATTTCCTTGTGATATAGGTTTCCCACTTCCGTTTCCCAAACCATCATGACAGTCCTCATAGTCCGTCATGTCCATACAAATCCCCGCCAGACAAAGTAAAGCGATAATTTGGAAGAAAAGTGGCAAGTTAAAACGTTGGAAGTACGAGCGGTAAAAACTGTGAGCTGAAGAGATGATATTTAAAGAAGTTGCACCCAAGAAACAAAATGGCGAAACAGAGACTGTTTCCTAGACGTTAAGATAAGACAAAGGCATACCAGATGTTCTACTACGAAGAAGAAAAAATCAAAAATGGAATCGGTTTCAACCTTGAGGAAGAATAATTGCTTGGCAACTTTTTGGTTATTTCGAATTGCAGTGACTGTTTGATTTAACAATTATTACCGAATTTCATTAAGTTCAACGAATATAATCAAACGGTGTGACTCATATTTGCTCAGTTTTGCTGATCATTATCAAATTCATTTGTTTGTAACGGAAGCCTAATTAAATTTCAAAAAAAAAAAACTCACTCCAAAGGAGCAAAAGACCTACCCCGATGAGATGCTGATAATATAAACATCATAAATTGCTAATATCCTTGATGGCATCTACCAGATGCAGAATTGATTTTTTTGTTTATTCAATATTTCTTTTTTTTGTATTCCCCATCATCATCATGAGGGCGAAGTATCGTTGCGTAGGTATATAATAAGTAGGTATTATATACCTACCTACAGTATATTTAAGTAAGTAGGTATATCAATGTCGTTTTGTACTTCGCCTTCAGAGAGCGAGAGAAGCAATTAAGTCGGCTAATTTATGCAACCGGACAGTAAACAATTTCAAAAGTAAATATCCACCCACGTACAATGCTTATACAATATATTTTTTTTTTGAATGTTGATAATCCCAAACGGAATTCGGTTCACTTGCATCAATTCAGATCGATCATCACATTTATTTCAATGATTAAAAAATCTTGAATGAAAAGGAAAAAAAAAACACCTTTAGGCAAAATGCCACGATTCAATTCGATCAATAACCCAAAAGGTAGATTTGTAATTAAATCTGAATGAGTGAATGGTGAATACTACTTGTGTGATGACAGTTTTCGTCACAAAGAGTAAGTACATTCGGAGGATGTGCTGGTGGAATATGGGTAACCAACAGCAGGTAGGTCACGTTCATGATTTCAATGTTTTGATTCTGGATGAATATCGGTTGTAGTACTAAATTTTTTGTGTGGCCACCTATGAAGTCTTTGACATTTTATACAATGCACCTGAAGTTTTTATCCAAAAATATGTTTGAATATTATTTTGTATTATATTTTGGTCACATTTTTATTTTCCTCTTAAAGAAATAGCAATTAATAGAAATGATGGGTGACAAAAATTCATTCCAGAAAAGTTCTATTTACTTTTTAAAAGCAAAATTGATTACAAGGAAAAATTATATTTCTTTAATCTTTAAATTTACGTTATAGAGAATTCAGTTCAAGTTTTTAAAACCATTGGATTTTGTTGGGAGATCATTAGATTAGATCTAAGATATTGATGATCACAGAAAGAACGCATATTTTCATTAAAAACCGTTATTTCAGAGAGAGGGATCGCACGGAGACAAAACAAAAAACATCGACGTATAAAGATAATAAATTAAGCTATCTCTGGTCAGCCCGGCGAATCCCACATTTGGAGCCCTGGAATTAAGCAGTGGAGTGAAAGAATTGTGGTCCCAGTCTCCAAGATTGTAGACTTTGGAACATAACCACCGTCGTCGTCGGTTGAAAAAGAACACTGGTCTTCGTTAAATCCACATTTAAGAAACTGAAAAAGAAAACCGATACCTGTTATTTTAACTCGCGACTCTACTTTATGCAAGATTAGGATTGCTACGAAAGTCGAACTGGAGATATAAATAAGACATTACATTACTATGATGGAGAATGCAATTCTGTTTGCCTGGTTAGTTTGTACCTCAATCGACAGTATAAAATTTCTATTTAAGGCCTAAACTACTGAAGTGATTTTCGACATCAAGGTTTTTGGTAATTTTCCCTAGAGAAAAAAAAATTAATTGAATCTTCTTTTCTAGGTCAAAAATTTACAGTACCTACCTACCTTTCATATATTACCGTTAAGAAAAAAACTTAATTACATTGAAATACGATGTATAAGGTTTTTTAAGTAATAATATTGCATATTAAAATTTTCAAAAAATATATGAGATATACATAAGTGTGAATAAAAATATTTATTTACTTATTTTTTTTTTCATTTTTGAAAAAAAAAATAATTTTTTTTTAAACTCAATATTTTGAACAAAAAAAAATTATAATTGAATATTAAAACTTTAGCCTGAGTGTTCCACTGTTTCATTCTTATAGTTGTATGCTTCGATTTAACATGAAGTGACTTGACCACCACACTGTTGTTGCTCAAAAAATTGAAATTGTAGCAAATGGTCAAAGACCATAATTAATAATAAACTTGAACATTTAATACAAAAAAGTACGAATGTCATATGTGAAATGTTCAGTTAAATAAAATCAATATTGCGTTTTCTGGATGTTTGTAGCTTTTAATGTTTTTTGCTACAACGGCGGCATTCAAAATGTTTTTAGTACCGATTGCCCATATTATTTTAGTAAAGAAAAGTAATTCTTTCCTTCGTGTTTTTTGGATTGATAAGAATTTCAATTTGCTTGATCATTTTTAAACGCTAAAATTTTATCAGTTTTGAATTCATTTTATTTCTTTTCACAAACTCATTACTCACTCAATGCTTTCAATTTATCTTGAAAGTGAATATTCTAGAAGCGTCTTTTTATATGTATTCCGGTTAAAAAATTGCTGAATAACGAATTGGATAAATTTTGTCGTCATATCGACGGTTTTTAGCGTCGACTGCAATATTTCATCATTTTGTCCTTCAACGTGAATTTGAAATTTTCAGTTTGAAAGCATTTTTTTTTTTCAAATTATAAAAACAAACAAACAAATAAAACAATTAAATATTTTTGATTGACCTCTCTTTTGTCTTTACTCTTCGAATCGAATCACTTTATTGCAATATTACAAATAATTTCATATGGGATTGTTCTTTTTGCTTAATTTTCTTCATTTTGTTTTGCGCGAAGTAGGTTAATATTATGGTAATCAATTTTATTATTATTTTCAATTCTAGTTTTAATTTTTTTTTTTATAACAATACACGATAACGTCCGATTTACAACTCTATTTCTATCTATTTTACTTTTGTGTGTTGTGTGTCCTGTCTACAAATTTGTAAAACAATTAATTTAAAGAATTATATTGCTTTGAATTCAGAGCTTCAAATTTAACAAAAATGACAACACATTCAAATTTAATGAAATACAAAAAAAAAAAACAAATACTTTAACGGAATGACGGATCAATTTTTGATTAAAACGAAATATGCAAATGCGGGCTGTGTGTTTTGCGGGAAATATAGGAAACGAATATAAATGCACCATAATTATGTCATGGTTCCAAATACTGGATTGTGACGGCAAATACCGGGACCGTATTCTTCATAGGCAGCCTTCGTGTGGCAGACTTGGTAGAACTCAGGCTAAAAAAAAATTTAAAAAACAATATAAAATAGAGCTGGAAATAGTTAAGTGTATAAATTATTACCGTTCCAGCGAGCATACTGCCTCCAAACCAAACAGCATATCGTTGCATGTGATGGGTAATCACTGAAACATCAATTGGTTTTGGCTAAAAGAAAAAACAATCGATTAGCCACTCAAGATTCAAACATGTCTCATAAGTAAATTTACCTTAATTCGTCCTTCACTTAAGTTCTCGCTAATTCTTAGGCGTGTGTCTACAGATCGCTTGATATCTCGCTGTAACCTTCTGCCAAAGTCCTTGAACATTGTTGATCCACCACTCAATACGATGTTATTATAGAGCGGTCGCCTCACATCGATCGGACAGTTTTGGATAACATTGTCGACAATTTCCGACAGTGGAATTGTAAAATCTGGGTTTGAGAATTCCGGATGGAAAAAGATCTCAGGACCTGACAAAAAAAATTATTTTTTAGCATCCATTTTAAGTGAGAAAGAATTTTTGTCTTACCTAAGAACCTTTCATAGCCCACATCTACACTGAATGGTTGTTTGGATACCGCATTCATTCCCGTATAGTTTCGGATCCATTTGCCCGGTTCTGAGTCGTACTTGGCGAATTCTTTGGCGATATCGGGACAAATGTAGCAGTGCTTTTCTTTGATTGCTTTGGCAGTTTCTAAACTTTGTTCCGGGGGTATACCCACTTCACGTTCACGCAGAAGACTTTGAATGAACGAAGTAATATTGCGACCTGCAATTGGAATATGCTTGATACATGAACCGATGACGTAGCCTTCAGCCTAAAGGTTAATTAGTTTATTTTTTTTATTAGCAACTGAATTTTATGGGTGGATATTTTGTGAATAACTTACAACTGGAATCACGTGAGTTACACCATCACCACTGTCTACGACAATTCCCGTTAATGTCCGTTCCTCAACTGGTCTGGATGCCCAACTTGCGGCCAGGGCCAATACAGCCTGTTAAAAAATTAATGTTTTTATAATTCCAAATTAAAAACGTAGTTTTATATAAACTTGAACAGATTAAATCTAATATTTTCCTAAACGGTAGAATTATTTAAAAAATATATAAAACTAAAAACCAAAAATATCCCACTTAAGATTTTAGTCATAGTCCATTCCAATGGAGCCTTAATTTACAGACCACAAGGACCCCACCCGAAGACATAGAATGAAACTATTGATTTTTGAGGAAAAACGGAAGAGGAATTTTTTCCATTCTCAGTTCGAATTGGATTCATTCAGTTTTTTTACGATCTTGGGTAACTTTTTCTTAGACTGACAACTGCGGCGATTCTTGAATTTTTTGTTTCGTATTCAAACTAACTTTTTAAGTACACGTTATAAATTTTATAAATTATCTATGCCACCCAAATGCCAACTAATTTCATTTTAGGTTCAAAGTTTAAGAATTTCAAAAACTCTTCCAAAAACAAAACGTAGTTTTTAAAAATAAATTATACATTATACAAATGCAATTTTGACTTGTTAAACGATTTCGCATGAATACCGTTATTATTTAATAAAGCTTTCATAACTATATCTGCTTGAAGTGTGTTGTACCGATCTCTTCAACACTTTTTTACCCATTTTCGAATAAGAGGAATGCTTGGCTCATCATTCAAGTGGCGAAAATCTCGAATACTGCAGTATTTCTACTTATTCTTGTGCTGGAACATTAATTAATAGTGAAACAACATCGAAAGTATAGTTTGAAGTAATGTCACAGTTTTTTATCAATCAAGGTAGTATTTTCCGAAACATTTTTAAAATCTTATGTCAGAAATGAAGTTTCCGAGACCCAAATTTCAAAATTTACAAAAACTATGCTTGCATGTTTTATGGTCTGACAAAATCTGTCATTTTGATCAATGTGACATTAACATTCTTGTGTTTTATTTTTGTAAATTCTGAAATATAGGTCTCGAAAACTTTTTAGTTCATGATTTTGAAAACGTTTTTTAAGATATTACCTTTAGTATGTGTATTGTGGTCTAAATAGCCTTGTAAAATGAGAAACTTAAATTCAAAATTAGCAGTAGCTGTGAAGTTGTCTATTTTATATTTTTTGAGTATTCTGAGATTTCTAAGAATACAAATTCTTTTTCGCAGCTATTATTGGTAGCAGATTTGGTGAAATTTTCAGATATCTTAGAATTCTCCTAAAAATATAAACTGGACATGTAAACAAATTATTATTTGATAATCTCAAATTGAATTTGATATATTTGGTCAAAATTTTATTTCGAATGTATTGTGAGGAAAAGTGAATGGCTTTTCTGGCATTTTCAAAGTATTTAAAGACCATGTTAATTTTGCCTTATTTTCAACATTGTCCAACTTTTTTGTCATATGAAAATGCTTTAAATAAAAAAAAAATAATTTCAAAAATAACGGTAACAGTGAAAAAAAATATTTTTACTTTTTTGAAAACCAGAATAGCAAAATAATGAAAACTGAAAACCAAAGAGTTTTATCATTCTTAGTTCTTGGTTCTTTTTAAATAAGAATTTTTTTATTAAGGTTACTATGTGGGCTTTTCTTCATTTTAATGAAAGTTGAATAGATTTAGGTCCAGATTTAATTTATTTCAAATTTCCTCAGCACGTAGAAGAACAATAAAACAACTAGGTTTCGGTGATCAATTAAGAACATTTATGGCTTTCAAAAGAGTAAAAATCTTTTTTACCACTATTACCGTTATTTTTTAATGTTTTTATATTCATTCTAAGCAGTTCATTATAAAATGTACCAAAACCAAAAAAAAAGTATAGCTCATAGTCCTTTATATGACATACCAGGGATACGGTAGTAACTTTATAAATTAATTTGTCAAAAAACTTCGACTGAACAACTACATACATAGACTCAAAAAACGAATTAAATATTTAAGTTCAAGCTTTAAAAAAAATATACCACATAACTAACAATAAATCTATGTACAAATGTGGAAAGGGGGAGGTAAATCGAAAAAGTTTGTAACATGCTTATTACAAAAAGTCGAAAAGCATACAAAAACGCTTCCCCCATCTTGTTCCCTTTATATTTAAAAACGATGTATTTCAAATTCTTGTTTACTGAAGAAGAAACATTTTCAGGCAACAAATATTCAGCTTGAAGTTTTAAACATTTCGTGTCATATGTCCGACTCTCTGTAGTTCATAAACAAATAGAGGGCTACTAGGTTCCCACACATTTGTTTCTCATGTTTTTACAAAAAAAAAAAAAAAATCAATAATGTTTCAATGCAATGCTGGTAAATCTAAGAAAAAGATTATATTTTACCCCTCTTCACCTCTTTACCATCTTTGCAATTGTTTCAATTTCTATCTGTCGTAGGGAAAAGGTTTTCAGGTAAAAAAATATTCAGGTTAACATTTTAAACATTTCATTTCTTATACCCGAAGTTCTGTAGTTTATGGGTTAGAAGATAGAGGGCGACAAAGTTCCCAAAAACTTTTCTTTTATGTTTTCAACTTTGTCTGGATAGCAATGATTTAATATAAAAGCCATGTTTTGAAGTCATAAACATTTTAACAACGATTGAAAAACTTTCTGCAATCATCAATCTCATCAATGAAGGCAAATCGCAGCGGGAAGTCCCTTCGAAGTTGAAAAGTTGCGTTCAACGTGCGGCACCCTTAAACTGGACTTCTTAAGGATATACCACCTTCGGGACGGCCTGAATCTACAACAAAACAGGAGGACCTGCAAACGAAGAAGACTTTAACAGAGTTTTATGGAATCCAAGTTTGAGGTATTTGGCACAAAACGGAGAGTTTTAGTTCCCACGGTCAAGCTTAGAGGCAGTTCTGTAATGGTCTCGTGTTGTTTCTTTTGAAGTAGAGTGGGAGATTTGACTCGTGCAACTGGAAGAATGAACAAGGAGGCGTATAAGAATATATTGGAAGAAAATTCTTTGATTTCTGGCCTTAGTTTGATACGACCCTAAACACACGTCCAGACTTTGTCAGGATTACTTTAATCAGAGAGAAGACGAAGAAACCTTGCAATTCATGATATGGCTGGAACAATTACCGGACATGGACCTTATAGAGTTGATATGGAAGGAGCTGGATAGAAGGCAGTCTAAGTTGTGGAATACTTTACAGGACTTCTGCAACAATATACCACATGAAACACTTCAAAACTTATATCTAGATTGCCAAGGATTGTAAAAAAAGTAAAGCTTTAAGTCTGCAGTGTACAACAAAATTCAAAGTGCAGTATGTTACAAATGTTTGGAATTTTGAATGACTATGGGTAAAATCTTTTTGATGCAGTAAACTATTTTTCAATTCTAATAAACGTAACGTTTTCTTTTCTACCCCTCAGACCAACCCGCAATCCTAAACTGATATCTTATCTTTTTGTGCAAAGAAAAAAACTATTGATAACGCAAGTTAGCAAGAAACATACTTAACTTCGATATCAAAGTAAAACAATTCAAAATATAAATATAGGAATCTTACCTGAACAGCAATATAGAGACCCGGGACATTAAAAGTCTCGAACATAATCTCGGCAGTATACTCTCTATTCTCAGGAGTGTTGAGTGGAGGCTCTGTCAGCAGGAAGTGATGATCTTCTGGTTCTGCCCGCAAGTACTTAAATATGCACTGCTCCAAGAAGCGTTCCATAAGATCCCAGTCTTCGACCAAGCCATGTCTAACTGGGTACTGCAAAACAATTAATATTTTTTCTACTATCAACAAATCTGACTCATCATAAATGTTTTTTACCTTGACTGAGTAACCGGTCGCATCGAACGCCTCGTCACCAATAAAGAAATCCAAATCCTCAATGCCCTTAGTCACTCGCCTGGTGCTCTGGTCACCGATGCGAGCCGATTCTTTGATGGCAATTGCCGAAGGTATAATGAATTGTGGTTCTTTGTTATTGGCGAATCCCAACTTTGTGTAACTGTGAGACAATTATTATTTATTAACAACAAAAATAAATTAATAGTTTTTGCTTCCATTTTGAGGAAGATATAAAAAAAAAAAATAATAAGTATGTCAATTGTTGTACACACAAAAATTCATTGAACTCTCTTACCCGGTTCCCACATCAATTACGCATGCTGGTAATCTTCCTGCCATTGTTTTGTTATTTAGTTTATAACTTAATGAGCTTGAAAAAATGCTAAATTGTTTAATATTTAATGCAAATAAGTGTAAAATTTAAATTTAAAACCACACCTAGAGACGAATGTGTCACTTTTTCGTTTATCGAGAAAAACTTCGGCTGCAGAGATAAAAGAAAAAAAATTTAATTTGGGTGAACGATGACAGGAGAATGTAGTAGAGATTCGAATGAAAAAAAAAACAACGAAGCTAATTTTGACGAAAAGGTTGGAACTGTTTGTTTGAAATTTTGTTAAAAGGGAGTATTCAAATAATTTTTAAATCAAACGAAACCATGAATTTGGGCGAATACAAGGAAATTTTTATGTCAATCATAGCAACGTGTTGTTTGTTCGGTTTGGGTAAGCCTTAATTCGTTTTATTATCTATAAAGGCAAGAGAAAAAAAAATGTGTGTCCGTTTAATAAAAATAGATTGTGAGGTAAACATGTTTTTGGCCAATGATAAAAAAAATAAGCTTTCAGAAGTAATAATCGGAAACTTCAAAGGTTTCTTAATCCATCAATCCAAATGCCTTGTCAAAAATAGGCAACATAATAATTTGTCCCTAAGGACTATTTCTTCCAAAAGTACAAAGGTGAAACAAATTTGTGTCTTTTTTAACCAACAAAAATATTTCATTCTAAATAACACCCGAACCCTAAAACCACCCTTTTTTGACACAGCGAATATTTTGATTTTCCACCGAAATGATTGCCTGTCTTCAATACAAAAGTCTATAGGTAGAACTATAAGGTCGGGCGTAGTAGGAAGCTAATGTCAAAACCGAAAGAAAATTAGCTTTACGAACACTCCAATAGAGAAGTCAGCCATATCATGTGCTTTCACCATTTTGATTTTTGTATCTATCTGTCAATTCACTTTCGCAGGAGCGGTCGCTCGAGCGCTCTTGTTATCGATAGCGAAAGTTAACGAAGCCTTACGAAAGGGACCCAACTGCAATCATGGCCACGTCATATAAATTCCTCGTATTCGCTTCGTTTCTTACGACCACATCAGATGACGTTCGACGATTACAGCTCTGCCTTATGGCTTGACAGATGATTAAAATTTATTTTGACGCAAATAGAATATTTCCTCCCATAATTAAATCTAAAAAATAAAATTTTTCCAATTTTCCAAGTTGGCTGGCCAATGTGCTAAGGACTCTTTTTATATTCGCGAAATTACCTCATTTGGAGTATTGGTTGCTTTTAAGTTTCATACACAGAAATGACCCGGAGCAATTTACTGTACTTCTCCCAACTTCTCGTATTTTTCATTTAACGAAACATTCCAGAACTGCATTCATATTTTGACACTTGCCTGGAAACACAGATGTGTCATCACGATTAAACGAAAAATAAAAAAAAAAAGAAAAACAAAATAACATAGGGACAGAGGAAAAGTCATCCAAGAAATTTTCTATCCTCTCCATTGTTACGGCAAAAGTTTTTAATTCTAATTAAATTTATAAATTAAAATTCCTTCTCACCAAAAGGTTTAATCTTTTTTCCAAAATCATAACAACCAAATTATATCAATGTGGATCTTGTGAAACGCAGCGATTGTCCATTGTCACACATTTGTGATATCAATAATTTTTTTCCTTATTTTTTTTTTTGTAATTATATCGCCCAATCATTTCTTGTCCACCCCCTTCACAAAGAAAAGAAAGACATTCCAAATAGAGAAAATAGCAATACGTAGTATATTGTTCGAATTTGTTTAATTTAATCGCAGTCCGCAAAGCTAAATAAAAAAATTAGCATTAAAAATGGACATGCATCCAGTTGAGAATGGCCTCACGGAAATTGATTTCCAGCGTCTGGCGCAGACAATCGCCACAAGCATACAAAAGATTTTGCAAAATGGTAAGTAGAATAATTGAGAACGCCCCCCCCTCACAAGTCAAGGTTCAAGGATAACTTGGGAATCTTTGTTTTTCTAGTTTCAACAATGCAACGGATGGTCAATCAAATCAACAGCCCACAAGATTCGCCCGATTTGAAAAAACAATTGTAAGTGTTACAACAAAAGTGAAAGGCTTCACGCAAGTCAAGGCCCTTGTCGTAATGACCTATGTTTTTTCTTTCTCTGTAAAGGCATCAAATTATGACCTACACGCATCAGCTGGTCTCTGATACCAACAATCAATTGAAGGAAGTCGAAAAGTGCAAAGAGCGCCATTTGAAGATTCAGCGTGATCGACTTGTGGATGACTTCACTTCGGCGCTAACATCTTTTCAGGTAAGTTCACCGCTGATAGGCAATAAATTACACAGCACCGCGAAAAACCTTCTTCAACGTTTTAATAAATTTCTTTGTTGATATTTCAGTTCAGTTGATATTTTGATTGTTTTTCTTATCTTAAATGCTTGAGCGTTTTATCGGTTGATTATGCATTTTGTAGACCCAATAAATAACCCTTGAACAAACTGCAAAGATGTTGATTAAAGGTCTGCAAGAATGTTTTCATTTGCCTTCTCTGATTCTGATCAAGCACAGTACTTCAATGTTTTCTGTAGTGTACACTGGAAATGAATGCACTATTCTTAAAAACAAACACTGCACACCATTCGAATACACTGTTTGGTTTCTCTTCTAGGTTTAAATGCTTGAATCAAATAGATCAGAACAAGCCTAACAGTTATAAACACATCGAATACACCGAATGCACCGAGTATAAAATCAAATACACTAGTTTTTTTGTCTTCTAAGCTTTACTTTTCAAAAGGTAGTTGATCTAGTGTATCTTTAATTAAAACTTATTTTTATGATTGTGTCGCTTGTATAGGATTTTTTACACAGATGCGATGTATGAAAAAAATAAGACAGTACATTCAAGCAATAAAGAGTTGATTGGTTTTTAATTGTTTCTATGCGAATAACGATACTTATCAATTTTTTATAATTTTAATTCTTTTTTATTATTTTCTATAGAATTAATTACATGTTGTGTCAAAATTTCAGATTTTTATGAGAACACGTTTAGAAAATATTAAAAAAAAACTTAAAAAACACTAAAAAAAAATTCAAAACGTTTAGCCTAACAACTCCACTTAGCGGTAGCATAAAGTTTTTAATTTTTTTACCAAAAAGTCAGAATTCCGCATCATTATAAGCTGTTAGAATTTTAGATAATATTTCTATAGCTATAAAAAGTGGAGGTTCTAAAAATTCATGAGGTTCAAATACGAAAAATTTCAAATTTTCGTAATAGAAGCCTATTTTTTTTGTATTTTCTTGCAGATAGCATTTTCCAAATTCTAATTTAATGATTCTGAAAAAATATGAAAATTAAGTTGTCAAATATCTAAATTCCAAATTTTGTGTTTCAAAAGTTTATATCTTGAAATCTATAATTTTGAGAATTTTTTTATGTATCGTACTACAAATTTTCTTGTAATAAAAAAATCTATCGAATCCTTCTCTAATTTTTCGTTTAGAAAATTGACCTTCATTCACATTTACCGTTATTTGAAATAGTAAATAACGGTAAATTTAAAGAACCTACCCTAGTGAGCACCTACATAAATGTATCTTTTAAATAAAATTTATTTCATTAAAATATCTTTAACCATTTTAACAATAATTATGAATGAGTCAGCGATTCTATTGCTTTAGTTTGAGTTGATGATTCATTTGTTTTGTTTTGAAAGATGTGAATGCAGTGAATAGTGTGTTTCAAGCCATCCGTTGCAGATGTCTAGTGTTGATAAGGTTTACATACTTGCATTTCGGTAATCAGACTGATTCTGCGCCATAAATCTTTATAAATATTGTAAAGTTGAACGATCGGATTGGCTTAATTAATTCAGGTGTTTATTTATTTTGATTTGACTGCGAGCTCATAAATTTTTCTTGATATCTATACTACGTATTTAATATAAAATTCATGAGATAGAGATTCCATCTTTTTAAATTGGAAATGCCAACAATTGTACAACATTCCCTGCAGGCAACAATTCTGTCCAACAAAATGGTAGTCCAGTTACTTACTTACTTAGATCCTCCGACTTATTAGGTCCGTTAGTTTCCCTTAGTGCTGCACCTGTAAAGAAGCACGGTTTCAACATTGTAGTGGACATGCAGCCCAGTTGCCATAGAATATTTACTTTCCATGCCATTAATTTCGAGAAAAACTGTGATAACAACTCTCGTTCCAAATTTTCTACGACGGCAAAAATTCCATCAGAAATATTATTCACGATAGCTTCATTATCCCTTAGTATAATTATTTATTATTTTTTTCAATTAACAGACTTGTTCTGATCTTGGCTGTGACTATAACTCTCCACCTGCTTCACCTGTGGGGTTTGCCGAATTTAACCTCAGAAAACGTAGGCTGGCATCCTGGTAACGAATTTTCTCATGAATGAGGCCAACTTAATGCAAGTGACGAATGAATGAAAAAGTACAAACCTTTAGCCCAATTAGCCTAACATGTTTTAGACTGAATACTTTGGAAAAAGTATACGAAGACTGAGTCCTGTAAATGAAACGGCATTAGCTGCTTGTATAGATATAGAAAAAGCCTTTGGCAACACCTTACAAGCGGCTGCTGACAGAATTCTTATAAGAAATGCCAAAACCAGATGGATCAGGGAAAAGTTAGGAAATAGAACTGCAGAAGCTTAAGCAGGACGAAATATACAAATTATAAAAACAGAGGATCAGGGAGGTTATTATTAAACCTTTTGTGGAGTCTTGCAGTAGTTGAATTGTTAGAAAATCTCACCTCTCAAGGCTAAGCTGGAAATAAAAAATATTTACAAGGAGTTGCTTTAGTGACGTGGTTTTTAGGTTTCCCTGACTATATAGTTATCTCCAAAGAAAATGTATGTTTACTGCATCGATTTTAAAAAAGTGACCCGTGTATCGAACAAATGTTTATTAATTATCAAAGTACATAATTTGGGAATTTATTTCTTAAAAATAATATCGTCCAAATGCAGAAATTCGCTTTCGTGGCACATATTTAATCAGACAGGTGGACCCAGTGATGGTTGTCATTAACACTCTCAACATTTTCTACCGTTCTTGATGACCTTTGTCAAACTGATTTCGGTTTTTCCAGCGTTGTACGGGAAAAACTTTTTGACCCATTTTGGAATAAGTGAAATGCGTGGCGCATCCTATAAGCGCTTCGAAAACCTCATATACTGCAGAATCGTCTTCGCGCTGCAGTCGCAGAATCACGACTTTTTTAAAAAAAACTCCCGCACGCACAACGCATGGTCTGCTCTATTGCGACTGGATTCCCAAGAGCCAGGCTACCGATTGATATAATCTATGTCATTCGTAATCTTTGCGTCACGCTAAATAAATATAAAATTTCTGTTGAGGCATATTGTACTTCTTTTTTGAACCTTGAGTTTTTTTTTTAATTTTTGAGGCACAGCATATTTTCAAAAAAAAGTGGACCTAAGAAAAAAATATTAAGTTTTTTAACTTGAGCTACAAATTATAACTTCTAAATTAATAAAATAAGTTAAATAAATGAAATAAAATTTTACTTTTTTTTTGTTTTTATTTTATCTTATTTTATTTATTTTAAATTGCACAGGCTCTACAACGCAAAACAGTGGATATTGAAAAGAACGCAGTACGACAGGCGAGAGCAAACAACTACAATATAGCTAAACCACCTGGATCAAATAGCAACGGAAGTGCAGGCAGCAATGGCAGTCAAAATAATAAATCTTTCTTCGAAGATAACTTTTTCAATCGCAAAGGTTCACAGAACCAACAACAACAGCAAACCCAAATGCAAGAAGAAATCGATTTGCAAGCCTTAGAGGAACAAGAACGTGCAATTCGTGAATTAGAGGTATGTAGATTAAAATTAAAATTTAATAAAATCCGTATGTATTTTTTTTTTATATAGGAAAACATTGTTGGTGTAAATGAAATCTACAAAAAACTTGGTGCTATGGTCTATGAGCAGGGATTGGTTGTTGATTCTATTGAATCATCTGTGGAACAAACCAGTGTATTTGTTACATCCGGTTCGGAGAATCTTCGCAAAGCTAGCCAGTACAAGGTATGTTCATTTAATATTTTCCTCACATATAAAATAGTTATTCAAAAAGATCTTTATTATTTTCTAGAATAAAATTCGAAAGAAGAAGCTCATCTTGGCGTCCATCCTACTTGCAATATTTATAGTTATTGTCATAATTATTTCTATGAAGTTTTCAAATTAGTAGTGAAAATAAAAAGAAAAAACTCTAAAATAAAGGGTGATCAGAAAACGCAAACAAAGACGTCCTTTTCCCCCAAAAAAAAGTATGAACAAAAGAAAAATCAATACACTCCAACAACAAAAAAGAACATCAACAATACGAAACATATTTTACTAAAAGCAAGAATAGAACTTAAAAACAAAAGCAACAACTAGAACTTTCAATTATGTGGTGAACACAGGAATTTAAAATACATTTATTTAAATTATATTCCCCTGGGTATGCCTATTATTTATGTGTTAAAAATTTAAATTTATAATATTTAAGCAAACAAAAAACAAATATGTATAAATTTATTCTTCTAAAAAAAACAGAAAATTTAAATATTTACTTTCTCCCTTTACACTTCTTTCTTCGAGAACAGCTTGTTTGAAAATTAAAAAAGTTTTGCAGACGTTAACTCACTCTACATTTCACTTTGTTGCTATAATGGTGATGTGTGCGATCTATTTATATAAATATATAATTATCAATTTATTTTATTAATTTGTAAATTACATAATATTATTATTACATACTATTCCCTCACGTTTATGGTAAATTTTGGCAAAAGCAAAAAACAAAAATATTTTATTTTGAATTAATTTTAAGAATACAAAATGAATAATAATAATTATTAACAACAAGATTTATGTTAAACGTGAAAAACTATAAAGAAATATTATAAAAATTAATCTCTTACAAAAAAAAAAAAAATTATTGGGAATAAAAAGAAAACCTACCAAACTCAAACGAAATATTTTGTTATTTTTTTTTTAACCTCAATGTATGACGAATATTTTGTTGTTGTTTAACCGCAATGTATGACGAATATTTTGTTGTATCATTTTCAAATTTTATTCGGAATGAAATATAATGTTTTATATTTCGATTTAAATTATAGTGTATGCTTCAGTGTAAAATGAAATCAAATTTAAAATGAAACATTTGGTTTTGATAGTTTTTAATGATGCAGGTGGGTGAGTTAGGTATCTTTGAAAATGTTTTAAAATATCTTTTTGTTTAAATTTTGTTTATTTGCAGAAATCCATTGAACTGAAGACATTTCAACCTGTTGGTAATTCAATCTGACTTTTGTATGCCATCAAGTTTAACGTTTTACAACTATCTGTAGTTACAAACAAATACCTTAGAGCATATATGCTTCCCCATTTTAAACTTTCATGGCATGGAAACTAAGATACGGAAGCTTCAATTTTGTCAGAATAGAAACACAATCACTTTCTCCGCAAGGCATCCTTCGTCGGAGACTCAATTTCGGTTCGAAGTAGCTGTCATCGGAAAAAAGAAATGAGCGTTTAATTTCGTCGGAGAGAATTTCCGATCAGCTGATCGGAGAACTCCTCGAAGCAAAATGTCTCCGATTCGTAGAATTTCGGAGAATTCCGCTCCGACGGTTACCTCGATAGGACTGAATGTGTTACATTTACACCCGAGGATAATTTGTTTAGCTGAAGCGTCGCTTTAAACAAAAATATTATGAAATTATTCAATATCTAAATAAATTTAAATTATTTTTAAAGTTTTAATTTCTTCTCATTTTACTCTAGATTTTCAAGTTTCATCAAATGTTCATATTGGGGTCATTCTTTGTGATCTTGTATAAAATATTTAAATAACTTTTATAACTCTCGTGTAATCTTATTAAAAAAAAATACTATATTTTATTTTTCTATAGAAAATTCAATTTTTATTAATAATTTACGAAATTTTTCATAACAATATAAAAAAATCATTATTTTACAAAATTTTCTTACAAAAATGTAAAATCTACAATTTATATATAAATGATAAATGTGTTGTTTAATTTGCATTATAACATTTAAATTAATTAATAGAAAAAAAAATCTATTCGTAACACTTATGATCTAATTATTTTACATTATAGTTTCTTTTTTGTTGTTTAAATAATATTTTATTCACATAAATCTCTTATTCATATGTTGATGTTTTTGAATACTAATGTATAAAATGTACTTTAAATTAATTCAACGTACAGTACACATTTTATTTTATTTTTGACCAAATTTATTGACCTAAATACTTAAATAAAAAAAAAAAGAAAATGGTCCAAATTCATAAAACTAACTTTTTCTATCTAATCTATACTTGAAGTGTAGTTAGAGCGTCGTCGAGTAAATAAGAGATTCCTTTGTTTTCTATTTTTGTGATCTAGGGATCCTTAATATTTATGTAAACAATAATAATCAAAATTCGAGTTTTAAAAGAATAGTATATCGGGTAATACAGGTACCTTCTCTGGTATACATTATATTTAGATTTTTCAAAGTTTAACTTGTTCTAAAAGTTACAAACTAAAAAAAAAATATTGCTTCAAATATTGTTGTATTAATAACTGCTTTTAAATTCAAATTAGATAAAAACAAAATGGCTATCAAAAAGTTTGTTTATGTGTCGATGGTAAACAATATCTAAACTGATTTAAATATCTACAGTCTCATGCCATGATATTTTGCAATCGATTTGCAAAGACAAAAAGCAAGGAATATTGCGAGAAGTTGGACAATTCCAACTCCAAGGAGAACTCCAAGGACAATTTCTTTGTGAAGAAGAATCCAATCAATGAAGGCATTATAGCAACCCTATAAGATACAAAAAAGAAGAAATATTAGGTACTGTAAGTATTAATAAAAAAAAAGAAGTATGTAGTGTTACTTACTTTTTCATAATAACTATTTCCCTCTGATGGATTTGTTGTACAATTTGCATCACGTGGTATCGACTTGGCAATGTCTGTGAGCATGCAGCAAGCTTCGGGAATTGTCTGATTTTTCTTATTTGCTGTCCAACTTTCAGATGAATCAAAATCACGGTAGTTTTCAACACCGCAGCATGAAAATGTTCCCATCATTTGATCCCACATTAGAGTAACAGCATCGGTGTGTTCGCCAGTTGAATAATATTTTGTTATGGTTGATTGTAAGAATGATTTCGTTTCATTTCTTGCCTAAAAAAAATTCGGAAGTATTATTTTGTAGAAGATAAGATACTCAAGTAGGTATTTATGATGATATCTTACCCTATCTTTGTATGCTGCGGCAAGTCCACCAACGGCAAATTCTGTTACCAAAAGTAAAATCATAAAGACGCCATACTGAAAATGAAAAAAAAAATATTTAATCAAAATATTTGTACCAAAAATTAAAAAGGTTGTCAGTTGTTGAAAAAGCTGCTATTTCGTGAAAACTTGTCGTAAAAACAAAGCCTGAAATATTGAAATGAACAAAATTTTACGGACATAGGATTTAGAATATAACCATGAATACAGCATGGAATGCCATGTTCTTTGCAATCTCTTGCACTAGAAACTTGAAATATCGCTTCAAATTTGCAGTTTGAGAAAATATGATACCTACCCAAACTTTGAAGTCCCACAAAAAAAATCATAAAAATCCGAACTTCACCCGACTTCACTATGAAGCTTGCAGCGGAAACCATTTTCTCAACAATCCATTTTTTTTATCTTCTTTTCCTTCAATTAAAATTTTGAAGCCGGTGTTTGAACAAATCATACTTCATCAGTAAGTGATTTTATGTTAAAGTGGTTGTTGATTGGGAAATCTAAGACACTTAGATCACAGTTTGGTCCGTTGTGATACCACATGGATGAGTGGATCAACCTCACTCCTTGAACCAATTGGAGCTTCGAATGAAGCGTAGGAGACAAGTGATGTCTGAGTTTGCTAGATCGCTGGAATCATTGAAGAAGAAGTCTCCAAGATGGAGTCTTCGTCTTTGTGATAGGGCACGACAGGTGCATAGAAGATGATAGACTGTCTTCTTCCTCTTCGTCCCTGCAACTCCTATACAAAAATCATTTGCAGGGGCTCCAAGTCGAAGTACATGTCTACCTTTTAAGCAGTGCAATCTACTCAGGGAGATCAATTGTTTAGAGCATTTGGCACTAAGTTTAGGCCAAATTAATTAATTAATGCTTTAGCTTGAGTTTGCATGTAGCCAAAGGCATACCCACAACCCACGCTAGATTTGTGAGCTAGCAGAGGCAAAGTTGTTCCCCTTTTTGCAAGTTCGTCGACTTTGCGATTTCCTGGAATGTCTGTATGGCCCGGCACCCAGCAAAGTTGAATATTTAACTGTGTTGCCATCTCCGTAAGATCGACAATTTAGGGCTGTTAGTGAATTAGTAGAGACAGAGTCTAGTGATTTTAACGCGCTTTGGCTATCTGAAAAGATGCGTATATTGGTTGTTGATATAACGTTTTCTTTGAGCCAGGAAAAGACTTCTTTAATAGTCAGGATTTCAGCTTGGAACACGCTACATGATCAGGTAGACGAAAGGAGAGACTTAGGTTTAGTCTATCGGAGTATACACCTCCACAAACCCCATCATCCGCAACTTCATCGTAAATTAAGGATTGAGTGACTTCCTCTCAGAACTAAGACTCTAGCTTAAAATGCTAGTCTTATTGAAATTAGGCTTTAAATTTTCAGTTTGCGACTTCATTGTGAACATTTGAATAATTTGGCTACTTTTTTATTTTCCCAAATTGTTGTTCGACAATTATGTTTGCTATTTTTTGTTTTGTAAAGTTTTTTGTAATATTACAATAAAACACCGAAATTTTAAAGTTCTAGAATTCACCCGTTCAGCAACACGGTATTGATCAAATTTATAAATATCATGTTTTCATTTATATTATTTGGAATATTAAGCAAAAAAAAAAAAATTTAAGTCTTACCGATACATTAAAGAATTTCAACATTTCGGGATTTTTTGTCAACATTTTTAACATAAATAGATCTGTGGCGTTTGGTATAAATGAGATAACTCCAAATATTGACTTTTTCTCTTTGGACTGCCATTATGTTTCTTTTTGGCTATATACATAAAGCTGTATCATCACTAGAAATAACTGGTTATTATTTTGTCCAAAGATGATAACTACGGTTTTTTTGGCATACGTATAAACCTGATATGTAAACTTATCATATTTATACCAAATAAAAAAGAGTTAAAAAATAATGATATGTCCACTAGGGTGGATAATAAATAAAAAATCTGTGCAAAATTTCATTGAAATATATGTTAATGTTAACACGTGCCACCGAGTACCTGAAAATTCCCATACAAAATGTATAGAATTTTTTTAGCGTTTTACTAAAAAAAATCGTGAGGGCGTAATAGTTGATGGATAAAATTTAAACTTGGGACAGGTCTTAAGTATAATACAAGGTATAAAAAAATATTTATATATTTTATTAAAAAAATTACCCAATTAAAAACAACAATACATTATGATTTATCTTTCACTTTTTGATCACTTCAAGAATTTTTGTAGAAAAGAAATTAAATTAACGGTATATTTTTTGATTTTTTAAGTTACTTAATTAGTCAACAGTTATTTATAAATTTGAGAAAAAAAAAATAATAAAATCAAAAAGGGATATTATTTAATGCATAAAAGAAAGAAATTTAAAGCATAGTTCAATATCAGACTTACATTTTTAGATTGATTGTTTTTGTTTACCTATATCTGGAAAAAATTTGTATGAATCGGAGAAATTTCCGTTCCGATCGGATAGGGCAGAATGATATCCAAGGTTTGCTGCCATTTATCGGCCCGATTTATTATATTTTTTACAAAACTTTAAAACACACTTTCTCAGTCGCAAAAAGCGCAATAGCGATGGAAATTATGAACAGTAAATTTTTTATTTCATTTCTGTTATTTGTTTTTAACTACGTATTATAAACCTTAATTACGATGAATAAACTTTTTCTTTAACTAAAAAAAAAATAATTCCAAATAAGTGTTCTTAACATTGAATTCCGTTAGATACCTACGAAAAATTAACTTTTTTTATGAATTTATCTAATGAAAGGTAATGTACTCTTAACTTTGAATTAACTGTTGTTTTGTTTTATAAACTTAAAAATAAAATCGAAAAATAAATTGATTTTTATGATAACTGTGAAATTTTCTTATATTTTTTGTTCATTTATATTTGGTACATGATAACTGCCACAAAATCTTAATATCGAGTTTTTTTTATAAAAAAAATTAGTGTTCAATTGAAGAGCAGATTCATATATGGATAAACATTGAAAAATAGTTCCAATTATTTCCAAACAGTTTTTTACAATGCTTGAATAAACATTCAAATTCAAATGCGTTTTCTGCAATACTTACTCAAAAAATGGAGTTATCTGATTTATACCAAACGCCACAGATATGTATTGTATTGATTTATGTATATTATATATTCTCTAAGCGTAACAGTATTTGTATTGTATTTATCTACCTAGTATCTTCTCATATCTGTTCAGATTAATATCGAATTGTGGTACTGAATCAATTGTAGCTTGTTATACATACATATTATGTATGCAGGTATGTTTCCAACTGAAGGTACCTGTTCTTTAAAATGTTAAATTGTGGCTTTTCCCTTCCCTTTCCCATTCCAAAAATCTGTTCTTAAATAATAATTCCTATAAATAAAGTACTTCGTAATAATCTTCTATAATTTCCTAAAAAAAAATTTTTAAATAATAAAAGACAATAATTTGTTATATACAATTGCCAGAAACGAAACAATTAGTCAGGAAATTTGTATAGCTGAAAATTATTTAACAACTGTATTTTTAAATAACTGTCAGCAATTGGAATCGACAACCTAGTCGTACATATAAATGAATTTTCAACTGTGCAAATTTGACTAATTGCTAATTCATGAAATCATGATACACTATTTTGTGATCCTAACTATTCTTCTCACATGAAATGATTTTTTAATAAATATAAATATAGATATTAAATTGATTGGACAATCACGAGCTTTTCCACACATTCAATTGTCATTAAATCGTAATCTATTTAAATTTTTTTAAATTTTTATTTCATTGAATTAAAACCTTCTTCATAGTTCAAAAGTAGAAACAAGTATTTTTGCTAAAGGTTAATACTTTTTAATACCCCTGACGTTGGTTGAATTATTTATATCTGCTTTTTAACTTCTTATGTCATAGTCATATCAAACACCAGATACCATAGTTCAATGCCCTTAATGTCTTGACTATCAAAAGCAAAAGTATCATAAATGTCACAAAGTGAATACCCATTTTAACTTAGCCACAAACCCGAATATATATCTAATAAATGTTTTTATTATGTATTTAAAGTAGTTATGCATTTATAAGTTCTGCACCTATGACCATCAAAATTAGTCCGACCTTCAAATCAATGATCCGATGCACGTTTAATTTTATAATAAACCACTTTCAAAATCTTAACCCAATTTCAAAATTTAGCAAAAAATACACCGACTAATAACTTATTCTTGTACAACTTAAAGTTGGGCAACAAGTTGTTTAAAAAAAAAACCACAGACGATAAACCGTTCAAACAAATTAATGGTCATAAGAAATATGTAAATTTTATAAACAAGTTGATGGATCTTCTTTGTAATTTTTTTTTTGTTTAGTTTTATGTGATTTAGTTTAGGTGTAAAAATAAACATGTAGCCATTATAAAGTCAGGTCTTAATTGACCCAACGTATCGGAGTATCATGGAAAGAAGGAAAATGCTAGACAAATTGGTTACTAATCTTACAAGTTTTTTTTTGTTACATAAGTCACCAATAATGTCATTTTCTATTTACAGCATTTTAATATTTGTGTATTGAAAATTGCGCAACAAAAACTGATTGATGAAGTCGTGAATAATTTGTTTACTTACTATCAAATATTAAACAAAAGGCAAAATATTTTTAATTTATTCAAAAGGGTTTAAAAAAAAAAATAATAAACAATAGGAGTTGGGCGTTATTTCCATCCGTCGTCATTCCATCGTAAAAATTCAATTGTTTGAAAGCATCAAAAGTGTTTGATTGGTAGTTCGATGTTGCAATCACATTCGCCATCTCAGAGTATTATAATTTATTAACAACACTATAACAATCTCACATTGAAGGAGATAAAAATTATCTGATATTGTTGTGGCTTCTTATTTTGAAGCTATTGAAGTCTTAGATAATAATAGATACATTGGCCTTTGTTAGTGGCAACGAACCATAACAACTTCTTTTCATTGACAACTTTCATAATAGCTCCTTGAACTTAGATTACCTTTGAACTTGGGAGGTACAAAAATAGTTAGGTTTTTGTTGTTTGTTTACAATTATCTCACCTTTATTTTTTGTCGTAACTATTTTTAGTTATTTGAATACATTTTTCCCATTGAAAAAATAAATCAAAATTTAGATTTATGAAATAGATAAAAGGATAACATTAAGAAGTCCGAGACTTTGTTTATAATTAGTGCGCCTATAAATTTAGATGTTAACAATGTTTTCAACAATCATTTTCTCTCGCGTTTTGACCTCAATAATTTAATAACAAAATACATGACTTGATCGCACGAACTTGAACAAGAATGTTATCAGAACAAAATATAATTAATTATTTAAATTCCTTAAATAAGTCTGATGTATAGAAAAACACGAATTTTTGATTTTGTTTTTTTTTTTGAATTCAATCAAATCGTTAGAGACGTTTTTGAGATCAATAATGTTTGTTTTAACAGTTAGACAAATAACAATTTCGCGTCTAGGGAATCAACTAAAAACGTGAATTTTCCACTTTGAAGAAAATCGGCTCAGTAGTTTAAGCTGTAGGTCAAGGTGCCCTGAGGACCCAGTTCAAAATTGTGGCGCAAGAAAGGCAGGCGCAAAAACCGCCAAGATCAAACAAATGCAACCTGCATTTAATTGGAAAGTGAAATATTTTTCATTTTTTCAGAGAAAGTATTTGAAGACTTAAATATTCAAGATCATTATTAGGGTTGGAGTAAGAAGTTCATCCGCGTTTGAATTTTAATATTCATTAATAATTGGTTGTTTTTGGGGGTACTTTTTGGGGATATGTTCAGTCGCTTGGTAGGCACCATTATATTTTTATTTTTTAAAACGGAAACGTATTTTAATAGTTAAAAAAAATCATGGTCCTAGCCGAAATAAAAATTAAAAAAAAAAATTGTTGCGAAAACAAAAATTTTTCGATTTCATTGTTCGTTTTTAAAAAATTTTGTTTGTTTGATAAAATATGAATAATGAATTGCTAAAAGTAATAAACACTTTACAAATTAAATAAATTTCAAAATATGAGTTTTCAAAAAAAAAAAAATTGATTTTTCTTTTTCAAAAATCCCAAAAAAAAATATTTAGAAAATTTCGATACGCAGTATTACTAGTACACCAAACGGCTTATGAGAAATTCAACAAAAATTTTTGAAAATTAAAAAAAAAAAATTGGCGAAAAACAACTGGTTGAAAAATTATTTTTGTCCTAAAAAAAAAAATGGTTGACTAAGAAAATATTGTCAAAAAAAGTGAACGAAATATATATTAGAACATGTTTGCATTCAAATAAGCGTGCACTTGCCTTGCATTTTTATGATAATTTATTGAAAAAAAATGAACATTTTGAAAATTCAAATTGATCGTTAATCAAAAAAATAATTTAAAAAAAATAAATTTTTTTCAGTGCATGGACTCCACACTGGTATTGACTATACGTACAATCTGCAATTTAGTTAGATAATTTAAATATTGTGTTACATAAATAACACTGAATAGCGTTTGATTTAATTTTTCAGATTTTCATAAATTAATTTTAGCTTAGGTTACGAATACGCCTCAGTGACTAAAAGCTCCAATTTAATCAATGTTTTTTTCTTTTGATATGCTCCTGGGACTAATTAAAAAATCCCTTAAGTTAATAAATGTTCATGGTTTTAAGAAAAAACAAAATGCATTTTCCTATGTTAAAATACTTCAGAATAAACAGAAACAAAAATATCAAAAATATAAATAAAAGTAATATTCATTATTTGAATATCTAAATATCATCTAAAAAATAAATAAAATAGTTACTTACAAGAACTCACAGAAATAATAACAATAAATAAGACATACGGACAGACAAAGTGATAGGCAAACAAAATTGCAGGACCAATTTATTTCGCATTCTCTTTCATCGTTATGTAAGGTTTCTTTAAAAATCCAAAACTTGCCCTATCTCATACGCAAATATAAAAATGCCTACGTATGTTTCAAATTTCTGAACAGTTAAACACTAAACAAAATCCAAATTGTGTTGAGCTTAAGAATTTGACAAAAAAGAAGAATATAAAAGCTGCTTTAAAAACAAATAATAATCAATTTAAATCCTGGTTTAAATTGCAGACCTTAGCCGAGTCTTATAGTGTAACCTTTTGATATATTTATTATTGCAACGACTAATTTAATATATCCGTCATTGAATGGGGCCCGTTTTTTTATTAAAATTATTTGTTATTGCTTATTTAATTCTTTGCAAAGGTTTCAAATACATATCTATTATCTATTGCTGTTATATCGATGGCGATCGATTACTTGAACATAGCGGACCGTAAAACTCTTCCGCCTTTTCACTATCAATTTCAAAATGGATGAATATAGAATAAAAGGAAAGCCTATATTAAGAAACAAACCAATAGACCGTCATAAATCACCGGTATTGCACAAATATGGAGTTCAAGATACAGTATCTCTTGCGTGCACCACTAATACTGCATATAGCTGCCGGCTGGCCCAGAGTTGTTTCTGTATGCAGCGCGTTTATAAGGAAATCCACTTGCCTTGCATAAGTCAAATCTAATTTCAAGAAAGTAGCTAAAAAGATTTATGTAGGAAATTGCGGAACGCAATCCCAAGCTGCAGTGCCATCTAAAAAAAAAAAAAAACATTCACAAATTGTCTTTCTCTCTCCGAAAAACCAACAATAAAGTAGAGTGCAGGTGTACATTTACATAGAGCAAAGTGCTTTGAGCCCTGCCCAATGCCCACCCAAGTGAGACGGACTATAGTTGGGTTTCAATCCTTTTATTTTCCAATTAATGTTAACGCTGACTGTGGTGGCAGTAGCCAGTAGTCTTGCTGGTGCGGAGATTGGCTTTGGTTGAGTTCGTTCATCTTTTTTTTTTTTTTTGCACATCACCACCACACTGGATACTTGGTGGCAGTGAAAAAAATTCTGACTGAAATTCGAAAGGTAAATTGGAAAGGGACGATGGTCAAGTAGTGTTGCGTATTTATTGCCCCATAAAAAGACAATACCTATACCCACAATATGAATGGCCAGAAAGAGTGTGCTCCACGAACCATGGATTAAATACTCGCCCGAATGTGTGCTGTGCCTACGGAACAAAGGTGGCTACCATGGGCATAATTAAAAACTCAGATGAGAAGTGGTTTTGGATGGCAGTTCATACTATATACTGGTTTCGAGTTATGTAAGCAAGTTTGGTGACCTGATTCGGGGAGTTGAGAATTTATTGCCGTAATTATGAGTAGATACTATAGTCCGTAGTTTTGATGAAATTTAAAGTTAATACTCAAAGTCTATGTAAACTGCCAGTGCAAGAGAATAAAAGTTGTCAGTTATGTTATTAATGATTGGAACAACATTCAAGGTTATAACTCTGTAACAGGCAATAATTCATCACTTATGATAATAAGCCGGTCATTAAGTTTTCCAGAAAAAAAAAAAAAAATATAGCCTATTAATATTTAAAAACATTGAAATCCAGTTAATGATATTGTGTTG
The DNA here is from genome assembly GCA_958431115.1 of Syrphus vitripennis. NCBI lineage: Eukaryota > Metazoa > Arthropoda > Insecta > Diptera > Syrphidae > Syrphus > Syrphus vitripennis. The sequence goes on from OY288110.1 coordinate 29,237,845, forward strand.
ACAAATTGAAGATGTATACCTAAGCTTGTAATAAATTTTCATCGATAATATAATAACAAAGTCTTTTTCAACACTCACCGTTGTCAGCAGACATTTAGACTCTCGTATCGCACCGCAATAACCCAAGAAACTTAATACGAACATTATCGCTCCACATATGATTAACACATAGGCCATTTGCTCTATCACAGCTGGCTGCGTAAAATGCTGCAAAAAGAAGAAAATAAAAAATTTAATTCAATCCAATTAGTTTACATCGTTTGTTCGTTGTTGAGTAATTAACCTCTGACAGAAAAGTATTTACAATATTTTTAACCGATTAACAAAAATTAAATTACAAACAGGGTGGTATACAAATTGCTTAAATTATTATTGAAAATTACCATGTATTTGTAAATATTTATGTTTTAATATTAATTTATATTTTTACACAAGATTTAAAAAAAGCAGATAACAATATAAAAATAAAAATCCAGATGATCCAGAAAGGGATCATTAGTTTACTTCCATAACCTTATAGCTTTAGTCTTCTGATTTTAAACTAATTATTAAGGGGTACTTATTGTAGATAAAATAACATAACAATTACTATACATTTATGAAGCTTGATTTGAACGAAAAGTCGAGAAAATATTTTAAATAAGCTATTATTTTTTTTAAATTCAACATCCAAGCATATTTTATATTCTTGACAGAAAAGGATTAAAATAACTTGAGAACGGGTAGTTGTTCTATATTTCAAAATTATGTATGACTTAAAGTTTTATTATGTTTTTATTATTATTATATTTAGTATTTAAAAATTCTGTAAATCCATAATCCTGGTTAAATATTATGTGAGACTTACTGCACTTTTTTCAATTTTTCGATATATGTTCCCTGTTCTAAACTCTATAGCTAGTATTCTTAGAGCGATTTTATTCACTATTGCTCAACTTGCTGCAAAATCCAGAGTTGATGAACTTTAGAGTTGATTTCAAATCCGATGTTGAAGGGAAAGTTGAAAAATGCTTTTATTCACTACATTAACTTTTAACTCCAAGGCCGAAATTCTAAAGTTGACCAACTTCCAGTTTCTAAAAAATCCTTGGGATATTTGTGACAGATATGTCCGTTGCAACTTTTGATTTTCAGTAGAGCGCATTAAAAAAAAATTCGAACATAATAGGCATATACAAATATGTATGTAAGAATTCTGACTTGAAGTTATTATTTTATTTTATTTTTTGAATTTCTAAAGTTGAAAAAAGTCAATCACAACTTCACTGATTGATTGATGTGAAGAAAAATCCCAAGTTTCCTCACTAAATTTTACTTTTTTGGGGAGTTGAACAAATCAAAAGTTGACCAACTCTACAGTTGTAAATCTTAAGTTGAAATCGTTAACTTCGAGTCAATAAAAACAATTTCTCAAGTTTAAAATAAAAATCCATGAATTACATTCAACTTTGACTGAATAAATTGAGCCTTAGTCTGTATTTCAAAATCGTGTTTTCCAAAATTCTGTAAACGATAAAAGAACAATATTGTTTTGGTAGTAAAGAAATTTGAAATTTCAATATCAAAGCAATTTTTCTGTTATTATTTTTAGAATACATAATTTTGGAACACAGAATATTGAAATACAAATATGAAGATAAAATTTGAAAATGTTGCTAAATTAAGACGTGGAATATTAAATTCACTATAAATGACCTTTAAATTTGATAGACCTGTCTGGCTGTAGGTCGAACCGCAGCTCAGCAATTTTCGTCAAGATTTGGAGTTATGTTTCTAGGTGAGTACTTAGAGAGCCTAAAGGTGAAATCGAACTGAATTTTTGGTTTTCGATTTTCACAAATAAATTTTGCAATAAATTGTAGAAAAAATTTTTTTTAAGAATAAATTGACTTTCTTTTATTCATATTAAATTTTTTCTGGTTTATTTTGTAGTGGTACTTTAATGGATTTTTTTTGGATATTTCAAGAATTACAATTTTGAGTGCCAAGCTTAATATCAAAATTTTCTTTTGCAAAAGTAGAAAAAAAAACGCAACATTATTCATGTTTTTGGAACAGATCATTGCTTTTTTTTTATATTACAAAATTTAACGGACTTACCGCGATAGAATTTTAATCGAATATATATTCGATTTTTGATAGCCCGACGTTTCGACAAGATTACGGGTCGACCCGTGACCACGACAAGTGTAATCTTGTCGAAACGTCGGGCTATCAAAAATCGAATATATATTCGATTAAAATTCTATCGCGGTAAGTCTGTTAAATTTCGTAATATAAAAAATGTCTGAGAACCGCGATAATAAAAGCCTTAAAACAGATTATTGCTATTTTAAAAAAGACTATTTTGTTTAACAATTAAAAACGAAAAGACTAATGGCCGGTTGCACCAAACGCTTTTAAAAACTCAACACGATTTTAAGTTATAAAATGACGTTTATTCCATATAAATGTCATTTTAAAATGTTAGTGCAACCGAACAATAATATTTTTGCATTAGGTATATCAATGCCAGTGGTTTCTAAAATGTCAAATTTCAAATCTGGTAGTGGTTTTATGCGCACATGAAAATAATTCCCAATGTAATTAACATTTTTTTTTTCAAAAATTGACATTGCCCTTTTAAATTAAAATCTTTATGAAATCGATTCATTCAAAAATGTTCAAGTTTCTCTTTGAAAACTTTGACTTTCATTGCAGTTGATAAGATATTTGTCAAGAAACCCAGACAAAATATGTGTTCATAATAATTACCTGCATATACATATTTCCAAAACTCATCTTTCATTAATCACGATTTCCAATTCGATTTGTGCATATCAATTAACAGCTATCTACCTATGTAACTTCCAGCACTATTCAATATTGCTGTCACATGAAAAACTATTAATAATTCCAAATTTCATCGTAGATAGCCAAACATTGTTTACCACAAAAAATTGCTCATGATACATGCCAAACGCCAAGAGTACTTTAAATATTACCCAGAAAGGTGCGGCGCGAAGCGACGCGGTGCGATGACCGTGGTAATACAAAATTACCATCTGAATAGTAAACAAAAAGAAAAAAGTGAAAAGCACAATAACAAATAATTGAGTGTGCACAGCACAACATGCATTTCAAATAAATAATCATTTTAACGTTGATCTATTGTGTTTGACATTGAGGAAGCACAGGTGGTGTATGCAACAACATGACTATAGTTTGCAGAGGAATGAGAGTGCAGAGTGCGACAAGCTGGTGATGGTGAGTTTATGTGTTGTTGCAAAAAAGTAAAACCAAGAAAATGAAAGTGAAGAACCAACAAGCAGTGCAGGCATATGATTATTTTTTAAGTTAAATATTTAGTAGCCAGTTAGGGGAGAGTACGATAACTCAGGCGACAAAGTTTAATGACGGATTTGTATAGAACAGCCAAAAATAAGCATTTTTTACTATGGGAGGTGGGGGTCTATCTCCCCCCGTTTAGGCGGTAGGGGCAATTTAAAAAATATGTGTGTGAAATGGAAAAAAAATAATTAAAAAATAACGGTAATACCTACAATTAAGTTTTATACGTTTTTTTAAATCCAACATTCTATTCTATTAGCCAGTTTTTAAATCAAGTCAAAACTATGCATAGTTTTTGAAAAACATTGTTTTAAACTCAAAATTTGGACAAAAAAAGTTAAAAAAAATGTTTAAAATGTAATTTTTCAAAACTTTATGATTATCTACAATTGTTTTTTTTTAGAATTCGTTGCTCTTATTTGTTTTTGATCAAAAACTGAAAACTAGATGATTTTATGTCTTCTAGTTTTTGAGAAAATTAAATTTTAATTAAATTATTTTTTCCTTGCTTGAATATTTACGTAGTGTTATTTTGATGGTAATAATCGAATATGGATTAAGATTTACCTAGGATAAATAAATTTTTCTTAAATTCAGCTTATTTAAATGCAAAAGAATCTTTGCATGCACCCCACTTTGCACCCACCCCACCTTGCACCCCCCCAAATCATATAGTGAGCCCAAGCAGGGGGGTTTCACCACCCATGGACACCTCGGTGTGGCATACACCCAAACTCGCACCTACCCCAAATCCTACAGTGGGCCCAAGCAGGGGGGTTGCAGGGGGGCAGCATGCCCCCCCCATACACACCCCACTGTTGCATACACCCAAACTCGCACACACCTCACTGTTGCATATACCCAAACTCGCACCTACCATTTTTACTATCAAAATAAGACCACTCAAACAAAAAAAAACATAAATAAATTGAAATAGTAGTTCTGGTTATTTTCAATTTTCTCAAAAACTATAGGGCATAAAATGATTTAGTTTTCAGTTTTTGATTGACTATTAATAAGAGCAACAAATGATCAAAAAAAAAATTATTTATAAACTTATGGTTTTGAAATATTGAAATTTAAAATTATTTTTTAGCTTTTTTTTACTAAAATTTTGAGTTTAAAATTAAATTTTTCAAAAACTATGAATAGTTTTGACTTGATTTAAAAACTGGCTAATAGAATAGAATGTTGGCTTTAAAAAAAAGTATAAAACCTAATTGTAGATATTACCGTTATTTTTTAATTATTTTTTTTCCATTTAACACACATATTTTTTAAATTGCCCCTACCGCCTAAACGGGGGGAGATAGACCCCCCCCTTCCATAGTAAAAAATGCTTATTTTTGGCTGTTCTATACAAATCCGTCATTAAACTTTGTCGCCTGAGTTATCGTACTCTTGCCGCCAGTTAGCATAACAAGCACGTCTAGGTCGCATAAACTTGCTTAATAAAAATCATTGAATTTTTAAGTACAGGGTTTTCCAATAAGTGGTGTTATATTGATATTCAAAGTGCCTGGTTACACGAGCATAAAAAAGAATTACCTAATTCTCAAAAGACAAAACAACGCATGATTTTTAGAAAGAAGGAAAGAGATGAAAAAAATTCCAAGTTTCGTCTTTTTCCTCATTTTCAGATAAGAGTTTTGCGTTGCGCTTACACAACAATGTTCTCTTCCTTTGAGGCCACGTGAAAGATAAGGTCTACCGTCTACGCCAGCAGCCCAGCGTCGACTTAATTGACTTAGTCGTGAAAATGGGCCCATCAGTCAAGATGATTTTTCGATGAAATTTCAGATCATTTTCATGCATTTCAAGGACCCAATCAGCAAAGGCACGACGCACGACCTTGTTGATGATCGGCCGGCTTGAGTTTTTGTGTTAACTAAACTTTATAAACCTTAATACCTAAGTCTTTATGCAAAATACGGTTCAATGACGTTTGTCTTCACGACGACCAAAAAATGTTTTAGTTTTACGAACCGTCCGGTCCCTGCCAAATTTCACCATTTTTTTATAGTTTTAAGTATTTCAAAACTATATTCAAAATATTGAGTTAAAAAAATGTTGATATTCTTTTTCAAAAATTCAAAAACTTTCTTTATTTCGATATGCAAAATCATTAAAATTATATAAAATCTCTTTTGGGTTTAAACCCACAGAAAAAATCATTGAAATATTGCCAGAAAAATAAGTTTTGCTATACGATATCAACCGTTATTTTTGCAACCAAAAAAATAATTTCAATTTCGACTTTAGAGAACCACAACAACCTTAACAGCCTATTAAAACCAAACTCAAAACGCGGTTTTCAGCTAAAAGTTTTTCGAAAACACGAAATGCGTTCACACTCCATATTACATGTTTTCGTTTGACATTTCAAGTTTTTGACAACACTACTGTCAAATTTTGTATTGAAAAATTAAAAACTTATTTGAGTTCACATATTTGCAACAATAAATGAATGCTAAGCAAATTAAACTAATTTATAAACATAAAAAGAAAATTGAAGAAAACACGAATATTTTGTTAAACTTCTTTTTCTTATCTAAACTCTTACATGAGAATCAAAAGAAAGTAATTACTTACCACAAAAAGTTTATCAAGAAAACAAATTAAAAACTCAAATAATATGACAGTCAGCTGTTTTTAATTTCTTTTGAAAGCATTCCATCAATTTCTTTCTTGTCGATTTTTGGGCTCTGAACATTCCATAGGTGTGTTTGATTTATTTCATCTATGAGTTTCCACAAGTTTTCGACCGATTTTATATAAAACTTTTAGTTTATGAAAACTTGAAGCTACAAAAAATGTATGCGAAAACTTGTGTTTTTGATTAGGTTTTCATCGAAAACCGATGTTTTCATGAAAACCGTGTTTTCGGCTTGGTGTGAATACCGTATAAGTTTAAAGTTCGAAGAACCTTTTTCTAAAACAAGTTTTTTTTTTGTTAACAAATTAAATATTTTGAAAACGGTTATGGATTGTAGGTACTTCTAACTTCCATACTTATTTTTCTCTAAAAATGCTTGTGATATTTTTGATAGAAAACAAACAAACAAATTTTTAAACTATGTTTTTTGATTTTTTTATAAATTTATACTTTCTGAATTCATCAGATGTAAAATGGTGCATTAAAGCATTCCTTAAATTCATCTTCTTTTTATACATTTTTTTTAAATTAATTTTTACTTTCAAATGAGAGCAAGTACGTTTGAATCATCCGCTTCACTTATAGTGCAATAATTGCACCATTCTGTTGATTTTTGTAATTTCTTCATAAAAGTCTTTTGTTTCATATGTACAAAGGTGTTTTACCCATGAAGTTTTATTTTTTTTTATTAAATTAAATGAATACCTTCTATGGAATGTAGTACAAATAAATATCTACCAGCTAACACTTTGTGAAGAAAAAAGCACAAGTTGTAAAATGTTTTTGGTTTCGTTTATAACGTCAGTAGGTACATAAATAAAGAGTAAAAGTAATTGAACGACACAAGGTTAGTGGTTTTCGTTTATTTTTTAAATAAAATTACCGAAACGAACATCACTTCAGAGGTTTTTTTAATTTAATTTATTTTACTTTAACTTCTGCGATGAAACTTCAGAAATAATTATATTATATCTTTAAGAAACTTGAAATACTGAACATGCTACGAGTAGTTGTAAGTACTCACATTGATGTTTTCATGATCCGCCATTTTTGTCAAAGCAATGAGGGATGCTTTGTCGACAGCCAGCCATATTCCAGCACCTAACACAATTGTTCCAGAGACCTTTTTAAAAAATAAAATAAAAAAGAAGCCATTATTAATTAAATATTATAAAATATTTTTCTTAAATTAAAATGGAATGATACCTACATAAAAATTATTAACATTTTTTTAAAATTTTATTTTAATGCTTATACGTTTATTGAATATTTTAAATTTTAAACTTACGAAAAAGAAAAAATTAAATATACATAATATATATTTGGCAATCCAAAGACCACAATCGGCACTCATGATGTTTCTGAAAGAAATAAAAAAAAATCGAATTATGTAATTGCAAGAATGTCGTCATAATGAATAAATAGCAATTTATATTTTTTCTAAGTTTAGGGTGAGGCTGATTGCTTGCAGAATATATCTTCCTACGTTCTACGGAAGATTAAGAGGAATGTGAACAAGAGTACCTACCTACAAGAATATTTTGTTGAACACATGTAAACACACAATATACATTTCTATACGGTTAGATTTAATTAGTTGAGTTTTTTTTTTATTTGGAACTTCAAATTAAAATGATTTACTTAATCTTTCGGAAGAACAACTATTGTGTGGGTGAGAATAATACTGTAGCGACCAAACTTACGCATGTCAAATTTATGTGGAGGGTTTTAAATTAAGAATCAAGTCGTTAAAAGAAAAGAAATGGACTCATTAATCCCAGTTATGAATGAGAACGGAAGGAAAATATGTTTCTCATTTATTTGAAATGTTTTCAACATGAATTTAGGTTATTATTTAATAACTGCATCAGTTTGCTTCTTAAATTTGCGAATAATAATTAATTCATGACTTAAAATTTCACTTTTATAAACATAAAGTCTTCAAACATTCACCTATAGGCTTTTTGTACAGATGCACTTTTAACGGCTAAGATGTCGGAGGAGTTGTGAGTTTATTCAACTAATACATACATAATTTCAATGTGTGGTCAGGATTGGGGTAACAATTGTGTATGTGGTAAATTCGGAATACAAAATTCTATATTCTAAATTTCTGTAAATCAAAAACTCTGTAAGTGTCAAAATTCCTATATAAAGAGTTTTGGTCACACAAAATAAACATACAGATAAACGACCCGTTTCCTTGTTTTCATAATTCTGTAAGTGCAAATATTGGGATTACAAAGTTTCTTTTTTCTAAAATTCACATTTATTCTTCTTTTCACAACCAAAAACCATTTTCTTATATTATTTACAGAATTTTGGAATACAGAATTTTGAAATACGGACTAACAAACCTGAACTTTGGTTTTCAATAAATTGAAACATAAAGCATCGAAAATAACGGTATTTATCCTATAACCGTTATGAAAAAACCCGTTACCTCGAAAACGCTTTTAACGATTTTGATGAAATTTCATCTATGGGTTATTCTAAGATCTAAAATTATTCGGTCAAAACCTATTTTTCAAATTATAAATGGTTCTTGCCATTTTTTTTTGGTTTTCAATTTTTTTTTGTTGGACAGCATAACCAGTTCAATGGATTAAAAATTTTTTTATGGAAAAGGTCTTATTTAAAAAAAAAAAATGTTTTAAGTTTTGAAAAAAAAATCATTTTTTTTTGAAACTGTTTGTTTTGTTTTTCTTAAATGTTTTAAGAATTTTTTTTTTTAACCACTCTAAATATTTTCAAATCCTTTTTCAAAAAACGTCATTTTTGGTTTATTTATTTATTGCATTTGTATTATTTTTGTGTTTCAAATCTAGTCGTATAATTTGACTTTTTAGGCATTCATTGAATATTATGTTGTCCCCAGTTTACATGAATGAAGTAAATATTTTCTTGAATTTTTGTTCAAGGCAGACAATTTTTTATCAAGTCAACATCTTATAACATAAAAAATAAAAATGTCAGCATTTTAATTGGCATTTAAATGATTAGTCCAGACGACATTTTTCCTGACAATCATTCGTACGTAACGTCATGCTTTATCTAATTTTAATGTAGACATATAAAAGTCAATAATTCTCATCGCCAGAAATTAAAAAATAAAAGGTCTACAATCTACGAGACAACTGATCCAAAAATAAGATTAACTAATGAATAAATGATATCAAATAATTATCATCAACTGACATTCAGCCGTTTCGATGTCGCTTAAAGTTTCAAATCAGCACAATATTCAGTTTCAGCAAGTTGTCTTAAGTTCCCTGTTTTAATAGATCAACTATATCACGTAATACGTTTACCTTCTCAGGTGAAGGGGATCGCCAATCGTATAGAGAGTGCATTCGTGCAACATGTCCACAAAACTGACCACTTCACGACAAAATTCTAATATTCAACTGAAGGGGTGTTACGTTATGGTCATTGCCGTGCTGTGCTATGCACACAGCGAACAACCGACTACGAGCATTTGGTGCAACAAAACCACAATAAAATGTTAACTTTTCCCGCTGTGCTGCATGCGTTGCGGCGCGGCACGCCGTCAAAACTTACTTTCACTTTATCTGAAAAAACACCTTAGAGCACTACCAGAAAGACTGCTTGATGTATTATTATAGTTAAAGATACTTTTCTTCTTAAATGTTTAAATTTATGTTTAAAAATGTTTATATTCCACCGCCCGGTTGGAACTATGCGGATATTGTGCTATTGGACACCAAAAAAAGACAAAAATACGACAAGAGTTAGTTAAATGCTGTGCAATCAACAATCATTGTTGGGTTTTGAGGAGTATTTTATAAGACACTCACTTTCAATGAAGTTCCACCAGAGATTGAGATTTTGTTATGATTGCAGCAATATGATTGAGATGCTTACTTAAATTGAACAATAAACACTTGATTTGGAGAAGTAGTGTACTCGTAATGTAAGCAGTAACTGCTTAATGTTTACAAATAATGTTGAGATTGTTGGTGTTTATCTTTTAGTTTAAAGCTAGGTTTGCATCAGTGAAAGTTGATTTCTGAAGATAAGGTGAATTTTGAATTCAGTTCTTAAAATTAATTAAATAATAACTCGAAGGGAGACTTTCCCTTCCCTTGAGCATGCGCTATGCAAGGCATAGGGTTGCCAGACTTTAAAGATCAATTTTAGGGTTGATTCAATTGTGTGACCCAGACAAAATTTTTAAGTCTTGAATACATACAAAAAAAAATAATTTGAAAATAAATTATCAATTTTAGGGTTGATTCAATTGTGTGACCCAGACAAAATTTTTAAGTCTTGAATACATACAAAAAAAAATAATTTGAAAATAAATTTAATAAGTATAAATATTTCAAATACGGCATTTTATAAATTCTAAATTTGTCCAGGGATCACGGCAAACGTAGAAAAAAATTAGAAGATCAAAAATTAAATAAAATAATCTACGAGAGATACTCTAATGTCTTGGTTAAAAATTGCTTAGTGTAAATTGATAGATGGTTTTAATGTTCACACAAAATAATCTGTAGAGGCGTTTTTGAGATTGGCACGAATACGATAACTTTGGCGCCAAAAATAGATAATAGTTTTTTTTGTAGAGGCGCTGCAAACAAGCATTTTTTTACTATGGAAGGAGGTCTATCTTGCTCCGTGTGGGCGATTTCATAACTACAAGTCACCATTTAAATCAGTTTCAATTTAGAAACAGTTTTTGAAAAAATGAGTTTCAAACACAAAAATCGAGAAAAAACAAAAAAAAAAGTTTAAACTGTAATTTCTTAAAACCATAATTCGGTGTTCTTATTAATTCCTAATCAAAAACTTAAAACTAAATTATATAATGACTTCTAGTTTAAAAAAAAAAAATAAAAATTACTATACTTTTTTATGAGATTTTTACTTTTATTTGTGTTCTTTTTTCTCGAATTTTGTGTTTGACTCATTTTTTCAAAAACTGTGGAGAATGAAAAAATTGATTCAAATATTCCCCACGACCGAGACCAATGCAGATGGATTGGATAGTTCACTAAAAAAAGGAGTAATTTTAACAAATGAAGTAAATGACCTCTGCAGTTAGTCTGTTAAAACTGAAGTAATTTTTAAAATGGCACAAAAAAAGAAACAATGTGCGTTAAAAATATAGCCAAATAACTTTAAAAAAAGTGCACCTGTTTATACAAGTGGAAGCTATAATTCTTCATCACGAAAGGGACCTAGCAGCCCGCTTAATATGCACCAAATTTCGCACTTATATGTTCTAGCGCTTGCCAGTTTGACCAGTGAGATGAAAACACCGATTTTCTTCTGAACCCTTCTTTATTTTGCAATAAATTTCCAACTATGATGGAGTTCAAAAAGCAATTCTTGTTTTTTGTACAATTTAACAAATTTTATTTATTTAATGACACAAATACTCAATTTTTACAATGTTTGCAAATGTAAATTACATACAAAAAATGTTATTTAGTGAAATGAAAATGCAGATAAGTGATCCATAGGAACACTTTTTGTGTAATTCAAATTATGTCAATCAAAATTGAATCAACAATTAGACATTTGGCTCATAACTTTACAATGCAATGTGTTAGCATTTGTGGCCATTTCTAAGATGCAAGTCTGCCCACTACTATCTACATAAATGTTTTTCATGATTGTTCAGACATAAATACACGACGTTATACAATTCATATAAAATGATTTATTTCTTTTCATTAGATGATTGCATTCACATCTGTCACGCATGATGTTTAAATAAGGTGCACACATATTTCCTTACGTGTGCGATGGTTTAAAGCCGCAGTTGATTAACTAACGTTATATACGTATAGGTTTTTTTTTTATAAAACCTCAGTACCTCAGCTTGTTATATTGCGCGGAGGAAGAAATTAAAATGTACTGCCTCTACAATTATTCAAAAATCTTCCCACTTCATTCATTAATTGATTGTAGGCAATTAATATACATACGAGTAGGTATAAATTTTTATACGGAGATTTGTTTAAATCTGACTAAGATTATTTGAGAAATGAGACTTCTTTTAATGAGTTTTTATTCATAATCCACATTTTAAAAACGTGTATTTTTTATGTTTGTTTTCGCAGCCAATTGAAACAAATAAGGTGGAAAAATAAATATTTTACGTCTATTTGTTCATACTTACAGTGCTGGATCTAAAACCCGAACTTGAAAGAAAAATTTGTAGTTTTGGTTGTACAAAAAATTATTTAAGAAGCGACATTTTTTGAGTTGTTAACAAGAAAAAAAAGAAAAAAAAATGCATTTCTTAAACATTTTGTTTCTTGCTGTGTCATGAAATTTTATCAACAAACCTCAGATTCGGATTCAGTACATAAATAGAGAAGGAAAAAAAATCGAAGCTATACATTCCTGGAAAAGTCTTTGGTCAATAAATGAGTTCCATTGATTTTAAACAAAACAGGAAAAGTGCGTATACGTCACAGTGAACCTCAATTTCAACATCGTCTTACACTCCGACTCGGAGGCTTAATTTCTATTTTTAGAAAAAAAAAAAAATATTTCATCTCAAACTCCCTGACTAAAACAAACCTTTGACAACTGATTTACTTCCATCACAAGAATAAAACTTTGAATTCAATTTTAATTTCCAACAATTGATTTATGACTAATGATAACGAATCATGCCTTCTGCAAAAAATAATTAAATTGTTCAAATAACTTCCTATTCATTCACTTAAATGTTCAACAAATACCAAAGGTTATCGTCCGTCAATAATATCTCCCTCCATCCACAGACTGCTTTATAAACAAAAAAAAAATCTCCACACTCTTCTCCAACGCGATCTGGGGTCATCAAATTATTTTACATCAAAATGGGGGAAACTCTTCAAGTGAGAGGGATCAATTTCCATTCACAACATCCATTGCATCCACCCCACATTTATATTGCCACACATTGGCAACGCGATCGTTGATCTTTACATTTGATTACATGAAACAGTTTGCATTCAAATTGATTACCCCGTGAAGGCTATAATGATCCATTACATTTATAGCCCCATCCAGGGAATTAAAGTGTTGTGGGAATGATCATATCATGCGGATCACTGACAGTGCGCGATATTAGTGGAGGCGACAGCATTTCAGATGCTGTGGTTTGACTTAGGCTTTCTGACGCTTAACTCTATTATGCGATGCAATGCAATGTGTGCGTTTATTTATTGCAATTTGTCAGGATTTGATTTAAAATGTTTCCAATTGAACAGAGATGCCTGCGGTGAGCTTCTGATAAAATGGCAGAGTTCAGGCAAAACAAAATAAAGAGGATGTAAAAAAAAAACTAGCTTGAAGCGCACCAAAAACATGAAGAACAACTTCAACTTGTTTGATCATGTGTTCGATTGCGAAAGTTTTAAAATATTTTTTTTTTTTGCGTTGTTTGCAAAATATTTTGATTGACCTCTGTGTGACTTGAATAGCATTTAAAAAAAATAATGTTGTAATGGACTTTCAATTTTTTGTGTCAGCTACTACGGGATTTGTTTTAAAATATGTAATCTTGCTTAAACATTTTCACTTTCACTAAATGAAAGCCCATAATTTGCACATTTTTTTTCCCAAATAAACCGTTATTTGTTTAACAAAACTATGTAGGGTTTCTTCTCACAACTCTGAACTTAATCACCATGAATAGGTACTTAGAGCAGCTTAACACCATTTGAAAAATTCCTTCCCCTTCTATCAAAAGAATGCCCAATCCTAGAACACCATACAAAGTAAACAATGTAAATATATTTTAGAACTAAGTCAACCGATTGCCAATCCAAATCCAAATCTAAAACACCTTTTAGACCAGAAACCAGACTCGCAAGTATCAAACAAAATAAATAGAACTCTTCCTCATTAGCATGTCATGTGCTGCGGTTTTCAACACGCGGCGCAGCGCGGTATACGGAATGTTGTGGTGTAGCGTGTTGTTGGTTGTAGCCTCTTCGTCTCCATATGATATTGCAGGTACGTCTGACTTCGGCAGAAATTTATGCTCTTTAACACAAAGAACCAACATTCAACAAATGCACCATATCTGGGTCAAACGAAATAGGTAGGTACCTTCGTCGTCGTCGTGCGGCTCTCAGAAGACACAATTAAAAAAACAACAATAATAAAAAAAAAAACGCCGGCAGCAGCTAAATGTGTCGAATGGATTTCACCCAAACCGCTGAGCTTACGTTTTTCATTTTTCGACGAGAGAAAAGTATTTGACTTGATGCAGTAGCGACATCGTCGCGTCGACGAAGCGACGACGACGACGTGTTTCCCTGGTGCAAGTTTAAACTAAATTCATTCATGAAGAAGAAGCCACAGAGAATGCAAAAGGAAGGGAAACGAAACCAGTTAAAGAAGGTATAAGAACAACTTGGATATTATTAACATGCTTGTAACTTGCTACAACTATTTAAAGGGAAATTCTAGCACGAACTGGAATTATAGGTTTTTCTGCCTACAGACTTTTTCTTCGCTTGTCTATCAATAATGGCATACATATTTATGCAGGTGAAATAGGTATATCTCTCTTTGAACTATCTAGTTTTGATTTATAACAGGATAATCTTAAGGAAACCGTTTGAAAAAAATAACCTAACTAAGCTATTAACGGGTTGCAACCTACGAGGCAATGCTGTTTGCCAAATGCTGCATTTTTTTTTTTTTTTGAAATGAGGTCGCGTGGGAAATCTACAAGTTTATTGATTTTTAGAACATATTACGAACATTTAAATTTGTTGGCTTTTAAAGAATTGATTTTATTTATATTAAATCAAAAACAGTTCAAAAAATACTTCTTATATGCCAAACATGAACAATTGGAAAATTATTTGCTTTCAATTTTTTGAGGTATGTTGAACTACAGAGAAATGAATTGTTCAAAACCTAAAGTTGAATAGTCGTCACCTGTACTTTTTTTTTCCTCCGATCAGCAGGAATTTTAAATAAATCGATTTTAACAATGAAGGTGACCAAATAAGAGAAACCGCTGGAAGAGGGAATACCTACGGATTTTTTTTGTTTCATGTCAATACGATCTTTTTGCAAAGAAATACAGCTCTTCAGAAAATACTAAACAGAACTGAAATCAAAAATCGTTCCCTTAAATGTTTTGATTAGTGAATATTCAATAATTGATCATAAGCGGTCTAAAAAGTAAAGGGTTTTACAATAAGAGGTGTTATTTTGAAGCTGTTCGTAAAACTAAAACATTTTTTGGTCGTCTTGAAGAACCTTGTCGGACCCCGATTCAGAAATTGGTGGAAACATTTGAGCTGTCGGGAAAGTAAGCTATGTGAAGAACAAAACCCGTCCACGTCGTTCAAGGACAACGGAGAATATCGTTGCTGTAGCATAAAGTGTGGAAGAAAACCCAGATGTGTCTATTCTTCGGCGTTCTTTGGAATTGGGCATTCCACAAACGTCATTACACCATTTTTTGCATAAAGACTTAGGTCATAAGGAATATAAAGTTCATTTAACACAAGAACTCAAGTCGGCCGATCATCAACAACGCCAACAGTCCAGCGCTGATTGAAGACCTCAAAAATGGAATGGATGGATGAGGGCATACAGCACTCATCACTTTGCGATTTGTTGATGGAAAATTTATTGAAAAGGATATTGCTGTGTAAGCGCAGCAGTGGCGGCCATTGGCCGGATATTGTTTTCCGTTATTAATGGTATACTTTTTTCTTTATATTGAAATACACATCCGAACTTTTATCTCAAAAAATGGCATTTTTCTTTGAATATCAAAATAACACATCTTACTGGAAAACCCTGTATTGGTGTATGTACTTTTAGGCAGGTAATTTAATATTGTTCCTCAATGCTTTATATAATTGACACTAATTAAAACAATTTAATTGTTTTTTTTTTTGATTTTTATTTTTTAAAACAAATATACAAGGTGTTCCAGTAGCATAAAACGCACACAGCCGCATCATGTAGAAAATTTTACGTAAAAATAAAAACTATTATGTGCTTTTCAATTTTCTCAAAACCTACAGCTCTAACGAAAAAAAGTGTTTTAATCTTTTTTGTATAGACATTTACAATTTTCAATGTGATTTTTTATCCACCCATTTTCAAAATATTGAGTTTTCAAAACAAAAATTTACTCTACATATTTTTCTGTAGTTTCTAAATTTAATACACTACTTTGACGAAATTATACTTCCATGTTCTGTTTAACAACGTTTTATAAGCGCCAGTACATAAGAACTTAAATCAAAATTTATTTTAAGACATTCATAACCTTAACAAATGATAACAAGGCTTTATTACTTATTCTCATTATCATATCTAAACAGATGCTCTTCTGAAATTCACTACAGAATGTGTTTTTTTTTTGTGTTTTAGTACGTACCTAGAATTCAAGTGCGAATCTTGCCGCCCCTAATTACACATGTATCTGAAAATGAAAGGTTAAGTATTGGATTCGTCGAGTTTTTTTTTTTATAGAATTAGTCTAACAATGAAAATGAAAATCAAATCGGCCGATTTTTAAATGTTTAAAACTAAAATTAAAATTTAAGCAGAGCACACGGGTATGGAGGTTAATTTAAAAAATTATTGATTTTTGCAGTGTTTTCCAATAATATTATTTTTAATCGTAAACCTCTCACTGATAAGAGCAAAAACGTGCAACATTATCGTGAACGTTTTTTTTTTTTTCTATTGCAGTTAGAGAGTTTATTTGAACTTAGAACAAAAGTAAGCGTTCTATGATAAAACACTTAAAATCAACAAGTACTAAAGCGTTGATGTTCATAAAACAACAATAATAATAATAAAAAAAAAAACGAAATATTCGAGTTTACACAAAGATGATGACCTAATAAGTAAATTGCTATAACACGGGTACAATATGCCGTGACATTAGATACATCATATCCGTCCGTTAAAGCCAAGCAATAGTGATATAGAGCATGAATAAACGCAGAGGGTTGTAAATTGCTACTCTCTGCAAGTAGTAAGATTGATGTAAAATGAAAATGATATGTTGAAAAATTTGATATAAGAACAAATTAATCAATTCATCTTCGAAGACAATTTTTTTTTTATTGATGCTGAAAATTGTTTGTAAACAAAAAATTGAACTTCAAAATTCAAAGCACGATTTCATCTTATTTGTTGTAATAATAATTTAAGGCCAAGACATTTTTGATTAAAAAAAAATCGATGAAGTCAAGTAAGCACGTAGGTTTTGATTTTTAAATAAATTTAGTCTTTTACTTAAAAATTGATGGGAAAAGAAGAAATCTGAGTTCCTCAATATAGGAAAAATCGATTTTTGAATAAGATTGTTTTATATAAGTTTTAAATGGAGTTGAATTTATACATTTATTGAGTCAAGATTAAGTCAAATTCTTTTTAAAATATTTTATATGTAATTTATTTATTTATTATTTAATTTTACGAGGCTTTTAAAAAGTATGGAATTTTCCTTCGAGCAATAAACAACAAAATTGTTTTTTTTTCGTATGTAAATTTGGTTGAGGAATTTAAAATTTTTTTAAATCGATTACAGTTGTTACATTTAACGTGGTTTCAGTTGAACAAATAACTTTTGAGTATATGAATTGTTTATTTAAAATTTAACATTATGTGGTAATCTGGTAATGTGGTTTTGTTCTGAACTTATAAGTTCGAAAATAATTGAATTTGATTAATAGTTGTTTAAACAATACTTTCATTGAAATTTTATTTCATTAACAATTTTTATACAGGTACAATAAGGTGTTAAATATATTTGAAATGAATAGCTATAGTTTATTATTCTTGTTATTTAGTTTTCTCTTTAAATGAAATTTTTAAAGTGTAATATAATAGGAGACCATATAGTTTAAATCATACTCTACAATTTTTTTTCTTTTCTATCAATAAAAAATATAAATGTGTACACACATACGTATCACAATGTATCTATATTAAAAGGAAATACCTGGACATAAAATTAACAAATAAACTTCCAAAGAATTCCAACATAAAAATTAATAAGTTATTGACTAAAACTTCGTTGAAGTGCTTTGATAAATGATTATTTTTGTGTGAAACCTATGGATGTTTGAAGTCAAAAATGCTACTAAATTAATTCTTGTGTTTCTGATAGAATGGTCACACTAGTCACTTTTCAATATTTTTAGTATGACAAACTCGGAAACTAGGCCAAATTTGAAATTTTAGTTTAAGACAATTTTTGTAGGAAATAAGATTTTCTATAAAAAATATTCGATTTCAAATTGTTTATAAGAATAAAATTAAAAAAATAAAATAAACTAAGAAAAGCATTTTACATTTTTGTACTAAATTAATTGCTCATATATTTTGTTTGGAAACAAATTTTCGTAAGATATTTAAAAATAGTAAAGGCTAGATCTGTTGAAACAACGGGTCGAAAAAAAAACAATGCGATGGAGCATTTTTTTTCTAATTTTTTTAAATGTGTCCACGAGCTCGAAAATCATTTAACAAATATCATCGACAGTATCATGAATTCTTACTCTTTATGCTCATTTTTTTGGTTTATCTCTGTGCTATCTTTTTTTCATAGAAATAAAGGTTTTTAATTATAATGAGCGTTTTTTTCTTTGTTTTTTGATGGCTCAGAATCTAATGATCACACAATAAAAAAGAGGCTGGGTGCGACCCACACTGATAACTTCCCATATGTGATCTTGAAAACTTTATATTTAGTTTATTTCAATTAACCAAATTTTCTGCGAAACAAACTTTAGCTGTTAAATTCAAACAATAATTATTTTAAGATTGAAAAGCATTTTAATTATTTAAAGAGATTTAAGAAATGCACATATATTATAGAGATTGTTGATGTATAAGTTGTTTCCACGTGAACCAGGAGGTAAACTTCCACGCGTTTTTTTAACGAGGTTTTTGTCAAAAACTGTCAATTATATATTTGTCAAAATTTGACCTTTCATAAAAAATTGTACTATGTATAAAATAAAATATTTTAGAAGGCACAATCGTTGTTCGTTCTCAGGATATTCGAGCTGAAATACAATTTTGTAACTACTTTTCTTTAGAATTTTTAGCAGTTTTTGATTTTTTGTTAAAAAACTGCCCATTCAATATTTGTCAAAATTTTATCAGTTGCTAACAATTATGTTATATAGAAAATAAAACAAACAAGAAGTCAATATCGTTACCCATTTTTAATTAATTTGAGTCGAAAGACAATTTATACCAATTTTTGGTAGATTTTTTTGTAGTTTTTAATTTTTTGTGAAAAAACTGTCCATTGAATTTTTTTGAAATTTTCACCAGTAGTCAAAAACAACAATTTTCGTAAAATAAAATTATTTTAAAGTTAATATCGTTTTTCCATCTAAGGATATTCGAGCTATAAAAATTATTTTTTTAGTTTTCTTTATTTTAAAAAATAACGGTATATTGATTTTTTTCCAAATTCATATCAAATTTGTATGACGTCATAATGTGTCGAATAAAATTTATTTCAAGTCAATAGCATTATTTGTTCGTAAGATATTTGAGCCCTTCTTCTTTTCTAAACCTCTTTTTTAAACTGCTGTAGTAAAAACAACTGATTGAATACTAATAAACGCCCTTTCAGCTTCTTTCGAAGTTATTATCTGTAAAACAAAATTTATTTCAAGTCGATATCTCTACTCGTTCTTGAGATATCGACGACGAAAAAGGTACCAGAACGTACGGACGTACGAACGTACATACACACACACACACAGACATCTCTCTAAAAATGATTGATATATGTAGGCTCTAGGGACCTTGAAACGTCGAGAAATGTCAAAAATTTCAATTTGACAAATCGGACCGATTACAATAACTCCCTATACTGTTTTGAAAACTAGAACATATTCTCAACAATAAAAACATAATGATCAAAGAAATACACTTTTTATTTATACAAAGGCAATTTTGGATTGAAAAAGTACTAAACATATGACTTTTTTTAACTGTTTTGAAAATTTACGATAATTCAAAATATTTAAAATATAAATTATCAATGTTTTAAGATGCTTAAAATTTCGTATAAATCATCAAAATGAAAAAAAAAAAACGTTTTATTAACTTTAAAGTTTCAAAAGAATAAAAAAAAAACGAGAAAATTAAAATTTTTCAAAATTATTTTTTTTTTTGAAAATTCACTTAATGTTTTTATTTCAATTCTAATGAATATGTAACAAATGTAAAACAGTTCTGCAAACCCCAATTTTTGTCCTTAAAAATATACGGTTAGTAATAAAGTTATTTTTTATAAAATTTAAAAAGTAATTCTTAAGAATTTTTTTTTTGGGTGATCAATATTTCATGAGATATGGGTGATCAAAGACAAAACAGTATTTTTAATTCAAGTTCAAAAATCTCAAAAAATCCAATTAAATGCTGCTAGAGGATAGTTTCGGAGGTTCTGGATATGGCGCTAAAAAAGCGAGAGTTAGACAAATCTATGATTTACCCAACAAATGTTTTCGAAGAAGATGAAGCTGTTCAATTTTTAGGAAAATTTTTAACATAGATGCAGATACGAAAACATCGTTCCCTTAATTTTGTTTGAATAGTATAGATTCAATCAAAAAAAAGTACCCACAGCATTTCAAATAAATAATATAAATTAATGCAAAACCTTTTAAACTGTATAAAATTAAAAATCATTAAATTATAAGGAATTAAAAATTATCAATATTTAAAAATATTTATTAAACATGCAAAATTGCAGACTAGCTTTACATAATCTTTTCTTGTTGTTTGCTGTTAACTATGAATTAAGTAGGTAACATATAATTATACAAACATGTATTTTTATAAAATTTTTCAGCCAGTATAAATTTTAATATTGAAAATCATTTATTTCTAGCATCATGATCACTCTATTTGTTAAAATATTTCTATTGCCCTACAGCCAAATTTGTCATTCCTTCTTCCACGGTAGGTATTCAGAATAGTCAAAGAAATTCCTCAGAATATAAATAATAAAATAAATAATTGCAGCTTTCAAGCACTCAATTTTATATTTCATTTATTTTTCCATTTCACACATTGTTTTTTTTTTATGATTATAGGTTTTCTAAAATAAATTATATAAAACCTTCCTTTTAAAAAGTCCATATTGAAGAAGTACTTTGCAAAAAGTTCAATATGTTTGGCTTACAGCTTTAACTTCAATTAATTCAAATTAAAATATTTAAAACTCATGTAAATATACAAAGTCCAACAATTTCTAACTTATGTATGTATATGTACAGTACATTTTTGTCTATAAATATTAAAATAAACTTCAGATATTATTTCAAATATTAAGTGACAGAAATTAAAAAAAAAAGACAAAACTCAAAGAAAACCTAAAATTCAGGTTATGCAGCTGTGGTTTGAGGACTGAGTTGTTTTGCGACTAAATCATAATAAAAAAAAAAAACTAAAGGCGCAAATCTGCAAACTTGAATAATTGTCTCTGCAACCGGTACAAAGAGCTTTTATTCAACCCAACAGTTACGATTACGAAACTTGAATTTAAAAAAAAATCGCTGCAGGTTTATTTGATCGCATTAAGATTTTATTTAAACTCTGCAATCAATATACAAACAAAGATCTTGTGGCCTTGTCAAATGTCATGTCGCAGTAAAGGAATTCCGTCTAAAGTCCCCCCCCCCCCCTTCTCATAATAACATGGATTGGACATGGTTAGAAGAGTACTATGAATGAATGGGAAGAAACTAGATCAGAATAAGTTTAATTTTGCAATGGCTTAAACCAAAATCGGAGCATAGCTGTAGATTAAACGCAATTAGTTTGATTTAATTTGCCCACCTTTTAGTAGCAAATTGTGTGGTAATTATTGTTAAATAAGAAATACAATTCTAATGAAGAAAATCAAATTTGTCGTTATTGCCTTTTCTAACAACTTTTCAATGAGAAAATCCTTTTAGAAGAACAGGAAAGTTAAGAAGCAAAAAATGTCTTAAATTTTTTAGGAAATTTACTTTATTCTTCTTACTCTTCTTCTCTTTTGGACTAACAATTATCCCAAATAATTAATATATTTACATAAGGCAAAATGATTCGCTCATTTAACAACATAATGACTTAGTCATTTTATGCCTGGGTTCCATAATCGAAAAAGAGGTTGTTGACAAAAATGTTAAGAAAATGTTAACTGAAGAGCAAGGCCATTAACTTGATACGTCAACTAGATAAATTGACGACAGAAAAACGAGTAAAAAATACATGTAATTTGTGTGAATCTTTTTAATTCTTTAACAAAAACCATTTATTGTAACGTGTGATTCATTTTTTGTAACAAAGAGCTTAGAAAAATAAATCTTACAAAATCGAAAAATCATACAGTTTGAAATTTTTACTAAATTGCTCATAACTAAAAAAAAATCGAGACAACAATGTTTTTAAATACCTAGCCATCTGAAAGCTAGTCAAGCTACCAGGGGACGATATAAAAACGGGAGAGCATAGAAATCTCAGCACAAAATCAAGAACCACGAAATCCCGCCGAAAAATTAATTGAAAAATATTTGACGTAATTTTTACTACTCTTTTTAAAGTATTGTATAAGTTTAAGTTTTGGTCTACAAAGTTACAGAACGTACTTTCAATCAAGAAAAACTTTGCATACGCCCAACCTCGCACCTATCCTAAAGTCAGATCAGTTCGGTAGGCAGAACATATCTCACTTTTCGCATATTCGAGACCAAGGGTAGCAAAGGTAGCACTTTCAATCGAAAAAAAATTTGTTTGGGGGTTTTCTTACAATAAATTGAAATTTTTAAGTTCATGAATTTTTTCAAGTGTTGCAAAACAATGGGGCATATTCATAGTTGTCTGACAGGTTTTTCTTTGTCTCTTTTAAGCTAACCTGGAGTTTATGTTATCCATAGACAATTTAGACCCGGGTCGAAAAGATAACTAGAGCTCAACCTTTAAAAACGGCTGACTCTTTGACTAAGTTTTTTTTCTATCTGTCAAAAAATGGATTGGATTACAATGGATTGACAGGCAATAACACTAAAATTGTAGTAGAATTCCGTTTTTTATTAATTAGAGCTGCAAATTTATTTATGAATAGCAGCTGTTTCTAACCTATGTGTTAACTTTAGACTCGAGGCCAGTTGGACTCGGGTCTAAAGTTTGACAGTGAATATGCCCCATTGTATTTAATTATACCTAAAACAATTTGACAATTTGTTCTAAACAGTTAACATCAAATATAATTAAATTTCTTATTTTGAAATGAAACACGTTTTATAATTTTTTATACATATTGTAATTAAAATACAATTTATCCTAAAACAAAACTTATTTTACATTATTTTTGGAACACCCTTATTGAAAATGTTAAGTAATTTAATTTTTCTTTCAAATTTTTTTAAAAGAGAAAAACCTGCAAAAGCGATTTAATTTCGCATGGAAAAAATATTAAAACGTTATTTTTTTATATGAATAAAAAAAACTTTATTCTTAAAGCTATATATGTTAATTAAATTACGAACATTATTTATAGCTTTTATTAAATAACATTTAAAAATTTTGTTCTTATCAAAAAAAAAAATACACATTGATAAAAAATGTTCGATGAAAATTCATTTCAAACTAAACTAGGTATGCTTAAAAGTAGCAGATACAAATCTATTGTAAATTAAAAGATAGATTCTATGGAATTGCGTCGATTAAAAAAAAATAATTTATTCGTTTGAACTTAAACTTGTATTGTGTATTTTATATTTATTATTCAAGTGATATTTTTACTCGTAGATATATCTTGTATTGTAAGCGAGCAAAACCAGATTTAATCCAGTTAGGTTTATATAAACGAGATATTTAATTGATTAAAAACATGCTTCGTTGGTAATGTAAATTCTTAAGCGATAAATATTGTATCTTAAGAGTTCAGAGATGGAAAGGGTTAATTGACATTTTCAAAATATTCGAAAAATATCTTAAAATAATTTAATTTACAAAATGATTGGATATAAGATCTTCTTTCTTCAAAAAAAGTCTTGGTCATGACTAAGCAGAAAGAGGAAAAAAATATTCCCCCTCAGGAGTTGGAGTTCAACGCCTGGTTTTTGAAATAAATTTTGAGGACGGACTTCTTTTGAACGGTTCTAATTATTTGAATGAAATTTTAGGGATATTTTGGAATACTTGATCTTAGAATAACCGATCCAATACCACTCTAAATTACCAATACCAAAATTAAGAAAATGTTCCTATTAAAACCCACTTTTTAGCAAATGGTTACAACGATTCGAGTGAAATAGTGATGGAAGCCTGATGGAAATTTCAATCAAATCGAACAGCTGTTTCCAAGAAACTAAGAGAAAAGCAAAGGGGGCGTGGCAGTATCCAGCAGTATCTTCCCACAAAATTTTAGCTAGCTCTTTATTTTTATGTCGTTGTTTTCGTCAATTTTATTTCCAACTACCGATGTATGTACATATATTTTTTGCACTAAACAAAAACGGTGAAATTGTTTTGCGCTAAAAAAGTCATGGTGAGTAAAAACAATTGCACTTCTGTTTGATTGTTAGTTCAAAAAAAAATGAAATATATGTAAGAAAAATAAAGAATTTATGAATTTTTTTTCGGCTGAAGAACTTAGTAGCACTTAAGCATAAAATAAAAAATTGGTATTCTAGAAGAAATAAGATTTTTGAGAGGACGTGAAGCATCGTGTATTATTTAGAAATTTCCTGAGTCAAACTCTAATTTGACATTTTCTCCACAAAACAACAAAACAGTCATCGAAGACCACAAAAAAATACTCTGTATTAATAAGGGAATCTTTAGTAAGTTCCAGCGTTTCAGACTTTCTTATCCATGAAATTCCATGAATTCGACGATTAAACAACCCTCCACTTTATGCAGGTGACGTCATCGAAAAATCCCTACTGACAGTGTTTTTTATCTTCAAATACGTGGTTACTCGCTTGGTAGGCAACTGATAAATCACTTTTCACAACTTTTGTATTGGTATCATTTTTTAAAGTGACAGTGATTTCCAGTTTTTCTAAAGCTAGCATACCTTTTAAACTTATTAGGTTTTAATTAAATATCACATAAACATTTTTCCATCAGGGTCTAATTACAAAAGCATAAACGGTTTTAACAATAATTAAATGCTTTCCAATACATTTATTTAATTTACTGAATCAATGAATTAATAATCATACATTCTTCAAAGACTTGTTAATATCTCAAAACCTTATTTAACGAAATCTATACACGCCAAGCATTAGAACTTTCATGACTACTTCATTGTACGTAGGTATGTCTATTTAAAGATTCTATTAAGTCACTTGATAAAATTTAATTTAAACTTACAAAGAAAAAATTTTGCCACGCAACCTTGAAAACTAAAGAACAAAACGTGCAGTTATTAGCCCCTTATCTAATTGCTGGAAATAATTTCAATAATAAATTCAACGATTGTTAATTTTTCTACTACACCTGGAAAATGAGCTATTAGCGAGCGTTAAAAAAAAGATTATATTTTTCAAATGGTGGTTTACCTGTAGTAAAATCAGCCATTGAAATGTACAGCTTTTGCAATAAACAAATTCATCTTCATTTACCAGCGCAGTTTTATTCACTTTTTTTTTTGTGTTCATAAAATATTCATTGCATGTGATTTGTCTAATGGGTTATTTTCTCCAAAACATTTTATAGACTCAAAATGGTAACGCGGCCTTAAAGAGAGTGCTTATAGGAAAAAAAAAATAAATATTTATCACGCAAGTATATTTAGCGCCAATTAAAAAAATGGCAACAATGACATAATTAAAAAGATGATCTTCAATTTAAAGAATAAAAATTAGCATTGCGGAAAAGTTGTGTCATAATATAATGTGGGATTTTAGTTTCATTAAAATCATTTGTACTCTACATTTGATAGCTCTGCAAATTGAATATCACATTAGCTTGTGTGAATGTAATTAACGAATTTTATCAAAAAATTGAAATTTATCTTAATTTAAGGCAATTGATTGAGATTGATCGGAAGAATAACTTTTTATTTCAAATTAATGCAATTTATTGGAATAGAATATTAATTAAAACTAAAATGTTTCCAAAAAAATATTCAAGCATATAGGTATCATAAAAATGAACCGGGGCTAAATTTCAAGGTAGATAAAATTAATATTTTTGTGTAAATTAAACCTAGTTCATTATGAATCCTGAATAAAAAAAGTGGAAGTTAGTTAAAAATATGAAATTGAATATATGTACCTACCTACCTTACTTAAATTAAAACAAAAAAATAAAAGTTTCTTCAAATCCAGATTATTTAAATGCAAGTTAGTTCCAAAAATAATGAATCTTAGTTTATTGAGAGTTAGTTCGTGCCGTTTTCGAGGTCTATTTTTTTATGGGAAGCACCCTGATTTTTTTTCAGCTACCTATTCTCATTGTAACTTGTTTTTGATATAATTTTGTATTGCTATGATGCTATGGATGGGTGTGGTGTGGTGGTGTGGTGGAGTACATTGAACGGTGGGACACATTAGACTTTCCTGTTTTCTGTATTTTCAAATTCATAAAAATCGTCATAAGAATTTCTAATAAGCTAAAATCGTTTATTAGAGTCGGTGGTTCATACAAAATAAAATTCATATTTTAGAATAATCAAAATAAATTACAAAAACCAAAAAAATATTTGATAAATTAACTTAAATTGCTTACAAAACTCCACCGAAAACATTTCATCAAAATCGTCCAAGCCGTTTTCAAGATAGATAATTTTGTCGTTAAGGTTATATTTATGACAGACACCGCTATAAAGTTCCAAGTTTGAAGAAATGTGGGAAGACAAATCGAGAGAAGTACGGAACCTATTTATGTTCTTGCAAGAGGCAGGAGCCCGTGAAAAAAAGCATTTCTGTTTTTTTTTTTTTTAGATGGACAAGACTGGTAATCGAACCCAGACCTCCGGCATTAACCATTATTCCACATTAATATTTTTATTTTTTAAGTGGTTTTAATCCAGTAATCTGCACTATACCTACCTATTTAACCACAATTATTTAATTCAGTATTATTATTTACAAAATTTACAGGCATAATATTTAAGTGTAAAATCATGTCCAAAAATAATAACATAATAGAAAAGAAAGTATTGATG
Organism: Syrphus vitripennis; assembly: GCA_958431115.1. NCBI lineage: Eukaryota > Metazoa > Arthropoda > Insecta > Diptera > Syrphidae > Syrphus > Syrphus vitripennis. The sequence continues at coordinate 29,264,988 of OY288110.1, forward strand.
ATGATGAAAGTGTAGGTAGTTTTTTGTTCTACATACTCTAATGTTCCTCTTCATTAACTGTCATTTTTTCAATCGACTTGTCAACTTAATTTTAAATAAATTGAGTGACAGATGATTTTTTTTTCAAGTACATCCCACAAGAGAGAAAAGTACTATACAACAAATAAAATATCGAGAACATTTTTTATTGAACAAGTATTTTTTTAACTTCGAATTTCTTAAATACATATACATATGTACCTTTATGTGCTTAAGCATATGACATCAACGCAATGCACTTGTCGTACTCATTTATGTATTAAGGTAGGTACCTACCTAATTTTAAAACAAAACAACAGCCACCCACTTATGATGCATCGATTCGATAAACAAAAACAATTTACTCTTATTTTTACTTACCACTTTTGTTTTTGTTGTAACAACGAAAAATGTTATTTACCCACGAAAAGGTATGAAGATTAAAATAATTCGAATCGAAGCAACAGACAACGCAGTTATCCACAAAAAAATATATCCACGGAATTCACAATAGGGTCAAAACAGTTAAGCATTCCACACTGTCCTATTTTACAGATACTTTCTATGAACTCACAATTAATTTTCCCAACAATGACACTTGGAAAAACAAGAAGCACATCAAACTCGTCCAAAAAAAAAAACAAAAGTTCAACTTAACAGGGCCGCACTGTATATGAGAGATCGGAAAAAACAACGTGAATTTGCAACAAACCGGACTGACTGATAGTAGTATAGAAGGCAAGGTATGCGGACGAGGAGGATGATTCGATTCTAATCACAGACACGAATTGAGGGAATTTATTTTTTTTATAAATTTCACTTTACTAGATGATGCTTCTCACGTGTTTCGAAATGTTTGCTTTGTTTGTTCCCGCTGAAACAAAATAAATTCCAAAACAAGTTTGTCAGAATTTAAAACTGGTAGACTTTATGTGCGAAAATTCGTATTAAAATTGACAAATGAAACACCGTATTAAAAATATTTAAATAATTCAACGACCAAGAAATGGGGAAAAAGTGCCTAGGCTTTACGAACGTATTTCTCGTTTCTACTTTACTTCAACAACGGCGAAAGCAAAGTGACAAAAGACAAATGCAAATAGTGCAAAACACCACGAGTCGAATTCAACTAAAATACAAACAAACCCAAACCAAATGAATGGAGTCGTTTCGTTATGAGAGAGCTCATGTAGATGTAGCTTATTGTGCTGTGCCTCCCCCTTGCCCGCTTTATAATCCAAAGCCATTGCCGACTGCTAGCAGTCACTAAATAACCCTTCTCAACTTCATTTGGGAATGTGCTGGAAGTGGAAGTGAGAAGAAACCAAAACAGAAGATTCACCTCAATTAGCATCGTATAATCGGAGTGGTCACCGAGTGGAGTCAAAGAGATGGATTATTCGCTGCCAGCTGGTTCAGGCTCTAAGACGAAGCTCTGGTTAGTGGTTATCGTGGAATCATAAAGCTGCAGTTGCAGCGGCATACATAAGTACGAGATGAGTGGATGTTGTGTGATATTTTTATTTTCATCACTCAAACACTTTTGTGGTGTCTTTAGGAGGTGGTATGGTGGTGGTGGCATGATATGAACATGTATGAAGCCGGCTACAGCAGTTTACAGCAACATCATACTATCATAGTGCATGAACATCGTCATACCACAACCACACGTATGTATGTGATTGTGATATACTGATATCTGATATGTTGTTGTTTGAACACAGAAAGAGCCGGTAAAAAATGGAATAATATTCAACCAGGGTTGTTACAGGCAACCTGTGGATTGTAGGTATACATTTTTTTTTTTTTTATTTGTACGGAAATATGTTTTTATTTTATTTTTTCAGAGCTTATGCGTTTTATGAGCCAATTATACACAGAAAAAAGAACTGCATAAAATAGAAGAAGAACTTTAAAATTTCGGTATGGTATTTATCCAAACAATGGAGAAAATCTTATCGGGCGAGCAGCAATGGCCGCGTCGGTCACCGGCAAAAAATGAAAATTTATTTATTTTAATTTATTAAGCTATTAGTTTTTTTTAGTATTGAATCTTCGAACTTCCGATTCCTAACAGAACACTTTACTTCTGTTCCAATTTGCAGTATAATATTTCAGTGTTAAAAGTTAATCACTTTAAACAATAGATAAAAGAAACATTTGTTTGTTTGTGCCTGAACTTTGCATTTGTAGAGATTGAATTTTAATAAGTACACTTTTTAAAACAATAAGATTTTCGTATAATTAATATATATATTATGTATATTTTAAGTGCTATTTTTCTTGAAATAATACGATCCTTTTATTAAAGTTCAATTAAGACTCCATTTCAAAAGGATATTTTTTAAACATCCTTTGTTTGGATTTTTCAAAAATAATTTATTTTTTAAGTGCGATATTTCAAATAGAGGCGGTTTATTTTTCTTAGTATAAATTTTTAACTTTGTATTCATGCCCGAATTTTTTTATTTTATCTATATATAACAATTTTAATAATTTTTCTTGCCATTTGAAAATATTTTATTAAAACCACATAACTCGCGATCTAACAACCCTTTCATATTTTTTCCTCTTCATTTTAAGAATGAAATAAAGTACAAAAGTGCTCATACGCCAGAGTGTACGATTTGATCTTTTATTAAATACTAGTGCTAGTCTCAGTCCTCTGGTTTTCGTGTTTTTTTTTTAAGCATTCTTTTTGGGGCCACTGCCCCGTCCACGCAGCTCCGCTTGGGATATGTGTGTTCAATTTTTTAAAAAATTAGCAACAAATGTTTAAAAAAAAAAATTTTTTTAAATATGTATGACAAAAATTCAATTTTGGATATAATAAAAAGTAAAAAAAGAACAAAAAAAGTATTGTCGTCTGCAAAAAATAAAGTTGTTAAAAAACACTTGAATTAAAGTTAAAAAAAATATGTATGTAATATTATTTCAGAGCTTTCAGAAACTTTGTAGCGTAGCACAGTAGCGTATTTGTTGTTTTATTTTATTATTTAACTTCTCATACATTTTTGAGAATTTTAAAAAACTAAGCTTAATTAAAATATGTAAAATTTTTTTATTTCATTTTGAAGCTTTTAAGAAGAAGAACAAATTTGTCTGCAAAAAAATAGTCCATATTAAACTATTGTCAACAAATCACAAAAACTTTTCTTCTAAGGAACTCGGCTTAAGTTATTTTTTGTCATTAGTGACAGTCATTGTTTACATATTAAGTTTGTGTAGAGCCCCTAAAAATGACAGTCACAAATTACCTAAGCAATTTCGACCCCTGAATATTGTTGTGTTTTGTAAAAATAAAAAAATAAAAAAATTCAAGCTTGACAACCGCTGCAGCATACTATGAAATGTTTTCTATGGTCAACGTAAGTTTTGATCCGAATCTTTCGATGTCCGTGCTTAGAACCGGAATAACTATGATAAATGCAATGGAAAATTTTTTTCACGGATAGGTCTCAATTTTGCAATTCTGGTTCTGTGTAAATGTGGAAACTTGTGATTTATCAGATCTAATTTTTATGTGTAATAGAATTAAAATTCTGATGGGTAAAATGAAATGAAATAAAGATGATACAAAAAAATTTATCAATCCATTTCATGGAATGATTTGGATGTTTAGGGACTAGTATAGAAGTTATATTTGGTTCTATGAGAGAAGATGTTAAATGCCTCTGAGGCCCAAAAAAATAGCGATTGGCAAGAATAATTCTTCGTTTGATCTTTGCGAGGTAAAAGCGGATCCCAGGTAGAGAAAGTCTTTGACTATTTGGCAATTATAGAAATCTATCCATCGCATCATGACGCTTTGCACGAATCGAAGACGTTGTGATTCCTTTCTCGTTGATATCATCGATCTATTTAATGGTGACTCATAAAAACGCAATAATCCTTTCCCCTATGAACTTTTCTCTTATGAACTGTACTGCATTTCTTCTTTCGTTAGTTAAATTTCATAATTCTTATACTATTCCTCCTTTCGTCTACTCTCCTACCAGAAAAAAAACGTTCCTTACTTGTGGCGTTTATATAGGTTATTAACCCAAACTGTTTTTCATCCTCATTGAAGCATACAAACTTAAAGTATATAGAGTTGCTTTCGCAGGAATTTTCAAACTGCTCTTCTGTTTCTTTATCGGATCGGATGTCGAAAAAAAAATATTCCTGCGTCATTTTTACGGATATAGGTATTAGATACATTTCTGGTAAGGGCAAATAGTGTATTAAAAAAAATTTAAGTAGAAAAATAATAAAAAGTGCCAAAGACTTCTTTCAATCTTTTTCTGTGTAGAAGAAACTAATTTGGCAATAATTGTTTCCCTAAAATAGAATAATCGAGAAATTTAATTTGAAATCAAAAAATGAGCATGAATTCAATGTAATAACTATTTTTAATTGTTGTGTTCATTGGAGGATTTTCATTTCTACGTAAAGAAAGACAAATTTTTGAAATATATATTTTAATAACAATTATGAATAAAACTTATATCCGAAGAGCATACAAAATCTAACTATATTTTTAATTCTTGATTTAAATTGGCTCCTGAGCATTATAAGCAACTATATACGACCTAGTTGTGTTGCTTAGAAGAAGTGTCCATTTGAGTGGAACTTTTCGAATGAATGATTGGACGTTACCTCTGAATCAAAGATAGAGGCAATTTGTGTTCGTCTCAAGTGAATGATACAAATGTAACATAAGAAGTTATGTTCGACGAATTTTTTTAACATCATGAGTACATGGCATACGGACTTACCTTATGTATACCTATTGAATTATGTATTTTGTACATTGAGAACTAAAGTTCCGAGATGCAATATAAAATCACATAATCTTCGCGAGTGTTAATTTTTAAATAATATACAGAATCTTTTTTTTTTTGAACTTATTGAATTATTGATTCAAACCAGCTTATAACCACGGTACAAGAAATGACGTTGAGGAAATTTGAAAAATTTTGTTTTTAAATATTCTACAAAAAAAATTGGGGAATGGTTTTTTCAACTTTGTTGTGTTTTTTGAAGAGCTGTATATTTGTTAAAAATGGTTGAAAAACTAATCTTAAGATTTATGTTTTTAAAATTAATTTTAGGTTTTTTATTAATATACCGTTACTGAACAATATCAAAAAATAGCATAAGCCTAAAATTTTCCAAAAAAAACCTGAAAATCTGCATTTTCCAGATAAATTTGTTTTAATTTTATCAAATATTTTCTTTACAAATACCAAATTCACTTTTCCAAAAGTTTTGATGGGATGAACTTAAGAATCAGAATTTTTGTGTCACGTTAGATTTTTGAGAGTTGAAAAATGCTTAAAACCACAATTGTTCACCAATTTTAAATTGATTGCTCATTCAATTTGACATTATAAAGGCAATCATTTTGGAGAGCAATAAATTTTCGAAAACCAAAATTCCAATTGTATCTTGCAACGGTCTTCAAAGTTTAAAAGACCTGAAAAATCAATCCAAAAATTCTACACCTCATAGGGTAAAACGATTGTGAAAACATATATATTTAAAAACTACGGACACTTTTGTTTTTTTTTTGGCTACAAAATTAATGAGTAAGAATTGTTGAATCTTGAAAACACTGCATTTTGTTCATAATTTGAAATTTTCATATCTACAACGTATAGGTCACTTCAAAACATAGTTTTTTGTAGCACAATATTGTGAAAGGAATACGTTTTTCTATCAAACTAAATATTAACTTGAAGAAAGCAAGAAACTACTGCCAATTTTTTTTCTTAAAATATTGAGAATATTATCATTACTTATGTTTTTTTTTTTGTAGTTCAGTATATCAATGCCGAAAAATGTCAGTAGCTATTTTATAAAACAGAATTCTGAAAAAAAAGCAGAAGCAGAATTTTGGAAAACAGAATAAATTTTAAAAAGCTAGGTAGCTTGTTTTCAACTAATGTTGGGTGGAGTATCTGGTTCAGAAATATCATGATAGGAGCTTCGATTAGTATCGTATAAAAATAATCAATATCAAAAGATGCTGCACATGATTTTTTTTCAAATTTTTTATCATAGTATCAGCACGTGCCTGAAAAAGCGTGATTGAGAAGAGAAAAGAAAATCTGAGGAGGCCTTCAAGTTAAAAATTATCGTCTTCAATAAAATACAACATCACCAACAACCCAGCCCAGCGAATACTATGTTGGAAGAAAAGCAGGCGCAAAAAATTAAACAAAAAAACAAATTCAGTCCTTAATTACAAAATTGAATTACAAAATTGAACTCTTCAAAGCATAGTTGCGTAAAAAAATCTTTGCTTACTTCCTTAATTTTCTATTAGGCATGTTTTAAAAGCGTCCAAGGCATTGATATTTTTTGATAACCACAATTTTCTATGTAATAAGCAAACACAAATAGCCGAATAATTTTATATTTTAAGTTATTAATAAATAAAAAAAATCATTAAAAAAACAACTACCAGTCTGTAACTAGTTCCATTAGAATGTGTGGCAAATCCTCCAAAAGCAGCATCAGCACAATAAATATTCCCACAACAATTAAAGTATAACACAAACACTTTTTCACCACAGGTCCTAGAATATGCTTTACAGCTTTTAATGGATTTGTAAGTGGGTTAAATGATGTTTCTGGTCGACTAGGAAGGTAAAAGAACAGTTTTCATCCATTATACGTATGAACGTTTAAAATATTTACATTTGACTTACTCTGGAGCTGGCAAAGCATTTGGTGGATTTCGACCAAGCCCCACAGGATTAGCTGCAGCTTCACTTTCAGTTAGCATCTCTAACTCAAGTTCCAATTTACCCTAAAGGATATTTATGCAAAATGAATTAAATCGAGAGATGAAAAATAAAATTCTCTAGCCTTACAGCCATTCTAGCATTGCCGCCTTGTTCCGAAGGTCCTTTACATGGAAACCAGCCTTTGATGATTTTATCCCGAAACAAGTTCACCGACTTCATTTTCTTTTTCATTTGACTCTCGGTGCATGACTTTTTATTTTCAAATGGTTGCGGGAAATTCGATAGACATATTTCCATGGCACCCATGAAATCATCCGCAGAAAATGAATCGTTCTCCCAAATTTGTAAATACAACATAGGTGGTTGCTTGATTTCGTATTCTTCCATTAAACCACTCTTCCGTTTGATGATCATCTACTTAAATTTTAGAGACATAGTAAGTTGGCATAAAACGCAGTAATTATAATTTATAATATGTATAAAAGGACAAAGTTTTCGGTAAATAATGATTTGTTGCCTAGGTAACCCGTATTGAAATGAGAGTTGTTGTGTCTTTTGTTTAATCGGAATGCCCTTGTAAATCATTGTGAACTATTAATGAAATGAATTTGATATCCAGGCGAATTTGAAGATGAGAAATTATCGGGGCTGGATTTAAAAAACGTTCATTCAATGTCGCCATCACTTAACTTAACTTAAGTCGTCAACCGTATTGACGATGACGTTTTCTTAAATTAAGTTATTTTGATTTTTTTCTACTTTTATGTTTTTGGGTGGTGAGATAAATTTAAATCAAAGAAGGCATACGAACGAAATTTTATGAAGCAACATGGAAAAAATGCAAAAACATTTTTTCTTAAAAAGTTGGCTTGCAACTCGAAATTATCAAAATGGAAGAAAGCAAAGTTCATGTTGTTGAATAGTTGTTTAATTTAAGAATGTAACGGTGTCTCAACATACCCTGAGGATTATCTTCACTCCAAATACGGCAGTTTTGTTTATTAAAGTAGCTACAGGCAAATGTGAGCTTCATCGCTAAACAAAATTATCTTATGAAAATCGGAACCGGCATGAATTGGCACAATTTTGGGTCACTCTATTCATGTTTAAATGCCAAAGCTAATCCAGCACTGGAAACGACTTACCATATCTTCAACAATAGAATATTTAATTGGGAATATCATGCGCCAATTAAAACTACCCTCACCCGTCAACGAACGATAATGGACGTCTGTGGATTGTGATGCTTCTGAATCCTCACACCATCTATGTATTCAAATAAAATAAATTGGATTTAACGATTATAAAATTATTATCAATGGAATATAATGTATGTACAAAAATTCAATGAAACATAAAACTCGCTAAGCAATATTATTTAATTTTAAATTTATATATTCAAAACAAAGGTAATGCAACTTTGCTTAAATATTTATAATAATATTTAATTGGACAAATTAAACAGTAGTACATACGCCTTGATGTAGATGTCACTCATTTGGGTTCCGAAAACATTTTTTTCATTAAATATTACATCTGAACAGTTGTAAATTATAATTCTTAGTTCGTAAATTTTCGCTGGCATTGGAGTTATGTCAATTGGTGGTGGCAGATTTGGTGATGGTTCAAATATTTCTACCCATAGTTGAAGTTTTCCCTGAAAATTAGATAAACATTTTGAATGTGATGTTAATTTGAACTTTGCTAGCCATTTTGAACTTTAATTTTATGGCAAAAAAAATCAAAACAAGACCTGATTGAGAAAAAAGAAAAATTTAACAGTGCATTTTTGAAAGAATGGTACCACTGATTAGTTTTCAATATTTTTGGAATAATTACTAAACTAGCCAAATGTGAAAATTTAATTTAAGGCACTTTTTGCAGCGAATAAAATTTTAAATAAAAATATACAACCTTAAAATTTTGTAAAGCAGGAATAATTTATAAAAACCAACCCCAAAATAACTGAATAATCACCTAACTAACCTTTTTCAAAATTCGATTTATCAAAAGATTTTTTTTTTTTTTTAAATCTAGAACTTCTGATTTTGAAATCAAAAATCTTTTGATAAGATAAAAATAAATGATTTCCCAAAAATCTAATTTTTCATATCTATCTCGATGTACGGATTTTTTTTTTTTTAAACAATAAGCTTAAACAGTTCGTTTTGACAGTTAGTACTGAAAAATAAAAAGTTTTCAAAATAACCAAGTTTTCAAAATAACCCGATTTAGTTAGACAAATATGCACGCACTTAATTTTTTCTGTTCTTCAATATTAAAGATAGGCAAGAAAATTCCAATAAAACGATACATTGAGATACAGAACTTATTTTACGGAATATTGGAACAGACATCTAAATTTTTTTTCAAAATATGGTTCGCTACTTGAATACAATTTTTTCCTAAATATGAGGGTTTTAACAAGTCGGTATTCATACATAAAATATATGAGCATAAATTTGAAATTACTAAAATTGTACGCTTGGGTTATCTTAGAATGCTTAGACAACTACGAGTGACTTTCTCAAACGACAAACGACGACGAATTTAATAAATAATTAAAAAATCAACGATGTATTTAGACTTCAGAAATTTACTTGTTCGATTCCTGGTCGGTCTTTACGATATAAAGACCTGGTTTCCACGTGCTCTGGAACAAGGCGGCAACTAAAAGATGGAAGCTCTTGAATATTTTTTAAGACACTCAAACTCAAGCGTTCTTGAAGATCTTCATCTTTAATTAAAAAAAAATGTAATCCAGATTATTATTTTAATCAAATAAAATACCAGTTGATATTTCCGTCAAATCTTCAAATATAACTCCATTAATTTCGACTGTATTTTTTCCAAACATAGGTGTACCCAAATTATATTTCTTACAAATATCTCTTAATAGTTCATATGGTGTCAAAGCATCTCTCCAAACATTATATCCCGATCTGTATTAAATTACATTCTTATTAATAAAAATAATCTATGTTTATTATAATTTATACATCAAAATTATAAAAACCTATTAAATTCATTTGAAATACCAACAGTAGCTCGGTGTTTACTTCTCAAACGGTCTTCTAAGTCAATGAATGTAGATCCAATTAAATCATCATGAAAACTTCCACGGTCAAAGATAGAAACTTGAAGGATGTGCTCTCTGTATTATGTTTTCAAACAAAAAAAAAATGAATGAAAGTAGAGGATGTAATAAAAAAGTTTCTAGCATGAAAGAAAAATAATAATGTGTTAAAGGGAATGAGTAGGAATAAGTGCAGAAATGCAAGTATTTTGTAATTAAGAGGTACGAGCATGGTTATTTTTTTTACCAGGATTGTTATAAACTTATATATTTATTTATTTACAAGTAAATATCTTATGTTTCTATTTTTATCTTAGAGCATGGCGTTGCAGAATCAGTCAGTTAGTTAGTAATTCAGAAAGTCAATGATTCATTTAGTCAGAGATGAGCTTATTTATATTTTTCTAAGACTAAAAATAAGGGTAAACAAGCTCTATTTAGAGTTTCAAACAATCGCACTTTAAAAAGAAGTGAAAGTATGAGTGTTTTGTGAATGGAAATATTTAGGACACACAATCTCTTACATAAAACTTTTATTAACTTTAAATATCGATTCATGTAACAACACTGCCATGTTGCATGTACTGTACACACTGAATACCTTCATTGCGTTTTACTCACCCAAGAAAAAAGTTTTTAAATGAAATGTAAAGGATTTGAGGAATATTAGGTTTGTTTGCAAAAAAAAAAAAAAAAAAAACTATCATCAATGAAAGTAAGGATAATGATTTCTTTGAAAATTATGTGGGAATGGAATAAAGAAGAAATTGTATTTTTATATTTCTACTTTAATTTCTTTTTCAAGCTAAAGCAAAAAAAAAAAATTAAAATTCAACATCTTTCAAAAAACGTTTTTTTTTTACTAGCCCGCTTTTAATGAGGCTGCAGTATTTACATAGAAGTTTCAGAAATTTTTATTGATCAATTCAACCAGAAAAATATCAAAAAGGTACGTTAATTCTTGGAAAAATTAATTCAAGCTGGAGAGGGACTTGCGTGCTTCCTGTTGTAAAGACAGAAAAAGCTAGAATCGTTTTCGAAGACAAACTCGACGCCGAACAAGTATTGTCAACTTCATAAACATCTTGCGGATCATTATCGAACAGTGCGTTGAGTTTCGATCACCACATTACATGCTTTTCATTCAAATGTCAAATGTTTTTCATAATGGAAGGTTGACAGAGTGAGGATCGGCAGTGTATACTTTCACCAATATTGTTTCTCTTGTTGATTGGCTATGTTATGCATGAAGCTTTGTAAATGGAAATGGAGGAATTCAGTGAACTCTGCAATCGTAACTCAGATAGCTTGGCTACGCGGACAACGTATGCTTGTTCTCTCATAGGATCATATAGATCTCCATGACATCAAGGGATGTCAAGGGAGAGTGAAGCTGAAATTATTGGGATAAAGATTAATAAGGCATATACAAAAGGGATCAGCCTTGGAAATTCCTCATCTGTTCAACTAGAAATTTCCGGACAACCCGTAGAGTTCGCAAATGGATGCCTGCGCAACATCTTTAGGATTTTCTGGCAAAATCGTATCTCTAATGATGAACTTCATGCGAGAACAGGGCACAAATTTATTGACTCTATCATACAAAGACGTAAGTGGCAGTTGATTGGCCTTACGCTTCGATAAAAATTGATAAAAAAAATATTTTTTTCACAAAAACTAATTTGTTTCAGTTATTTTTTTGTGTTTAAATGAAATTTCCTATTTTTGTTGCATACATTTGAAGTTTATTAATTCAAAACTTAAATTGAACTAAAAAATTCTTTTCAAAGCTTAAAAGTTAAAAAATTAAATTTTTTGAATTAGGTAATTTTTTTCTTTGTCAAAACTGTAGACCAGGCAACTTCTAGATATAAATTATGTCAAAACTATTTTATAATATAATTTGAAAACTTCATTACCTGTAATTAATATTGTTTCGATAAATTTTATGTTTTCATTTTCTACTTAAAAATTTTAAAAATTTGCAAAAGCAACAAAAAAATATTTTTAGAAAAATATCCGAAAATAATTGACTCTCAAAATTATAAAAAATAAAATAAAAATAAAAAAAGTATTATATAAAATTAATTCCAAAAATGTACCTTGGTATAACAGCCTCCATTTGGTAACGCTTCCCCAATATTGGATTTGATTGATTTGGTATATAATTTGCTCGATCCGATACCATATTCGATCCCAACTGCAATTTGACATAAGAATCCGACTGACTGTGAGTATCGTGTGATCGAAACTGCAATCCCTGTACCAAATAAATCCTCACAATGACCTTAGTTTGTTCGTTCAAGGTGTTAAGCGATTGAAATTTTGCAGACATTTTGCTTGTAACCGAATTAAGTGTAACGGAACTGGCATTATTACAGTGACATGGTGATATTTTGATTTGCATTTTTAAAGTAGCATACACTTCTTCTTTAGGAGGTTTGTTCTTTTTTATTTTTACTCCATGGACTAAGTGAAACGATTCTGCCCAATCGGAGAGATAACTGAATTGTGGTTGTTTCTCTAGTTCCATGTCATAAATCACCAGCCTGTGTTTGGTAGTGGAGTCTATATTTTGTTTTTGCTGGATAATGAATCATTGCAGTAAAATCTGACAGAAATAAAAGGATAAACCTTGCTCACCATATACATTGAATTGTAAAATTTTGTCCACCAATTGAATTCAGATTCATCAATTCGAGAATGCGTAGTTGTTTGATGGGTATTTTCGAATGTTCTTTTTGGCAATAGTTGTAATAGCCAATTTTTACTGCGGGTTATCATATTTTTCTTGAGAATAGATTTTTTTGGTAATAGAGGTACACTCTCCTCGTCAGCTTGAATGTTTCAAAACAAGAACCGGTATTTTATTTTGCAATAAAAACAAAGTTTCGTTCATTTAGTTACCTTCACCCATTTGAATAATTGTTGATTCATCATTTTCATCTAAATCGCAAATGGCCATTTGTTGTTTTAGATATTTTCTTGGATTTGCTAAAAGGGCAGCACCAAGAGTTACTTCACGACCACGGCTAGGACAGTCGATATGTGTTGCAATTACTGCCGGCCAGTATTCGATTTGTTCAGGAAGATTCTACAAAAAATGAATGGATCAAAGTGTTAAACTGGATCTCTATCTTGAAAAGCCAGCGTAAAATTACGGCACTCGTGATTAAGCATTAAAGAAATAAGTAACTTTCACTATTTAGCCATTATACCAATGGCTATTAAGGGACGCGGTAATAGAAAATTAAAAAATCCCATGACGTAAAAGACGCCTGTAAGATCGAAGATGACCAAGGCGCCAAAAACATAACGCCCAAGACACTCAATACACTCAAGACTCTAAGGACGTACTTACATATGTATGTGAAGTCGAAGGCAAGTAAGTTGCCGAAGACACTGAAGAATCCCAAGAAGTTCAAGATCCTGAAGCACCCAAGATGCTCAAGACGCCGAAGACGTTAGGATGAAGAAGATGTCCAAGGTGCTCAAGACGTCCAAGATGTTTAAGACGCTGAAGACTCCCAAGACGCTGAGACGGCCCAAATGCTCAAGACGCTGAAGAGATTAAAAACTCTCAAGACTCCAAAGACGGCCTGAAGACGCTCAAGAAGCCCAAAATGCTTAAGAAGCTGAAAATGCTGAAGACGCTAAAAAGACACTAAAGACGCTGAAAACGTCCAAATGCTATAGACGCCAAAGACACTCAACAAGCCCAAGACGTCTAAGAAAATTGAGTATTTTAGTGTGAACTTCTAGTATTAAATTTGTGTTTCTCATTTTTTGCACAAAAAATATAGGGTGGGGGTCAAAGTGCCGAAAACCCAAAATCCCGAAAATTCCAAAATCGAAATCCCGAAAAATTAAATAAAATGAAAAAGGTAACTCTTTAAAAGGCCGGATAAATGATGGATTGGTTGCCGACGAGACTGCAACGAGACCTGTTCTCACGAGGACGATACAGAGATTTTTATTTATATGTATTGAGTTTCGTAAGTAAAAATATTATAAATATTAACATTGTCTTACCAAAACTCCTGCAGCATAGCTTTCCAAAAAATTAATGCTGTTCTTAAGTCTTGTACCAGAAACACCACTTTTGACCAAAAGTTCACCCATTGCAACACAAATTCTGTACCGTCCCAGACTTGAACAACTTAGTTTTTGGCAGTTTCTTAGTCCAATGAATGTAACTTCCAAACTGCGGCCAAAATAATGAACAACAATAATTGTGCACTTACGAGTATCAAAAAGCTAATCTCTTACAGGTATTTCGACATTATTGGTTGTATTTCCATTGGAAGGCCCTGACTCAAGATTGTCTTTTTTCCATCTGGAAATTCATCATCTCTTATTTGCAATAGTTCACCCGATATCAAAACTTCAACCCTCGTAGCACCCATGTTCGCTAAAGGAACCCACTTCAACGGAGGTGGGGATTGATATTTTTGTTCTTTAAATTCCTTCAGCGCCGCTTTAGTCCTGACAAAGTTTTTTAAATTCACAAATGGATGATTGCTATGGATTTCTTCAGATTGTATATTGCTTTGGTTTGATGAGTTTTCATCACCCAAAGAATTCCCCAATAGTGTTTTTAATGATTCCTTACGATTTGCAGAACTCTTTACCAATAACTCAACAAGTCCGCAACCCAAATAGTCACTTAGCTTATGCTTATCAGTGTCAAAAGCTTGAACAGCCAATAACGGTGGATTGTTTTCGTACCACTTCACGGGACCTGGAAGTTTTCTTGCTGCAAACGTCACGGAAGTATTCCAAACTGGAGATAGCGATGTATAAATTGTAGCGGTTTCAATTGATTCTTCGCCACTCGAGATTATTATTTTAGCATCACATAATCCTGTTTTATCAGCTCCAGGTCGAATCTTAGCCTGGTGGACATAAGCCCGGCAAAGGTAAGAGCTCGGTTCTATTCTAGGCTGATAGTAGAAGCGTTCTTTTTGTACCCAGTCTTCATCGGAGACGGAAATTTCAGTTTGTTCAGCTTCAGTTCCAATTCGAATGAGCCCGTAGACGAGGCCACGTATACAACCACAGTCCCGGCAGGTATGTGTGCAAGTTGGATCCTTAAAATATTTTTTTATAATAATTATTTAAAAACAAAGCTACGGACTTAAACAACGCCAGAAAAAGAATAATTATTCCCCTACCTTAAACACAAAGTTCTGTGGAACCCCATATCCAGGACCCTTGCAATCTATCTGTTGGCAATACACAAAGTATCTAGGATCTAGCTTACAGATACCAACTTCTTTGCTTGCAGCTTTGCCACTTCCCAGGCACATAACCAAATGCAATTCAGGCCATTCGTCCTGAATTCGTGTTTGCATAATTGATTTGATTCTTTCCTTTAGTTGTTGAAGTTCTTCGAATACTTTATCACAGGAACATTCACCGTCATGCATAGTTTTTAAATATTGACGAAGATCCTTCAAAGAAATTGACAATTTTTCCTGAAAAAATTTAGCATATCCATTTATCGTTAGGGGGACCAAAAAAAGGCAGATAGAAAATTACAAGGACATTTACAAAAAATTCCCTTAGATATGCCAATCGGTGCTCATCCCAAATAGTTTGCTGCTTAAGGCCATTGTACTGCAAACGAGAGCCCAATTTGATTTCATGGATTTTACTTAAGATCGAAAGAATGATAGCTTTGAGGCACTTGCTGTGCATCGATTCGCTTTGAGGATACTTTAGTTGAAGAAGTTTAAAGTTTTTCATTTCGGTATTCTATATAAGTATATGGGAGAAATTGAAAGGACAATGAATATGGGATATATAGGGACATTGACCAAGGAAGTTTATGATAATAAAATTCATATAAGAAAAAAACCTTCGCTTACCATCTGTTCAACCAGTGTTATCATAAAGTTGTCGCTTTCATATTTCAAACGGTTGTCAGGCAGGGAGCAGTTTATATGAACAGCCTTGAATGGAGGAATATGGGTAAAGTATTTTAAAGAAGTTGCTGTTCCATTGTAGTTCTTTAAATAACATTCAACAGTATCGGATGTGAATTCTAAAACAATAACATATAGAAAAGTACTCGTATAAAAAAGGTTTTCAATGAATATCAATTTTTTGGCATTTTGAATAAGTTATGACTGCATGTATTAACATACAGTAGGGTGCAAATAATTAGAAACGTTTGCTTAAATCGTTGTCTTGCCTCTTGCTTTCTTTTTCAATATTTTTGTAATTTTTTTTTGTTTTAAATTCAAAAAATTAAAGGTCATATGGAGTGAATTAATTATTATAGAATCCTTGAAAATGTTATGCTGCCTAACGCGGCAGAAAACCTTCCAGTCATTCGGAAGTTTCAGCAGAGGACAACAACTTAAATCACACGGCTAGTCAAATTAAAAAATGATTCGCAGACAACTCCATCACTGGCCGCCATGCATCAAGGACTTAAGCCCAATAGAAGCTCTGGGGCAGATATACAAAGTATACCAAGAAAGAAACTTCGTCTTAATATGCTTATGTTTTTTAATAAAGAAAATAGCTTCAAAGGAAGATTGCAAGAATTTGATTAACTATATGCCAAGGAGATTACAATATGTAATTGATGAAAATTATGTGCCCGACCAGTTTCGGGTAACTTTTCAGGTTTTGATTTTATTTTATTTTTTTTTATCTTTTTTTAAATTCAAAATAAAATTTAAAGCAAAAATTCGAACTTGTTTTTAATTATTTGCTACTTTGTTACTTTTCGATTGAAAGATTTATAAAAAAAATTAGTACTACACCGACCCGTACAAAAAAAGATATTTACTAAACTTAGGGTTTACATATTTTAGCAATTCAAATAACACATTTCTTGATATTGTAATTTTTTTTTTTTTGTATTCTAGAGTATTTTAAAAAAATTGCAAGTTCATGTGATGCATTTTTATTTTTGCTTCATATTATTTATTTTATTTTATTTTATTTTATTTTATTTTATTTTATTTTATTTTATTTTATTTTATTTTATTTTATTTTATTTTATTTTATTTTATTTTATTTTATTTTATTTTATTTTATTTTATTTTATTTTATTTTATTTTATTTTATTTTATTTTATTTTATTTTATTTTATTTTATTTTATTTTGAAGACCAAAAATAACGATCATATCAGAAAAATCTTATTAACTGTTCCACAGATTTGTATTAGACTCGGTATATTCAATATTTTGATTTAATGAGAGGTAAAAATAACCGACCATAAGATTTCTTTTTGATTTTAAATTTTTTTCAAAAACAGATTTCTTGATTAATTATGTTTATCTAAAATCAGCTAATCGATTATAAATTGTATATTGAGCTATATTATTGTATTGTTTTGAGCTATAGGAATATAGCTCAAAACTCTTGAATGTAGAACTTAAATGTATCAATTAAGTTATAATTACCTAGTTAAAAAAAAACTGTATTCATACTAATTTTTTCAAATTGAAAAAACATATATGAAAGTTCAATATTTACACATTAAATTCGCCCTTTTACAACATAAAATTTTCAACATTATCTCAAATACTTTGAACATAAATTATTTCTAATACTGTTTCTCGTTTTTGGAGACTGGTCTTGGTTTGTGGCCAAAAACAAAATATTTTTAATTAACCGTAATAGTGGCAAAAAAGATTTTTATCTTATCTGAAGTATACTTATCGAACATCGAAAATTAGAGTTTTATCTAGGGACCGATAAACTGAAAATAATTTAAACCTGAGCCTAAATCTATTCATCTTTAACTAACCTCAAGGAAAATCCACGTAAATAACCATACATAACAAGATTTAATAATTTTCTCAAAACTAGGAATGACAAAACTGTTTTTTTCATTGTTCGATTAGTAAAAACATAAAAATCTTTTTTGTTTTACCGATATATTTTTTCTTTTTGTTTTTAATATAAAATGCCCCAACTTCGTTTTGGATTTCAACATTGCTGATGCTTCGATTTATTGAACACAACACTCAAAAAATTTGAATGAACACAGAACATCAAAATGTTCGCGTCTTTTCAAAATGGATGCCAGCGTGAAGCACTTATGCAGTCACCCCATTTTTATTTTGTGATCGACTGGAAACAAAATTTTTTCCACCTAGCATTTTCTATTGCTTTCTGTGCTTCGTTGTGAGAAATACCAATTAAGTTAAAATCTTACCTCCTAACTTTAATAAAATCTTCATGTTGCTTGAATTGGCATGAATAAATTCTCCTTGCCACATAAGAAATTCTATAACGAACATCTCATCCGCCCACCAAAGTTTTGTTCCCAGTGGTTGTGTAGGCTTAATTTGAATTGTTCTGTTAATTGTTTCTTTAACTGGGTTTATTTTTTCAGACTTGATTTCAATCAATATCCTTCCAACATAAATATTGGTGTCGTAGAAATGTATGAATGTCGGACCAAGGCTTGGAATATCTTAAAAAAAAAAATCTCCCATGAAAGTCAGAATGATTAAGCTTTGCATATGAAAACTATAGTACTCTCATGGCGAGTTTTTTTTAGGGTTGCCCGGATCCTGGTGGTGGCGCTGCAAAATGTGAGGTGTAAAATTCGATTTGGTGAGTCTTTAAGCTTCGAAAATTGGTGGTAGGAGCAAGAGGAGACTATTTTTTGGATAATTGCATCCAAAAAATATCAATAAATATCATTTAAAACCTCCATAAGCTCTCCGCAAAAAAAAAAGAGTAAGGGTTGCCCGCATACATTAGATGTCGCCCCATTCGACTTCCACCATGAGAGTACTATAGTTTTTATATACAAAGGATTAAGGTCTAAAACCAAGCCTTACCATTAAAACTAATTTCATCGAAATATATTTCTGATTCTGCAATACATTTCCACTGCATATGTTCGTGAGCCATAATTTGAATTAGAAAGGTTTGAGCTAAGGATGGATAGGTCCAATTAAATTGGATTTCCTGGTTCCATTCTGGAAATACAGTTCCCTTGGCTATACTGGTCTTACCCTTAAAATAATTTCATATTTAGTAAATAGATAAATTTTTTTTATGCAAATGATGGTACATTCATGCCAGCAAGTGATACTTGAAGTATGTAATCAGATTTCCTTACAAAAACACCTTTGTAAAATGAAACACTGTACTTAATATTGCAAGGAGAAGTTTCCAGATTCTGCAGCAGGTTACTGGAATTTTGTTACTGGTTTTTTAGTAATTGCTGCCCTTAACCAAAAATTTTTACCTCTCAATATCATCACAATTTACAGAATCAATAATTGCTGGTGTACTTGGTTGTTGATTGGAAGAAACTATTGCAAGATCAATCTGAAGATGTCCTTTGGCATCGCCTTTACTTCCAATCGAATTCTCCAGCTTACCCCATTTTTTGACAAAACATTTTTGTGGTAGATTCCAAACTGTGTGCAGATCAATAAGCAACTCGCCTAGGATCACTGGGGTCTTACAACTTTTCTTTTTGATTTCATAAAGAACTGTCAATCGAAGCAGTTCTGCTAAAGTACATGAAAGCTCGAAGACAAAGTACTTAGTTAAATATAGAATCAAATGAAAGCATTTATCGAAAATTGAACGATTTGTATTACATACCTCATTGTAGTAGGGATTTTCAGAGTTCTGAAATACTTTTGTGCATTTGGACTTCTTATCCAAACTTACTCTCACAAATGTGTCTGCATTGAATACGGGTAGATTTCTGGCTTTGTGAATAGTTGTGCACACTAAAAATTCTTGCTTTATGTTAAGAAAACATTCCGATTGAGGAAGCATTTTGAAAAAAAAACTTTTTTTGCACAAATTTATTGACAGTAATCGATTGGCAGTATTGATGAAATTGAACTCTTAGTGAATTCTGTTTATAAATAGACAGAGCTGAGACATCTGTATTTAGCCAAAAGTAGGAAAAGGCAATAGCTAATTAGGTAGGATAAAATATAAAATAGGTGAATAACGCCCTTATTATTTTTACCAAAAAACGTACATTAAAAATAATAAACAAAATAAAAACAAGAAAATCAACATTTAAATAAAACGAATAAAAAGTACTTTGGCAGCTATCCATGAAAGAGATTGGGGATCGAACCCAGTTCACCAGTATGACTGTCCTACGTACTAACCATTATTCCAAGAGCTACTGCTTTTAATCGGTTTTAATTTTGTAGTAGGTATTTCAGTTTTTGTTATTAATTTAAAAAAAAATTATAGTTTTTGATAAAAAAAAATTGATTTTCTTTTTATGAAAGAATATAAGAGTAGGTATTTTAAAAAATTACGGATAGTCCCCTTTTTGACATCGAACGAAAAAATGGTTGCAAAATAAGTAAAGCATTGTTGAAGCCTGAAAACATTTAAAAAAAATGTTTTTTTTTTGCCCTAACTTTAGATTTTGAGGGTCAATAATTTGCATCAAGTTGTGGAATTAAAAAGAAAAACAAATTTCAATTTTGTAGCATTTTCTCATTAACTACACGATTTTATTACTTTTAGAAATGAAGCCGCTAGTGAAAAATTGTCGAAACTAAATAAGGCCGGAATTGAAAAAAGGGCACCGCGGTCTTATTTCATCTTTCAATCGGTCCCCTTTTCATTTTCAAAAAAATATACGACCGTGATTTTGCACAGTATAAAATCAATCGTGGACGGAAAATGACAATAAAAACATCCGAATTTTTTTTTGAAACTTTTTGCCTCAGAAAATACATTTCTGACGCATGATTAAAAAAAAAGTATAAATTCAATACTGAAAATAAAAAAGGATCTACTTATTATTGTAAAATTAAAGTTTTCGTAAAAGCCATTCCAAGGCACAATTTTTTTTTTTTCAAATCAAAATCTTGCAAGTAAAATATTTGCATGGTAGCGGTTTTCAACAAAAGTAAAACATAAAATAAAATTTTGAAAATATGATTCCAAGTTTTTCGTTTACCAAAAGATGTGTTTTCCAGCTACTTATATACATATATTTAATAATAATCAAAATGATTATACGTGTATTACTAATAGTTTAGGTTTTGTTTTGTTGTTTTTGCATCCAATCAGGCTAGGAAATGTATTTTTTCTTTTTGCAGCAAGGCCGCTTTGCTATTTTGTTTATTTTTTTTTTTAATATATATAAAATTTCCAAAACAGATTGTTCACCTCCGTTATAAAAACAATTTCGAAATCGGAATGTGCCTTGTATTTAAAAATAAAATAGTATTTCTAATTAATTATAACTTAGAAGCTATTTATCCAAAGGAGATACTTTAGAATTAAGCACGTATAATTTCCATCATCACGATTTGAAAAAAAACAACGAAAAAAAAGTACTTAGAAAAAAGTACATTCATACGAACAAAAAATAGAAAAACAAATAATCCTCTAATAAGAAAATACGGTTGTCAAAAGAACGAAAATAAAACAATGATAAGTATGTTGCGTGTGCTTGCTCATGTCTGGGCATAAATTGCTCGATGATGGAGAATACCTAGTTTTTGAAGTACAAAAACTGCTATATTGAAATATAATTAAAAATTGCTTAATTTTTTAAGAAATCCCTATTTTTAATAAACATTTGGCCAGTCTATATTTTTTGTGAATACTGAGATTTCTGAGAAAGAATTCTTTTTTCTCTAAGCTATTTGACAGCAAAAGAGGGGAAATTCTCAAAAATCTTAGAATTCTTAAGATATATGATAATGCTCACTTTCAAATATTTCAACTGTTAATAAAGTCAATCAAAAAAAAAATTACGAGATTTTTTTTTTACAATTCCTTATTTTTGAAATTTTTGACACTTTTTTCCTGACACTTTTTTCAATTTTTTTTTGACAAATAAATAACTGTTTAAGTCACATGAGAATTGAGATGAGTTGGCGAGGAATACGAGTCAGACGACATTAGCTTTTAGACATTCGAGTAGAGACCGAGACGAGTCTGTAATTTTTGGAACGAAACTTATCGAGAGTCCAGTAACGAAAATCATTCAATACTGTGTTTTTAAAACAATAAATTGAATACTTCAATATAAATATTAGACAGCTTCTGGATCTAAATGTCAAGTTCTGCATAAGGTGTTGAACATGAAGGTTGTGAGAGGAATTTAAAATCCAAAGTGGGGTTACACAAGGATGTATACTTTGACCAATATTTTTCGTGTTGGTGATTAGTGGTGTTCTGCATGCAGTTTCTCGAGGATATGTAAATGGAAGAATTCAGTGGACTCTGCAATCATACCTCAAACACCTTGATTAGTGATGCAATGGAAACCTTTCACTCAGTCAGGCAGACAAGCAAACTGACCTGGAAGCACTTGGCGAAGAACAGTCGAAAAGGGATCAGCTAAATTGGGGAAGAGTTGGAAGAAGCTGGAATGCATTTCCAGGACGTACAAAATGGCGCGCAGAAGTAGTAGAGTAGAGGAAACTAACCTAAATAATAAGCCCAAGGAATTATGTGAGTAAGTAAAATAAAATGGTTATTTCTCATATAACTCCCACAAAAAAAATACAACGAAGAAGTTCTGAGTTAGTACCAGATCGAGATGGAGAAGTGACAAAGTCATAGGAGACGCGACCTCAAAAATCTCCTCTCGGTCTCGTCTCGTGGCCAGTCTCACAAAATAGCTATATCTCGACCCGGTTTTGTTTTCAATATTAATGAGGTGAAAATCTTAAGAAAAGTTTAAGGTATGAAATATTAAGGACAGACAAACAAACGGATAGCTAGAATTTCGGAACAAACTTTAATCGTGTGCAAACGCTCCAAATGTTTTATATTTTTTAAGGACACAGTTGTTTGTTATCCGTTATAGTTTTCGAAATAAAACAAGTTTATAAAAGGCATTTGATAACATAACTTAACAACCGAATTTTCATAGTGTTATCAGACATAATTACTTGAAGAGTAGTATGTATTTCAAAACTACAAAAAAACTTTGTTCCTAAACTAAATGCAAGTCATTCAAAAATCTTTGCTAAGTTCAGAAATGTGTAGAAAATTACCATTTTCAATTCATGGCCGTAATCATACGCAAATTATTAATAAAATGTGTCAAGTGCTGATAATATTCTAGAATTCTACCAAGAAAAATATTAATCACCATTCCATTTTTATAGATATGTTCATCAGTTAATCGAACATTTCAAATCGAGAAAGTAAACTACATACCTATCAAGCAATAAAGGGTTTTTATTTTCGAGAACTTTATAATCAAATATTGCAGATAATTAATTTAGTTAGATATATCAAGGAGGTATCAATGATGGTCCGATAAAAAGTAGGTAAGTTAAGTTCAACAGGAATTCAACAGTTTTTCGATTTAACGCCCTTATTGTTTAGTTTTAATAAAAATCGTATAAATACTCATACTGAATAAGATAAGCTCACCCAAGAACATCAAAATATCATAAAAAATGGAAAATATCCTTTTTTTTTGTTCTCAAATGCTCGCAATAAAACTATGAATGTCTAATTAAAGCTAAAGTTGGCAGGCAGTAATTAAATTTCCATAACAAAAAAAAAAAAAAAAACTAAATTACATTTTTATCATACGATGCCTTTTCTCTTTTTATTTTTATTTTCTTCACGGCTTACTATACGGGGACACGCCTTCGACTGAAGCCCCTCAACTGACATTCAACCGACAATAACTGACCTCTGAATCGAAGTAAACGAACTTTCTATTCTACGTATATGATGGGTTGTAGGCTGGGGTCGTCTGTCTTAGCCATCAGAGAGGACATTATTATTTTTATCCTTTGACATCTTTTATACGAAGGATTCTATATAGATGAAGCACATGTAGGTATAATAATTGTTTGATCTACGACTATGCAAGTGTAAATATTTATTTTTACATCCATATTTTTTAATTGACCATAACTCATTAGGTTTCAAGTCGTGACCAATTCCTGATCACCTTTATAAAGACTCACCTTGGAGACTGTTGGGCAGAAGTTGTTGCGTAGTAATTATTGGCTCGCCATGCCACCCAACTAATTAATTCAATTTGTGTAATAAAACCTTACAAACTGTTGCTTCTTTTTTATCTTCGCAAAATTGGGTGGCTTATATCCTTTAGCATTGCCAGGCCTAAAGTATTTTTTATGCACCCATTTTTTTTCTCGCACGTTTTCCGCAGTTTATATACAATTATAATTACACAACTAGACACAATGGGTAATATATTTGATTTTCATATCAGTCATTATACAGTTCAGACAGCAGCGTTCCCTGAAGACGACACACTTCCAACGCAACGCCCGCCATACCAGAACGGAAATAACTTTTCCATTTAAATCATTAGCCAAACTATACTCGTGATATCTTTCTTGCTAACTAGTTTAGTTGTTGAAGGACCATTCGGGCGAAAAGATCTATTTTTTGTTTGCTTAAATTTGCATTGTTAGTATTTCGGATTTTTGTATTCTAAAAAAAATATTCATAAGTTGAAAACGTTTCTGTTTTTTTTTTTTTTAATTTTATATAGAGGAATATTATCTTAAATAGTAAATTTAAAAAACCTTAACAAGTCCAACGGTTAAAGTCCTTTGGAAATTTATTATTACAATTATTTCAATTAACATATGTTGAACAAGGAGTGAACTTGTTGCATGACATACGGATTCTCGTGTTATGTCCCGGTGGTGTGATGAAATACCCACATAAGTTTTATAATTTTGGAATTTAAGTGATGCATTTATAGATGGGTTAGTTCTGTGGATGTGAAATCTTCCTTATTATATGTGAGTCATCAAACAAATGCGCGTTTACACTGATTAGATTTTGAAAAAAAAAACATATGTCGAAGTGAAAGCATATAATATGCAATACCCTTTGTGAGTTAAAATAAATTGTGGAAGTGAATAGAAACAAAATTAAGTGAAAATAAATTGGGTACAAAATAATAATTTATGAATAATTTTTCTCCAGATATTTATAAAAGGTGAGTAAGTTTTTAAGTTTTTAAAATATTAATAGCATGTAAAAATATCGTTCCAATAACATATTATTTACCATACTACAAGCCAAAATTATGTAGATTTTTTAAACATATTTTCAAAAAATCACAATCTTATTTACAGAATAACTTTTTTCACACGCCGAATTAAGATAATCAAATTTAAATTGGATTTCTTATTTTAATGCTTTTTTATGTTGAATAGAATTAGCTATCCTTTATCAAAATAAAATTTTAAAGTAAGGAAGTGACGATTTAGATAAGACGTTCTGGTGAAAAAGTTTTTTGATACAAAAACTTAAATTGACTTTTTCATATTTTTTTCATTTGGTGAATTAAAATCTGAACTTAAAGTTTTGACAGGGTGGTAAAAAAAAACGATATCGTTTGCATTTTTCCTGTTAACATCACATTTGTAGAAAAAGAAAAGGATATTATATTGTCAAGAACGATATTGTTGTTCTTTTATTTCAGTTTAACGGAACCCCCAGGTTTTCAGAATATTCTCGTTTGAAAACAAATTAAAAAAAATATTCCTAAAAATTTCTCTTTTCGATATTGCAAACAAATTTTAAATTTGTTGACTGGTTTGTTTGATTGAATGACTGATTAAAAAATTGTTGAATCGTTAAAACATTAAAATCGGTTTTCTCAGTTAGTGAGTCAGTGATTTTTTTAATTGTAAGTTAAATAACCATGCGAGTTTCAACTATGAATTTTTGGTTGAGAAATAGTGAAAATTCACATTCTAAAACTTAATTTAACAAAAAAACGGAAAATATTTTTATTGAATTTTATCAATTTTCTCTTTCATTATGCCGATTTTTTTATCCCTTCTCCTAGCTAGTGTCAGGTGAAGATTTACTCATATTTTCTTTGTTTGTTATATCATTTTTTTCTGAAAGGGGAAGAGCACTCCTTTTTAATTATTTTTTTTTTATTTTTCAAACACAAAAAATGACAAAAATCAAGACCAATTTTTTTTTTATTTTTTTTATTTTTTCTTACATTTTTCTGACTTTGGTACGGGCTTACCAATCATTTAATCTTAATTTTTTTTTATTTTTCAAAACTATGTTGAATTCTGCTTTCCAAAAGTCTTTTTTGAGCCCAAAAATTGACTTCGTTTTAGTGGGTTTCAGATTATAAGATATGCAAGATTTCTGGAAAATAATAATCCCATGCATCTCTCTCTTCAAAATGATTTAAAGCTGTACATCGACCTACAGCCTAAACTACTGAAGCGATTTTCTTCAAACTTTGGAGTTTAGACAAAACATTTTTATCTCGAAAACGGCGGCGGGCGGCTCTAACGATTTTAATGAATTTTTTAAAATCGGGTAACTTTAATAATTCAGTCAAAAAATATTTTTGAAAAAAAACCGTTATTAATGGTACTTGCCTTAGAACCGGATTTTTGGTTTTCGGTTTTCTCGTGAACTATTGGACGGATTTCAATGAAAATTTTTCTAAAGGAGGTCCTACATAATATTATATTAATAATATTGCATATCAAAATTTAAAAAAAAATATTTTTTGTTTTAAAAAAAAAAACAATTTTTGTTTTTAAACTCAATATTTTTTTTTTTTAATTTGGTTTGTGTATGTATGTGTATGTTATCAAAAACTAAAAATGTGCATACCAACTTTTTTATTATAATACTTAAAAAATTATATAGGTATATTTATAAAAAATAATTTTTTGAAAAAACAACTTCAACGATTTTTAAATTTTTTCAAAATTTTTTTTTTATCATACTTAAGATGGCATCTTCAGTTTTAAGATTAAACTTCTTGTTTGGCTTATTTTATCAATTCAAATAATAAATTTCAGGCTTTTTCATATTTTTATTTGTGACAATATTTTACATGTAGTGTGATTCTTTTCAAATAAATTTGTATTTATACTCAGACTTTAAAACCAAGATGTTATCGCTCATAGGAACAAGTACGTGCGATCCAGTCATGAATTTAATTTTACTGTAATGCAGTGTTATCCGCGAAATAAAAAAAAATTGTGCGCTCTCTTGGTTATTGCAAAAATAGCTAAAAGGTTGTTTAAACAAATGTCTCTGTAGTGAAACTTTTCTACTCCACTGTACTCTATAAGCATATACTCGTACATAAATATAACTAACGTAACTTTTCGTCACTCCATTCTCATAAAGTATATAATAAGCCGCTAGCATAAAGTGGCATGATTACTTATATTATGTACTCGTATATTCCTAAGAAGAAATAACTGCTCTTCGTTTTGTGAAGCGTCAACGAAGCAGTCAGGCAGTCAGTTACCCACAGCCGAAGAGTGCACATCACTCTCAACAAATAAATTAAATATAAACATACAAAAACAAATCGTTTGGTTTTATTAATATAAAATTAACTTTTAGGTTTGCACTGTTTTTAGGTACAGTTTCCTCATTTGGTGACCCTAAAAAATAAATTAATAAGGAGCTATGCCTGGAAATAATGTGCCCGACACCACGTCACCGATTCAGCGCTTTATGGTTCGTCCGCCTGTTTTCAGTGCCGATCGCCCTGCATTGTGGTTTGCTCAGCTTGAAGGCCAATTTCATCTTGCCAATATCACCGACGAAACCACAAAATACTTCTTTGCGTCATCCCACTTAGATGCACAGGCAGCAGCTGAGGTGCAAGACATTATTTTGCGGCCACCTACTGAGACTCCGTACGCAAA
Source organism: Syrphus vitripennis (assembly GCA_958431115.1). Lineage (NCBI taxonomy): Eukaryota > Metazoa > Arthropoda > Insecta > Diptera > Syrphidae > Syrphus > Syrphus vitripennis. Next base: position 29,292,456 of record OY288110.1, read on the forward strand.
ATTGAAGGCAGCGCTCGTCGATAGGTTAACGTCATCGCAGGAAACAAGACTTCATCAGCTACTCGACAAAGAGATTTTGGGTGACCGCAAACCATCGCAATTTTTGCGCCATCTGAAAAGCCTCGTGGAAAATCTTCCCGACAATATTCTTCGAACCAAGTGGTTGAGTAGACTCCCACCAGCAGTTCAAACAATTTTAGCGACACAGCAAGACATTCCACTGGAAAAACTGTCCACACTTGCCGACCACATAATGGAGATTTCAGGTTCAAATAATCTGGCAGCCGTTAATGTTTGTGCAACACCTCTGGAGCCCCGATTACTAAAGCTTGAAGAAGTCGTCTGTGAGCTGGTAAGTTCAATTAAAAATTCAACCCATGAACGTCCACAGGTGCAAAGTCGTTCACGGTCCCGTTCAACATCCCGTTCAAGATTCCGTTCGCAACCGACATCAGCTAACGGTCTTTGCTGGTACCATGCCACATGGGGAGAGCTTGCAAAGAATTGCCGCAATCCATGTTCTTTCCAGGGAAACGGAACAGGGAGTCGCTAATGGCGGTACACGACTTTGCCCTCAACTCACACCGTCTCTTCGTATCAGATAGCGCTACCAAAGTCCGCTTCCTCGTGGACACTGGCGCTGATCTTTGCGTCTATCCAAGAAAGTTAACATCAAGCCGTCAAACTGAAACCAGTTATTGTCTTTTCGCAGCAAATGGATCCCAAATCCAGACCTTTGGATGCATTCTGCTCGCACTTGATTTTGGCCTGCGTCGAAACTTTACTTGGCGCTTTGTAGTGGCGGACATCGAAAAACCAATCATAGGCGCCGACTTTCTTGGTCATTTTGGTTTGCTTCCAGATCTAAAAAACAATCGCCTGCTAGATTCAACAACCGGACTTTCAGTTGCCTGCGCTTCGTGTTCCATAGCAGGCATTTCAACAATCAAGGTGCTTCCAAATATGTCATCCTGGCTGCGCATTCTCTCGGAATTTCCTAGCATCACAAAACCTGATGGAATCTGCAAGCCATCCAAGCACGCAACTCAGCATTACATCACCACAACACCTGGTCCTCCGCTTGCAAGTAAGGCACGCCGTCTCGCTCCAGATCGATTAGCCATAGCCAAACATGAGTTCGAGAAGATGTTGAAGCTTGGTATTGCACGCCGTTCAACAAGCCCATGGTCATCACCCCTCCACTTAGTGCCTAAAAAGAGTGGTGATTGGCGAGCATGTGGTGACTTTCGACAACTCAACGCACGGACCGTGCCCGACCGCTATCCGATTCGAGTTCTTGAAGACTTCACATCAAATCTTGCTGGAAAAAAGGTATTTTCTACAGTTGATTTGGTTCGTGCTTTCAACCAGATCCCTGTCGCCCCAGATGACATCTCTAAAACGGCGATCATCACACCGTTTGGCCTTTTCGAATTCCCTTATATGACTTTTGGACTTCGAAATGCGGCACAAACCTTCCAAAGGTTTATCGATGAGGTGACAAAGGAACTCGACTTTGTATTCCCATACATCGATGACATTTTGGTGGCCTCCAAGGACGACAAAGAACACCAAAATCATCTCCGAATTCTCTTCGGTCGACTATCACAATTCGGCGTTGTGGTCAACACAGCAAAGTGTTTCTTTGGTCAATCCGCGGTTAATTTTCTCGGATACCATGTGTCAGCAGACGGCATTCGCCCTCCACCTGAAAGGGTAGAAGCTATCATCAACTTCAATCGCCCAGAGACTGTCAAGCAGCTGCGTGAGTTTCTTGGTATAATTAATTTTTACCGTAAATTTCAGAAAAACGCAGCCACATTCCAGTCTCCTCTTCATGAGTGTCTCCAAAGCTGTGTCAAGAGTTCAGACCGAATCGATTGGACCTTAGAACGAGATGAAGCTTTCAAAGCTTGTAAAGAGCAACTTCGAAATAGTACACTGCTTGTTTACCCAGATACAAGTTTACCTTGGGCTATTTTTACAGATGCCTCTCAGATTGCTGTAGGTGCAGTGCTTCAGCAACTACGAAACACTGTTTGGGAGCCTCTAGCATTTTACAGTCAGAAAATGCAACCATCTCTGAGAAAACGAAGCCCATACGACATGGAACTACATGCGGTGTATGCAGCTGTGCGAAAATTTAAGCACCTTTTGGAAGGACGCCACATAACAATTTACACAGATCATAAACCGCTCTTGCACGCTTTCTCACAGGACCCAGACAGGGCTACTCCTTGGCAGTTTCGACGACTGGATTTAATTGGACAATATTCGACCGACATCAAACACGTATCAGGCAAGGATAATGTTGTCGCTGATGCCCTGTCACGTGTTGAATCCATCGCCACCGCTGTCTCCGCCAATGAAGTTGCCCAAGCCCAGGCAGCCGATGAAGAAACTCAGCAACATCTTCAAAATCCAACAGGCGATTCATTGTGCCTTCGACCTGTGAGTATTCCAGAATGCAACCTGCCCATATATTGTGACATCAACGGCCAATTAGCGCGCCCTTTTGTGCCCATTGAGCTACGCCAAAAAGTTTTTTCTTCTCTCCATAGTATAAGCCATCCTGGAGTGAATGCATCTGTTAAGCTTGTCTCGCAGCGCTATGTGTGGCCTGGCCTGAAGAAAGATTGCCGTCGATGGTCTCGTGCTTGCCTGGCGTGTCAACGCAATAAAATTTCGCGACATGTGGTTTCACCAATCAACGACTTTCCGGGTGGACGTACCCGTAGGTTTGAACACATACACGTCGACATAATAGGACCATATACACCATCGAGAGGATACCGCTACTGCCTTACAATTATCGACCGCTTCTCACGTTTCCCTGAAGCTTTTCCATTGGAGGACACCGGAGCTGAATGTGTGGCTCGAAAATTATTTGCGGGTTGGATATGCCGTTATGGTGTGCCACTTCGTATAACAACCGACCAGGGAGTTCAATTTGAGAGTCAGCTGTTCAATGCTCTCAGTAAACTACTAGGCAGCAAGCACATCCACACGACATCATTTCACCCACAGTCTAATGGTATGGTCGAGCGCCTCCACCGACAACTTAAGGCAGCGATTCGATGCCATGAAAGTTCCTCCTGGATAGACACCCTGCCAATAGTATTGTTGGGCATACGAACAGCTTGGAAGGATGATTTGAAGTGTACCGCAGCTGACATCGTTTTCGGAGAACCTCTAAAATTACCTGGTGAGTTCCTTGTGCCATCTCCAACTAATAGTTTATCGCCCCAAGATATAGCTGAACGTCTGAGGACGCAATTTGCAAATCTTGCACCTGTTCCTGCCTCACGTCATGGTCAACGAAAAGTATTCGTGTTCAAGGAACTTGGTACCTGCTCACATGTACTCATCCGCCTAGATGCATCGCACAGTGCTTTCTCTTCACCATACCAAGGCCCCTATCGTGTCATTTCACGACATGAGAAATACTTCGTCGTGGATATTTCTGGCCGATCATCAACTGTGTCCATCGATCGATTGAAACCTGTGTTTACCATGAACGATACAACAAACAACACCGTCGTAGAGGAGCCTACTGTTTCGACAACTCTGGAATCAACGCAACCTGGTCAATCTGGATATACATCATCATCATTTCGGCCAAGCACGGATTTATCAGGCACAAATACATCAACTCCAATACGACGTGTCCATTTCAATCTTCGTAATTAATTTGTCATTTTTTTTTTTGCCGAAGGGGAGTATTGTAGTGAAACTTTTCTACTCCACTGTACTCTATAAGCATATACTCGTACATAAATATAACTAACGTAACTTTTCGTCACTCCATTCTCATAAAGTATATAATAAGCCGCTAGCATAAAGTGGCATGATTACTTATATTATGTACTCGTATATTCCTAAGAAGAAATAACTGCTCTTCGTTTTGTGAAGCGTCAACGAAGCAGTCAGGCAGTCAGTTACCCACAGCCGAAGAGTGCACATCACTCTCAACAAATAAATTAAATATAAACATACAAAAACAAATCGTTTGGTTTTATTAATATAAAATTAACTTTTAGGTTTGCACTGTTTTTAGGTACAGTTTCCTCAGTCTCTATAAAGAGCTAGCAGGACAATCCCTTTTTGGAAGTATCAATAAGAGTGCATAATTTTTTCATTTTACTGATATTTTAAAGATAATTTTCCGCATTTTCTGGGCTGGTCTTACAAAGTGAAAGCAGTGCTCCTGCGATAAAATCTGACAAGTAATATTACAATGATATAAAATTAAATTTGTCACCAAAATCTTTTTGTGAATTAAATTAGAATTTGAATACTTAAGTCATGTCGGTGGGCGGTCATCTAAATACAAAAATCTTGAACTTAATAATGCAACACAATTCTGAATTCAAACCAATTATTTCGCGTGACCATTCAAATGTATCTATTCCATACGTAAGCCAATGTTTACAAAACCAAAACCGCAACAAAAGAACCATTTGGAAATAGGTTAAGAGAATTTAGATCCAATTTCTTAGATCCCAATTTGTCACGAAATCTAAAAAAAAAGTCTTCACATCACAGGACTTAACAGTCAACTAAAAAACTAATTTCAAGGTGAAAACCCACCGGTTCTCGCATACTTGTAGTTTCCCTTCAACAAATTTCCCTGATTGATACAACTACTACATACATATTTGTTACTAACTATAAACGATATTTCTTCCTTTTCAGACAAAATTACATTCAATAGAAACATTAATCTCCTAATTATTGAAAACAAAAATAAAATGTTTAAATTGTGACTCCGTCACCGTTAACTTGATTATTTTTAAAGCAAAAAACAAGGCTCATAATATTATAATGATTTAAGTTCCATTCATTTCTCCTGATTAACACTAATAGACTACATAGACGTATATCTTTAATCTATATTGAATAATGATGTCCTTAGGGCAGTGTTGTAAAAGAGAATATACATATGTAAATGATTGAAAGCAATCAAATAAATTGGATGCGTGGTCACGGCAAGAAATGTTATGGAAATATTCAATTGTTAATCGGAGGAAACAACACTGTTCCTGTTATTTTTTTGTTGTATAAAGTAAACCAATCTTGCGAAGGTCAGGGTTAGTTGTCTTCAATTCATTTAGTACTTTAATTGAACCTCGGCGTGATTGTAAACATTTTATTTTTTAATTTTTTGTTAGCAGACCATAGTTCTTGTTCGTTTCTTAACGAATCAGTTTTGTTTTGCACTTGTGGGAAAATATTTGTGCAATATCTAAACAGCTTAATCATGACCAGAAATAAAGTTGGGTAAGTGTAAAGCGTTTCTGAACATAAGGCTGGTTGTACCAAATTTAACAAGCTTTTAAATCTTAAAATGACGTTTATTCCATACAAAATACGTCTTTTTAAAATTTAAAAACCTTTTTTTTTAGATAAAATTTAAATGAGTTTATTAGAAAAAGTGTAAAAATTGCGTTAGCCTTTACAAAGGGTCCGCCATCTAACGTTTTTTTTTTAACTAGTGCTTGTTTCGTGAATGTTAACACTTAGCTCATGTCTGATTTGACAGATAAATTAGTTTTATCCTCCCGCTGAACGAATATGGCTGTGTATACGCTTGACCAACGCTGGGAAATATTGCGACATTACTTTGAAAATCATGGTAATGTTGCAGAATGTGTGCGAAATTTTTTAAGAAGAGTAGCACCGTCAGCTCCGTATGTTTGTTATCTTGTGAAAAAAGTGAAAGAAACTGGCATCTTCATCGATAAACCAAAGCGTGAAAAGCCAAAAACAGTGCGTACACCCGAGAATATTGCTGCTGTGGCAGAAAGTGTGCGTGAAGCGCCATTAACATCAATTCACTGTTCGTTCTCAACAGTTGAACATTTCGGAGACATCATTGAGACGAATTTTGTATGACGCCACACAAAGTCCAATTGGTTCAGGAGTTGAAGCCAACTGACCATCCAATGCGTTTTCGCTTCGCTAAGTGGGCTTGCGATCGACTCAGAGAAGATGCTGGTTTTGCCAAAAAATCATCTTTTCAGATGAAGCTCATTTTGATCTTGGCGGGTAAACAAGCAAAACTGTCGCATTTGGGGCACAGAAAACTGCGCGCATACATTGAAAAGCCGAAACACCCAAAACGAGTAACTGTTTGGTGCGGATTTTGGTCCAGAGGCATAATTGGGCCATTTTTCTTCGAAAATGAGTAAGGAGTAGTCGTTACAGTCAATGGCGATCGTTATCCGGCCATGTTGAACGAATTTTTGTTCACAAAAATTGAAGAGGAAAAATTGAAGAGGCAACATTTGGTTTCAATAGGACGGCGCTACGTGCCACACAGCCACACTCGATGTTTTGCGCCCTGTTTTTGAAGATCGCATTATCAGCCGCAGAGCTGATGTCGTTTAGCCACCTCGGAGCTGCAATTTGACACCGTTGCACAATTATATGTGGGGTGCCGTAAAAGATAAGTGTTACGCCGAAAAGTCAGAGACAATTAACGCTTTAAAGGACAATATTCATGAAGCCATTGGTGAAATACAGCTGCACACAATCGATAATGTGCTTAAAAATTGGACCGATCGTGTAGGCTACTGCATGGCCAGCCAAGGCAGCCATTTGAATAAAATTATTTTCCATTATTAAGCGAAAGGATTGTACTTTCAAATAAAAAAGAAATTTGAGAAAATATTCAGTAGTTTTTTTTAATAGCATTGTCAAAAAAAAAAGTTATTTGGTGGACCCTTTTTTAAAAGTTAAGTAACTGTGAGCACAACCAATTGATTTTTAAGTAAACCATACAATCAGTGCTTAAATAATTTATATTTCTTCTGAAATTCGGAAGTCATTGTCGAGTGGTATGCCTTTTTTAACAAAAATTAATATTACATTATTCACTGTGAAGACAACCTACTCCTGTGTCTAAGTCTAGGTTAGATGGATATAAGACAACAATAAATTAGGTTTTTGAAGACGTTTTTTGAAGTTGAACAGTTTTCTATATACATAGTTAGACAACGTTTATAAATACGACTCATTGTGTTTAAAACATAGGTGGACTCATAACGGTTTTCGGATTCAGCAATAAGGGTTAAAAAAATTATTATTTTTTTCCTTAATGTATAGAAATTAAATTTTTCCCTGTACAGAACAAATCCAAAGAGAACTAATTGTTGAACGTATTCAATAAATACAATTTTATTTTTGGCAGATAAGTTGATTTTCAGTGGGAAAGTTAAAAATCGGCAATTAAGATACATCGTGTGAGAACAAGTACTTGACTTTCCCACTACAACTTGTACAGCGGTAATTTTCCACTATTTCAAACCTCAGCCAATTTTTAATCTGATAGTTCCTCGCGTTCGAAGACATGTCGGAAATATACGTTAAATTCAAAACTAGATTCTTGTGGTTTAAGTGAGTAGATGAAAATACAGCTAACTGATGAATAAAGCATAGGTATGCTGTATGCTTTATGTGTTAATTCATGTTGGTAAATATTTGAATTTAATTTAATACACAATCCATGTTGAACATTTAGGTGTTTTACGAGTGTTTTGCCTTTTTTTCTAAATTTCAATGTTTGTCTTTTTAATTTTTAAACTACCCATATTGTATTAAAAAATTTATTTTAAGAAGCTTGTTTGGTTTGTAAAAGCGTTTGGTGCAACCAGCCATTAAAATTATCATCGCTTCATTTTCGCAATCACAAAAAATTAACTTTTTCTTAAATAATTTTCACAAGACAAAAAAACTATTAAACACAAATTGATCACCCAAATTGACTCAATTCTATGGCGGTGACAACGAAAAAGAAAAAATGCGTGCTGTGCGTAGGTGTGTTTGGTAACGTGAGTTTTTATATGACTTTAAAGTTTGAACAAATTTGTAAAAATTTTTAAGATTTTAGTTTGATAACTCAATAAAAATTCGGCTCCATAGAAAAATTTACTACATAACTTTGAACAAGAAGTTTAAAAACTGCCAAAACACACAAAGTACCTCTTGTATCTAAAAATTAAATTAACAAAACTGGCTAGTAAAATGAGATTGTTGGTGCGAGAGGTTGGATCTTGAAATTTTGTATATAAAAGTGGTTCACTGCGTTTTTTTTTTTTAATTTCTCCGTTTTTGAGAAATTCTCTCGCATTTCACTTTTTTGACAGTTTCTACACTTTTTTATTGGAAAAAGATACCGATACAGACCTTTTATTGTATTCGATGCGCTTGGATAGAATCGCGTCGGTGTGAGAGAGCCTTAACATAACTGTTGATTCGAAATGTCAGTTTTAATTGTGGTGATGCTGATGGGATTTTTGTGGGTTGGTTGAACGCTTTGAAGCACTGAAAACTGAACGTTTTATTCAGGAAAGTAAGTTATCGTTTTTATTTAAATATTTAGCTGTGGTTAATTTTAAATTAGTTTTTAGACCTTATTTTATTAATAACAAAAACAATAAACAAATTTGTTTGTTTGGGTTTTCAGTTGTTTGTTTTGATTTTATAAGGAATTGTGTTTTGTTCAATTTTTTTCTGCTAGAAGCATTAGAAAATATGAATAATCGATTTTCTTGAATTTTGATAAGAAACTTTCTTTTAGAATTCTTTTCATTTTTATAAATTTTGGTAAAAATTTCATGGCAAAATCCTAGATTCTGTACACAAATACAGATACCAAATAATCAAATAATTTGTATTTCTTATTACATAACGTGGCGTAATCTTCAATTACTTAATTCGTCATCGTCACTTCCCTCCCACCAGTAGGTATTCGATTGATTGATTTATTGTTTTATATGGTGTATATCTTTACACATAGTATAATTATACATTTTAAGCAAACAAACTTGATTATTAATGAACAATAAAATTAACGTTTTCATTCAAACTGTACGATTAGCAATCAACAGGGCACTCAAATAACACATAGTACGCTGATGTAGTTTATTTATAGCGGATGTCTTAAGTAAAATATTTGCATAAATAATTTTTAAACTATCTTCAACAGCAATCACTAGAATTAACATACTTACCTACTCGTATGGGAGGGATCTCATAAATGGTGTTTTTTTTAAAGAGTTATAGAACTTTAAGTTGGCAACACTTTTTTAATAAGCGCCCATTTTAACAGCTGTTATGGACCCAAAACAAAATTGTCCTTGATCCCGATTTTCATAAGAGCATTTTGTTTAGCGATGAAGCTCACTTATGGTTTAATGGCTATGTCAATAAACAAACTGGAGTATTTGGAGTAAAGATAATCCTCAAGCGAATGTTGAGACATCGTTACATCCAGAAAAACTGACTGTTTAGCGTGCTCTATGGGTTGGTGAAGTCACGAGCCATGAGCCATGATAAGTGAATTCTTCATTCCTCAATTGAACAGCTATGGAGTGCACGAGCTGTGGTTTCAACTAGATGGCACAACACATCACACCAGCTTGTGCCACAATTGATTTACAGGAGAAAACGTTTGGTAACCGCCTAGTTTCACGTTTCGGACGCGTGAATTGGCCCCCAAGTCGCTTGTCCAAGCCGATAAGCTGCTACAAATGTTGAAAAAAATTAAGTCTGAGTCAGCCCTGGCGGTTATGTGTCAGAAGTCATATTTAAATTATAATACCAAAAGATAATCTTTCGAATAAATTCAATTGCATGTCAATTTCAAAAATTCATCTTTGTTTTATCCCATTTCAAAGTTCTCCTCTAAAAAAAATACCCTTTACATGTAATTAAAAAATACGCAACGCACTCACTTTCTATTTTGTATAAATACTTTTTTTCTGCAGTATTACAATGCCTTTATCTATGTCTGCATTTATGTGATTAAACTTCTCTCCCTCCCAGATAAGTTTTTTTATTCATTACAAAAAAGCATGGTTTGGGGTAATGAAAAATTCTTTTCTTTCCTGCACTCAAAAAAAAAAAAAAAAAAACAATGATGTGGATTTTATATATTATTTTTATCGAATATCAGATTATTTATTATCTTTTATCAATCCACTTGTTATGGTTGATTGATAATTTATGCTTACTTTTTATGGCAAATTATTATTTACAAATATCTAACTGTGATGAATAAGGCAGTATTAACTTTTTCAATAAATAAGCAAATTAGGGACTTTTGCATTGTAATATTGATAAAAATATCAATTTTTTTTTTTTTTTGAAATCTGATAAAAAGTATTAGATTATTTTTACTTTCTATTTGTTGGCGGGTTTTAAATATGGCAAGTCATACTTTCAGTTCTTCGAACCTATGATGTGAGTCAGGGTCTTGGGGCCTCCAATCCTCTTATGCGCCATCGTCTACGATTGCTGGAAATGTAATTGAGATATTATGTCTCCAACTCTTCTAAAGTTGTGCTGAATCCGCTTCGACTGTATTTCTAGGCCGGAGAGTTTAATTGCTTCGTTTAAATTGTTACCCTTTAGAAGCATATAACCAATCCACTGCCACTCCTTCTTCGTATGATAGAGTGAATGAATTCCTCAGAAAATCCTCAAGATGCTTCGCAGACATGTATATACGAGTATATGAACATTTGGAGCTTTCTGCTGACAGCGAAAGTAACAATCGGAGTGGTGCACCCATAAGGAAGCACGTATTATTTTCCTCAGTGCCATCAGTGAAAACAGTATTGTTCTCTCCTTGAGGATCAGTGCATATTTGGGAAATTGTTGCTTCGCACGGGTCATTGGACGTATGGTTGCACTTCAATTTCAAAAGCGTGATTTCCTTCTACCTTTTGAGCTGGTATTCATACGAAAATAGCAGTGATCCATCTGTATCACTAGACAAATGTTTCTTAAAGCTTGCAAGATCTTTGGTAATTCTGAAGACGGTGCTACTGATTCTGTAGATAATACGTTAATGCAAATGACCAACTAGGGATTCAGCACCGAATATGAAAGTATTTTTTATCAGCACACCATTGGTTTTAAATGGAGGTGGACTCCCATGCTACTAATCGCCTTCAATCGTTGTGAAAAGTGATTCTTTATTAAACCAAGGTATTGTAGTTTTTTTTGGAATCTCCAAACTTGCAGCTGGCTTAGGTCATTTCTATGTCTGTACCTTTTATGTTTTGGACGTTCTGTCTCACATTCCAGAAACCAATGGTTCTATTTTTATTGGCCTATTAATAAATAGATTAAGATAATAAATAGATAAGATAATAAATATATTTTATTTTCAAGTTAACTAATCCATGGATTAAAAATTAAAGCATTTTTCCTGACATCGAGTCCAGAAAATTCTTAATCCTTGGTTTGTTCAATTGAAAATAAGTCTTGAAATTACGCTTTTTTTATTAATAGCTCAGTTATAAATTAGTGTGTTAGATTTGAAGCTTAATTAAAACCAACCGGAATTGTTTTAGGATTTTTGTCTTTTTTAATTTTATCTGAATGTCTCATTTTTTAAAGTAAATAAAACGCATAATAATTTTTCTAAAGTTTTTTTTTTTTTGTTCTTCTAGCAAACAAGACGAAATTACGACGATCAAAATGCGTAAAGTACAAAATGGATTCTATGCAGCAGCAAGGGCAATTTCACCCGAAAATCTTCATATTCCAACGACAATGGACACAAATGTTCTAAAACCAAAGAAGAACGCAAGCCGGGTAACTAAAAGATAATAGCCAACTTTTTTATGGTTATCCTATAAATCATCCTTTCATAAGCAAACTTTTTGTTTTTGCAATTATTACATCTTTTGTCATTTTATAGTTCTGGATATTATCCATGATAATCGAACGTCCCGATGGGAAAGGTGATATTGAAAACCAACAAAGCAAAAACTCAAACGGTGGCGGCGGTGGAGGTGGAGGTGGTTGTGGCGAACTTGAATCGATTTTACCACAAGCACAACCAGTGGAAGAAGTATGTCTGCTTCGTGACAGTCCTTTCAGGATATTAAGGGTAAGTGAATTGAAGTAACCTCTGGTATATTGTTCTAAAGATTAAAAGAGGAACATGTCCAAGGACCAAGGTTAAGTTGTTTTCGTATTTTTCCAGTGATTTTTTAAGTTGATTAGCTATAATGGCTCGGAAACGTCAAGAGTTTGTCGTTAATTTTTTTTTTCTTTTTTTTTCTACCTGAATTTATTTTATTCTTTGGGGTATTTTATGAGAAACTTTGGTATTGGTTTCTATGCCATTTGAAACACGTGTTGAGCGATATTTTTTTTTAAATCACTATAATTTAATCAAATATAAATTAAATGTTTCCAAGTGCAGAGAAGTGGTTTTACTATACAGCAAATTCAATGAATGGGTTTTCAATGAAAATTTAATTTTAAAATTATTGAAAAAGAAGAACTTTTTAGAGGTTTTTATTATTAACTTGTTTGATACTTTATAATTACATTTTGTTACTTTTAAGTTTTGACCATATTTTAAATCTCACTATTCCAAGTATTGGGTTTTTTTTAAATTTTATTTTTTAAATTTTTTCGATATTTTATGCACTTACTATTAAGGAAAAATATAATGTACCTATATACTATTTTACTTAAAATTAAAAAAAATTAAACATGGGTGCAAAGCGTTTGAAAAATTAATTTTCAAACTCAAAGTTTTGAAAAAAAAATGTTTTTTTTTTGTTGAAATTAAAATAAACTTCTTTTAAAACACTTAAAAGAAAAAGATTATTTTCAACATTTGCAATGTTTTTTTTTTTTAAATATTTTTAAGAAAATTACTATTTATTAAAAAAATACTTGAACTACGCACATTTCAAAATATTCTGAAAATAAGATAGATACACCAGCCTTTTTTAAGTGGTTTTAAAAAGTTAAAATTTTATTTTTGAAATCTGCATAAAATATTTTTGAATAATTTTCGAAAATTAAAAAAAAAAATTTAATTTGTGATGGAAGGTATTGATAAAACTTTTGTTTTCTAACCTTTACCAATTATGATTGTTGAAGAGCATAAGCACGCTTGAAAAATCTGTCATATCTGATAAACAAACTAAATCTAAAGCTCATCTAGAATGGAAGAAATTATTCAACTTAAGGTAATAATCTCAATTTTATTCCAATTAGGTGAATCATAAGACCACATCGATGTACTACAAATCTAAAAATGTAATTTCCCTATACCGACTTATCAGCCTATTGAAATAAGCCCTTCAGCTATTTTAGGTACCACAACGAATTAAAAACATTTTTGTTTTCGCAACAAAGCAAGATTTCACAGTGAAAATAAGCAATTTAAGCAATAATCGCACGTAATTAGAATACACGTCATACCAAAGAAAAAAAAAGACACTCTCATTTCCGTCCATTAATTTCAAGAAATAAGAGATATTTTAGTTTTAGGGCAAAAACTCGAAACTCTGTTCCTACATAGTATATTGTATATTTATGTAATACACGAACTTTTAAACAAAATTAAAAAGAAACTAGATCCTCAAAGTGTAGGAACGACGACATTATTTTCATATTTTAATTTTTAAATCAAAAAATTGCAGTAAATCGAGCTAGAGTCCAAAGAAGACACTAATTTGCTTTTAATTTGGCACAGAACATTTTATATGTTTTTTAAAGATGAACTTTGTGGTTTTTGCCTTTGGAATTTAATAAAATTTGATTTTTTTTTCAGAACTGTTTCATAACAGCCGGCACAAAAATAAAACAGCAAGTTTGTCTGGCAATAACTACATACTTCCTTCATGTCAGCCAGAATCTCATGCATCTACTACTTCATTAACTTCATTCCAAAACATACACATTAGATGTAAAGAAGAATTATAATATTATTTGTACGATTATAACTTTTTCAGCGTTTCATGAAATTCTTCATGAAACTCAAATGTGAAAGTTTAATTTCTGCAGTGAAATGCTTTTATCTCAGTTTATGTATAATGCCTCGTTACAATGAAAATTGTTTGAGAAGATTAAAGCAAAAATGAGAGAAACGAGAAAACGTCCATCAAGCACGTTAACTGTGGTTTAAGATTATTTTTCTTGATTTTAGTAAAATTCTTAGGATTCTCGTGTTTGCATGTTAAAGCAACTTCATTCCATCCTACAATTTAGTTAACACATAAAAATCAAGTTTGTTTCATTTAAAACCATTAAATAATGGCTTCTAGTTTGTACATTAGGTTTATAATAATTATAGGTCTTTCAAGATGGCACCGCCACAACGAAATTAAAAAAAAGTTTCTAGGTAGCTGTTCCCAAAGTTGGTTGACGTCCTTTTCCACCTGCGTGTGCCCCACTTGAGTCGGGGTCTTTTTGTGCTGCGATATGCCTCGGGAAAGGACTCCCGGCCAACGCGTTGATACCATTGGGTCAACATTTTACATACCTATACCAATCATCTCAATCCTTGTATCTTGACTCTTTCGACCATTTTAATGCCACTTTACAGCGCTTACAATACTGTTCACAGTTTTGGACAATGTTCAAGAAGTGTGAGAGTAAATTCAAGACGGCTGAAAAGAACATGCTTCGCATGACAGCAGGAGTAACAAACCGCAACCTTGGGAAGCCCTCAAGCCAAACATACCACCTTGCACAGAATACAGCATGACCAATTTAGCTGGTACTGTCATGGAAAAAGGAGATGCCCTAAGAACACAGTCCAACAGGTAGTACACGACGATGTTCCGGAAGAAAGGCAGGCGCAAAAACACCTACATGAAACAAACAATGGCACCCGCATTTAGTTGGCCTCACAGATAAAAAAATTTAAAACCGGGAGGCCTGTTGATGTTTTCTGTGGTAAGCTTGCTTGAGTAGAGACTTAGTGGTAGAGTGGGAGAGTTATGGTCCCACTCTCATGGTAACCGCCTGTAAGAAGAAGGTTGAAGATGGAATTTAGGTTTAAGACCTGGAGAATACCACAAAGAACTTCAATTTGCTTGATTGGAGAGGTCACCAAAAGTTCCTATAATTTATAATCCACATTTAGCTTCGACACCTGCGCATAAACTAAACATTGTTAAATTTACCATAAATATTTTCCAGTTAAGGTTAGGAACATACATATAAGTAAAAACATTTAATTTAAAAAATATTACCATCAAAGAAAATCAAACAAATCATTACAAGCACAAGCTTAAAGGATCATGTTTTTTTCTTATAAATCTATTTTACAAGGAAATATTTCAAATTGAAATGTAATGTTTGCTACAAGCAAACAGAATCAACTCTCACACATAGTTATGTATATATTCAAAGAAAACCATGTAAGAAAACATATAAGTATGTAGGTATACGTAGGTATGAAAATGAAATAAATCAAACTTATTTGACAGGTTTTTCATAAACTTGCTTTTATTTTTTGATGGAATTTGTATCATGTCAAAAGTGTAAGAATTTGACATGTTGTGGAATTAAGTGTTAAGAACTGCTTTTGAATGATAAGCAATTTACATAAAGTTCATGGACCTTTAATCTTTACTTTATTTTGTTTTGCTTTAAGTGAAAAAAGATTTGTTTTATGATTTCTGGAAAAATTTAGAACTTTCAGAAGCAAAATATTGATTTTTGATTTGCACAAGGTGTAACAAAAGAAAAAGTTGCATCCAGATAAGAAGAAAAACTTTGAGGGAGAGGTGCACTTTGTTCCTCCCATTTAGTTGCAATTTTCCAAAAAATATGTCTAAAACAGCCATTATTAATTACTAAAAAACAACGTCAACACCTATAATTTTTTCATAGTCAAAATTTTATTCCTTAATATGTTTTTAAACATAATAAAGATAGAGACATTTTAAATAACCTTAAGCTAAGGTATTAGGATAAAAACTTTAGTTACTTTTCCTTTTTCTCGCTTTACGTAACCTCAAAAATTTGAACCCATAAGGAATGATAAAGGGATTATAAAAAATCTAATGAAAAGGGGGTGTGGGCTACTTTGATACTGTCAATTCTCTTCTACTTAATTATATTTTGCTCCAAAGTTTACTTACATTAACTTCAATTTATTTTATCTTATTTTTTTGTATTTTCTTTTCTTTTATTTTATTTTATTTTATTTTATTTTATTTTATTTTATTTTATTTTATTTTATTTTATTTTATTTTATTTTATTTTATTTTATTTTATTTTATTTTATTTTATTTTATTTTATTTTATTTTATTTTATTTTATTTTATTTTATTTTATTTTATTTTATTTTATTTTATTTTATTTTATTTTATTTTATTTTATTTTATTTTATTTTATTTTATTTTATTTTATTTTATTTTATTTTATTTTATTTTATTTATTTTATTTTATTTTATTTTATTTTATTTTATTTTATTTTATTTTATTTGATTTTATTTTTTTTTTCGAAAATTTAATTAAATTAAACCTAATAAAATAAAAGCCCAGTTCTTCCCGATGCTAATAAGTTCCAAAAAGCACTAATTGAAAACTTAAATCAGTTCTTAAAATTGTCCACTTTTCTTTATTGTATGAACTGAACATTGTAGGTTCTGAGATATCGGATTTAAATAAAAACGTTAATTTGCATTAGAACTAGTTTTTTTTCAGTTTATAGATAAGGAGTGCAGTTAAATATCCCTGGCATTCATTAGGAATGTTTTTTTATTCAAAAAAAACTTTTGTAGCATTGGTATTTCGTCCTGTCGATTTTACTTGGAATCATCGATTTTTGTCGAATTCAGTTAAAAAAAACTTCCATTTCCAATGATTAGGAGTTCTAGTCTTCTTTGATATTAGTTCATTGTATATGTTCGTCATAAATTCTACGTAAAACGAACTGAATTTATTTCATTACCTAGTACTAGATAGAATTTGTGTGACAACAAAAAACCTTCAAATAAATTTTCTTCTTATCGAATGACCGACTACGTCCGTGATTTAATTAGATCATTTCAACAACATTTCTGAACACAGTTATTACATCAAATTATATCTCTAATTTATGATTTTCCATAATTGGAAATCTACCTTTCAATTTAAAAATCAAATGTATAGTAACAATTAAAAAAACGATTTTTTTTAATATGAAACCAATTCAAACCGAAGAATGCATCGAAATCAGACGGGTAGTGCAATTCTCGAATAAATACAAGTATCAAGGTTTACATTTAGACACAAAATGTATCTCCCCTAAGTTATCTTTCCATGTACCAAATACCAAAAATAAAATATATTTTTGCATGTCCTGTCTTAATGCACCCCTGTTTGCATTAAACATAATCATTTAATTTTCCTAAATTCTATAATCTTTAAAGTGGAACTTCAGAACTGTGCCAGTTTATATTTTTTTTTCCCACATCATATTCTCCCCGATGAATCAACAATATTCCAATTACGTGCACTGAAACCAAAGATCCTTCTGAAATTTAAATAGCTGCTGCAGCGGCATCAGCTGCTCTGTGTATGTTGCTCCTCTCTGTTGCGAATTTACTACATCCATCCTATATCCACCTCAAACATGATACGCGCAGAAGTTAAGAACAACATTTCCTTTTCGCATCTTATTCAAAAAAGTATATCTCGTATTTTCATTCATTGAACCAAGCAAAGATTGCAAAAACAAAATTCAAAAACTCACCTAAAGTGTGGTGTATGAAATTTCTATAAGGACACACTTTCAATATAAAAGGGATCGGCAACCTGTGCAAATTTTAGTTTATTGCCGGTCGTTCTATGGATATATCATTTTGAAAAGAAAAAAAAAATCTAAGGATGATATAAATCTTATCAAAGTACCGTTATACCTTTGATATCCGGTCAAAGGTTGCTCACCTTTTCGGTTAACAAAAATTCAAAAAAAAAATTAACCAATCAAATACAGCAAGTGAAGAAAAAAAAATAATTCATATTAATTTGTTTAATGAATCATTGCGCTACTTAAATTACATCAGGTGTGATATAAAAAAAAAATTAAGTACCTACGCAAAGCCAATAAATGCTTGCTAGTTAAATATAAAATAAAGAAAAAAGTTGTTAACCATTTTATTGTCCTTAAAGCTCGTGATGGTTGACACGAAGTTAATTTATTCAGGGTGATTTTTAATTATTTTAAGTGTGTCGCATTGTCCTGCTCCGAATATAGCTATTATATTTTCGATAAGATATAAAGTTGATATAATAATTGAAGAAAACAAAGCTAAATAATTCACAATTGTACCAGCCACAAAAAAAATAAAAAAACACCATTAATGACCAAACAAAAACTCGAAAACATGATCCTAAGGACTCATTTGGGTTTGTCTTTTTATACACACAAGGAGTGTTGATCCATTAATACTGAATAATGGCCTCTGATTTAGTAATAAATGTGAGAAAATAGTAATTGTGATTTAATATAAGAGTGTGTTTATAAGTAGTTATGGATAATCCCGGTGTGTGTGGTTTGCTTAAATTAAACATAAAACAAAGAGTTTTTTTTGTTTTATGAAATTCTGTGTATTTTCTATGCAACTTATTTAATTTTTTTGCTTCTTTGAATTAAGATTCTGGTATCTTATGCTGATTAAGATACATTTTACATATAAATATATACTATTTGAGTCGAGCAAAAATAACATGGTACATTGTGTCTGGAGGACTAAAAATGGTTTAAATTAATTTATGTAGGTACCAACCTGAAGGTAGATACGTGAAGACCTTGAAAGGAAATACATTTTGTGATGTGATGATAAAATGTAATATATCGTATACCTTTTCCATGTGTGTTAAGTTATTTTTCGCATCAAGCAGCTCCACGTTAAGAATGCTTTTTGGATGGTGACGTTTTTGTGGTCGTCTGAAAAGTGTGCAGCATTTTGTCATATTTTCTTTACGAACTTTAATAAATTACTGAAATTTTTCATGTGACAATTTGTATTAAGAAACCAAGAATGTATCGAAAGACAAAAATATTTTTAAAGAAAAATTCCAAAACTCATACTTGAGATTTAATAATTTTTAATTATAAAATATGATTAATTGATACAAATTCCATCTATTCCTTTTGAGAGATTGTGTCTCGTCAAGGCAAATAATGGATTTCAATACCGCAATTCCCATTTCACAACAACTGAATTGATTTTTTTTTTTTTTCAAATATAACAACCATTATCTGAATATGCACAAATGCATTTCATAACAATATTTTTTCTGTTATAAAAAAAAAACAAAAATTTTATATGGTCTATACTGAATTTGGATCAGAAATTAGAAATGGTCAACAAAGTTTTTGTAACAGAGATCAAAATTAAGTTCCGAAAGTTTTTGAATTGATACATTCAAATTTGAACTCAAAAATGTTTCATTATATACTCGTACGTTAGGTTTTGAGATATACATAATCACTGAAAAAATTAAATTAGCTCCTCATCAAAATACAGATTTTCTTTTGAAATTCTAATTTTACAAAACTATTTGAACTATTTTCGAGTCGTGTGATTTTTTTCAGGACATCGTTTATCATTCGAGATTGTCAGCTAATTTGTAGAGAAAAGATGTTTGAATACAAAAATTTATAAAATCAAAAACCGATAATAATGAGCGCGGTGAGCAAAACACTGGTACAAAGTAGGAGTTTTTCCAAATTTCAAAAAAAAAAAGTTTCATTCATCTGCACAAATCGGAACCGACCGATTTACATTTTCGATTTGATCTTGTTGCACTTTATCAAATTTAAAATACCGAGGATGCAGTGACAGAATTTGGCTGGGTACTACCGTGTCTTTTGATACCATTTTGTAGCAAAATTTGAAAATGCAATTTATTTTGTTTTAATTTTTTTTTTTAAACCTCAAAAAACCAAATAGCAAATATACAGAAAACTTCTTTTAAAGTAAAGTACCAATTTTCAAACATGAATATTTCATAAACCTGATGTGATGGTATTTATTCAATTTGGAACAAAATTCAACATATTAGTGTTATAACAAAAAAGTTAAAACTGGTAAAATTGATCCACAATGTCAGGTGATTTAAATATTTTTGACTAATTCTGAGCTTGAAATGAAGTGGTCTAATATTTCAAGTATTAAATACAAAAATTTTGGATGCGAATTTTTCTAGACATTATGCTGTTACAGCATTTTTTTTATTTTTGCAATCATTATATGATAATGATGTGCAATAATTGCACTCTGTAAAAATACTTTTGAAGTAATATAGTCAAAGTTGCAGCTTTTAGGTATGACTGAATACATCATAAATATTATGGCAATCAAAAGAGATTTTTTTCAACAGCAATTTTACTTAAAAAAAATTAAGTTTCAAAATTATGTACAATACATGCTTTTGTCGTATCATGAATTGTATTTACTCAGGAATTTATCAGGAAGTAGTTAGTTCACAGTGAGCTCAGTTGCCAAACAGTTTTCAGAGGTTTGCTGATTACCTAAATCCATAATCAGCAACTAAAACTATGAATTTTCTTAAACATTTATTATTTCATCTGTGAATTCTAGGACTTATGCGTTGGAATAATCATGAATGAATGATCCAATGTGAACAAATTGGTCCTAATGCATAGAAATCCCTAGAAATCTTATATAGTATGCATATGTAGAATTCAAAAATTTTATTCTGCAAATTAATAAATTAAAAAGAAAATACATGAAAAATTAAAAAAAAGGAAAAGAAAAGGAGACGTAAAAGCATACTTCAGTGGTAAAGAAATTTTCATAAGGAAAAATAAAATTACAAGGTCGGTTTAATTTATAGACTTGTTGAATAATTGTGTTATTTTCTTCTTAAATACAGAAATATCCTACTATTTCTTAATTATTTCTTTTTATTGAGATTTAACGAGAATGAACTTGACCCTGGAATCTTTATGTCTTTTTTTTTTAAATTAATTTTGTTAGTCCAAATACATTTCTTGCGTGATGGTTAATTCTTCGCTTCTCGTTGTAAACATTTTTTTTTTATACAATGTTCCAATAAGAATAATATTTATAAAGGTACGTTCAAGCATTCATTGTCCTTAAAGCAATTGCCAAAATTTTGTCTGTGGTTGAATTTATTTAACTTTGAATACACTCACTTTTCGGTTCCAGATTTTATCTTTTTATTATTTTTCTTTAGTATTTTTCATTTTGTACTCTTATGTGAAAGGTAGATTTTGTTAAAACGAGAAAAAATTTTTTCTTTGTTTATAATTGTACTAAAAGTGTTCGTCTTAATACCGTCTGGTTTTCAGTGTTTTATAATGCTCAAAATCAAAAATGATACTAAATTCACCCGCTTTCGATATAACTCTAAAACTAAGCCAAATTTGAAAATTTAACTTGAGACACTTTTGGGAGAGATTTTGATTTTCTGTGAAAATAGCTAATTTAAAAAAAATTATAACAATATTTAAGTAGCAACAATCAACAAAAACTAACCTAAAAAATCTAAAAATCATATATTTTAATTTTTAACTCGATTACCTAAATTTTTTTGGAAATACATAAATAAGCATAAGACTTTCTTCTTCAAATATTGAAAAAATACAAAAAGCTAAGTTTTTTGTTCTTTTTTTTAGAACTTCGGCATCGAAATTTGGTTCATTTTTAGTTCCAAAACAAGCTGTAAATACGTAATTTTTTGTGAATGTAATTTAAAAAAAAAAATGAAGTAATTTAGAATCAAAAAAATTGAGATTTTTTTTTGATTTTTGAAAATTTTTGTACGCCATTTTTTCTTTCTTAAGACGATGTAAAAAAACCTATTGTGGAATAAAATTGTCGAAAAAGAAAAAAAAATATATTTTCAAGACAAGTTTTCAGTTCGAATGAAGTGTAAAAAGCAAAAAAGGTGGTTAGTGTTTAAGCAAAAAATTTTAATAAGAAATTGGTAATAATTTTTAAATATGAAAAAATATCTTTAGACAATAAAAGAAAATGCTTTAACAAAAAAATGCTGTACAAAAATATTCAAAAATCAAAATTTTTTTGTCCGCTATTGTGATTAAAAAATTGGCCACTTTTTCAAAATTCACACAAAACACAAAAATATATAATATATTAATGTAACTAAAAATGCACATTTTCACATAATTTATTTAAAATAAAATTATTTCCATTGAACATTGCCAATAATTTTGAGGTTATTCAAAAAAACAATAATGATCAAATTATATATGTACATTGTACATAGATACCTAATAAAAATGTATGCTTATTATAAAGTGCAAGCATTTTAAAAATCAATTATATTTATATCAAGTCATTAACAAAACTTATCAAGTAAGTGAGGCAAGTTTTTTTTTTTGTAATTTCAAATATCAACCGTTAATTGAAAAGCACTAAGGCTTGGTAAAGCCAAGATACTGAATACAAAGGGGTCATGTGCTGGATTTTTAACAGTTTGGACCATTCCCAATAAAACAAAACCTCTATAATTATAATATCCAATTATTATTATTAAGTTGGAAAAAATTTATTTTTCTAACAGCGAGGACAATGCGATACACCTACATATTAACATAAATTTATTTAAATTAATAATTCAAAAATAATTTAAAAACAGTTAACAAATAAAAAAGTGATTAAAAACTTAATAAATATACGTATGAGTATAAAATACCTACGTAATGAAAAATACAAACAAAAGCGATATGGGTCGCCCATTTCGTTATTTTGTTGGTAAGTGTGCACGAGGTGCCGAAATAACTGTTGCTGCTGCTCTTAAAACACCATCACAGTGGACTAGAGTATTCCAGTTAGTACCGGGGCCTAAAATCCGCCCAGATGAAGTTCTTCAGGTAAATTTGTATTCTTATTTAATTATATTTTATTGGAATAAACAAAGAAATAAATATAAGTACGTCATGTATCTAGAGTACATGCCTGTTATACAAAAAGATTTCATTATCCCGATGGAACTTATTTATATTAATTTATCGTTATATGAATTTTTGAATTTTTTTTTCTTCTACTGGAATGAAAAGAAATCTTCTTGAAATAGACAGATAATAATTATTGCAATTTGTCATATTAAGCTTACAATTGTCATTATGTTCGATTTTTATTTAAAACGAAAATGATAAGAACTCAAAATTGATATCTGGATTTTATTTCATTGGCTTCATGTTAATAACAAAAATGTTCACATTCTAACAAATTCAATTACTGAACATAATGAAATTGAAGATTTAAAAGAATAAATACAAATCGTTGAAAAAAAGTACTTAAATAAAAATTCTTTAATATTATTTAATTTCATCTATCATCAAAAGAAACCTCATATCCAATAGAAAATTTTTATCGGCGATGAGTATTTTTTGATGATATCTTAGACTGGTCACGGTCACACACTTAATTAACAAAATGGAACACTCTTAAACGTGAAAACGACAGCAATTCGTATAACATCCGGTCTCAAAACGACAGTCAATTTCCTCCTTTGAAGAGAAGTTAATTGTTATAAATATCCAAATCCAATACATACATATTGATTTCGCATTAAAAAGAATAAAGAATTGCTGTGCAAAGTATATAACACCCACACGAATGATAAATATTTAATATCTTATTGCAGTCTTTGGAAATAAAATGCACGTACCTGGAGTTTTCGAATTTTATGGTTACACTCTTATGCAAAGCCAAATTAAGTAAAATGAAATAGAAAAGCATAAAATAAAATAAAATAAAATAAAATAAAATAAAATAAAATAAAATAAAATAAAATAAAATAAAATAAAATAAAATAAAATAAAATAAAATAAAATAAAATAAAATAAAATAAAATAAAATAAAATAAAATAAAATAAAATAAAATAAAATAAAATAAAATAAAATAAAATAAAATAAAATAAAATAAAATAAAATAAAATAAAATAAAATAAAATAAAATAAAATAAAATAAAATAAAATAAAATAAAATAAAATAAAATAAAATAAAATAAAATAAAATAAAATAAAATAAAATAAAATAAAATTAAATAACATCAAATAAAATAATCAAATACACATTTAAAAGCTTTTAATTTTTGAAGGATTTCGATAGCGTTAAAAGCCATTGGCTTAGACATAAATAATTACATTTTATTTCCTACTGTGCCTGTTTTTCGAGACTGAGAAAGAGTTAATTTAAAACTAAACCGACTCCGGAATCTCAGCATCTCAGTTTTGGATTTTCAGAATTAATTTTTTATAATTATTTTTCAAGGACTTTCAGCAACTGATTTGAGTAGGGTTCCGTAATTAATTGAAATTATTAATTCAAAAAAATATTTTCAATTAAACTCGTCGTTAACGGAACCGGAATTTTGGATTTTTTTTCTCATAAACGGCTTGAAGTTCTTAACAAAATTTTTATGAAAAAAGTTCTCAATAATATTATTAATACATAATATAGTATAGTATTAAAATTTTGAAAAATATTTATTTTTAGGGAAAACTCAATTTTTAAAAATGGATATATGTAGGTATGTACCTACATATATTTTTTTTTGAAATTTTGAATTCAAACTTCATTTTTGGCTTATTTTACCAATTCAAATAATGTTTATTTTTTGTTTATTCTAATTAAATCCAACATATTTAGAAGTTCGTGAAGTCCAGTCGTCCATTTTATTTTTTTCATGAAATGAATGATACAGGTTTAAGTCAAGGTACCCATAGGATTGGTATCAGATGTTTAAGGTCTCGCTTCGCTCTCGTTAAATTCGAAAAATTTCAGTCTCGTCTCGGCTTCGGTTGTGGTAAAAACGGCCTACTGTTCACAATTATTTGATATTCAATTTTAAGTTTTAAAAACACATTTTTGAGACTCTTGGTAAAAAAAATACGTTTTCGTCTCGTTCTTGTCGAATATGCTTAATTGTTAATCTTAATCAAATATACAAATCAAATACACTCGCTAAACTGGATATAATATTCACTCGAATGCATGTATAAAATAAAGGAAACGATTTAATTTAAAAACAATTTGGAAATTAATTTGAATAAACTCTTAGCTTTTTAATTCTTCAAATTGAATGTAACGACTTTGTAAATGTTGTCTTCCCGATCTGTTGTACCATCCTCTTGGGTTTTATCTTAAATCCGATGTTGGGAATGGAAAAAGGAATTTCGTAATTAAAATAGTTTTTTTTTTTCTACGACACAAACATAATCTCTCCGAATGCTCGCGAATATAGTTTTTTTTTTAACCTACATACAGTTCTTTTCAGAGTATTTTATTTACAATTCTAAAATTGTATGTAGGTGTCCATAATATGTACATTTTTTTTTTGCAGACCTTATTATTTCATACTTCAAAACTCTACAAATATATATATGCAAGTAAATTCAAAACTTTTGAAGGTTGGAAACCAACAGTGATTAGAAAATTGTTAAGTCCTTCTCGCGCGTCTTTCTCTCTACGATATACATAAGTACAAGTATATAATGACATGATTTGTTTTGACATTTTTTGTCATTCAAAGTTTTCCACACAACACATGCTTACGAGAGAAGAGATAAGTTTAAATTAAAATGTTTTCTTTCACATATATTTTTAACTAAAATGTACATATAGAGTTGCATAATGTGAAATGTACAGTGTGGCGCATAAGTAACGCTTTGATTTAACTTATTTCGGTTTAAAATTTGGAATACAGTTTGGAATTATGTTCACATTACGTTTTAAGGATAATATCTCTCAAATGGTTTCCCATTATTTGCTAAGACCTAACGTGCTGTTTCCTGAGCATTTGGCAAATTTGAAGTAATTGTTGTAATGTTTACCCAGTTTTTGGTAATGTTTTCGGATTCCAAAGAATTTTCAAAAAAAACATGACCAAAAACTTAAATTTTTTTCAAAAATATAATTGTTGGTTAAAAAATTGCTAAAAAATATTTATGTCAAGAGTGGAAATATTTTGAACTGCGAGAGGAAAAATTGATGAAACAAAAAAGATTTTTTTTCGAAAAAAAAATTATTTAAATGCCAAACAAAACTGTCATGGAAGAATAAAGTGAAAATCTTTTTGAACTGCGGGAATAAAAATAGTCAAAATTAAGCTGTACTTTTATCGAAATTGTCACAAAAAATTCTGTAAAAAAATTGTCCACAAAGACTTTGTGGAAGTTTTTGAATCGCGATATTAAAAGTTTTTGAAGAAATAAATTGTGGTAAAAAAAATTTTGTCGAAAAAAAATGATTGAACGAAAATTCCGAAAAAAATTTGTCAATTATATATATTTTTGTGAAATGGAAAAGTTTTTGAACTGCCAGAATAAAAATTGGTCAAATTGTGAAACAAAAACGTTTTGCCAAAAAACTGGTTAAAAAAAAGGCAGAGTAAAAATTTTTTTGAACATTGGTAACATAAAACAATAAAAAAAAAATTGGTCACAAAAAATTCTTCTTTTGGAATTGCATTTTAAATATAAAACTTCTTTCATTTACTTCAATTATTGGCAGGTCAAATGAAAAAAAGTAGTAAATATTCTTACATTGCCAATGATTGGGTATTTTTTTTATATCTTTAGTAAAATGTAAACATAAAGAAAGTGTGCGGTAAAATTCGCATCATCAACTAGAAAAAATTTCATATTATGAACCCCTGCAATTCATTGTGATGTGCTCAAAATGCACAATGAAATTTGATTAATAGTTTTCTCTGATGTGCATGTTATGTTACACAAAATGATAACGTATGATCTTTCTGTGCACTAGAAGGAACAAAATTCTTGAAATATTTTACCGCATTATGAATTATCTATACCTACTATAGAATATTGCACAGTTATTTTATCCAGTGACAAATAAATTTACATAAAACAAAAAAAATTTGTTTAAACAGTTTTAAAATTAAAAGACATTTTTTTCTTGTCAGAAATAAGTCTATTCATTACAAAGAGTGTTTTTTTTTAGAGGCATACAACTTTAAAATGGAATACAACAAAGATGAATTTTAAAAATTGACATGTAATCTTTTGGTATTGTAATTTAAATATGATTTCTGACATATGACCGACATGGCTGGCTCGGACGTAATTTTTCACTTTTTCTAACATTTGTGACCGTATATTGGCAATAACGCTGCGAATGTTGTCCACAAAAAATAATCTAGCAGCGTTAAATCACACGATCCACGTACATTTCCTTCAATAAATCAATTGTGGCACGAGCTGTGTCACATGCTGCGCCATCTTGTAGAAAACACAGCTCCTGCAAATTATGGTTGATCAATTGAGGAATGAAAAAGTCAGTAATCATGGCTCTATAGCTGTCACCATTGACTGCACCGTTATGGCCAGCATCGTGATTTGACCAGCCCATAAACCGCCCTATTTCATGAACATTGACAGGTGACAATTTGTCAAGTGACAATTCTACAATTGTCAAATTTCTGTCCCATAAAATATTTGACAAATTTGTAGAATTGTCGGAAAATTTGCGACAGTTGTCAAGTTTCTGGATCATAAAAAAATTGTCATGACAATGAATTGTCAAGAATTTTCCGAGAATTGTCACGAATTTTCTGACATATTTGTCGTGACAATTCTTTTATGGGACAGGAAAAAATATGTAAATTACAAATTTGTCAATATGTCATTGACAATTGTGACAGGCAAATGAGCTTCGGTCAAGTTAAGATCGGAAGTGACTAGTATCATTCAACATGTTAAATATTATTTCTTCGAGTGAAAGTGATGAAGATATTCAAGTGGAATACCGTGTTGTACGCACTCGAATTTTTAAAGAAAGAATTAACAATGATTTTTTAGCATTAAGTGACTTTCAATTTAACGAAAAATTTATTCTATAAAAATATTTTATTATGCATTCATTTTAATAAGATTTTTTATTAAAAGTGCTCATGCTCAATAAGCCAAACTTCTTGTTTTTAGGTAGTCCTTTTTTCTATGTACCTTAATCTGTTGTGTTCGTAACGACAAATTTGTCAAAGTATGACAATTGTCAAGTTGTCACGACATTATGTCATAATATGACAACGACAATTCTACAATTCTACAAATTTGTCGCATTTGTCTGACAATTGCTTGGATCATAAAAATAAACAAGTGACAAATTTGTCATAAATTGACAATGACAAATTTGTCACGATATACTATAGGGAATAGGGCCCAGGCAATCAATTTTTCTGGATATAACGGTGTCTTAACATACACTTGAAATGCGGCAGTTTTGTTTATTGACGTAGCTATTGAAACAAAACTGAGCTTCATCGCAATCTTGGTTTGGGTCCATTCAATTCAATTTGAAAGCATTGTTAAGGCGTCAAGTTGAAATGCCAAATGAAACTAAACACAAATCACTTCACATCTGTTCAAATGGCCGCCAGTTAAAAGGTGTTGCCAGCTTAAGGTTTAATACCTTAAAAAAAAACACCCTTTTTTCGGAGAAATCACTCTAAACAGTTTAATTTATCAAATGATAAAAAAAGTAATAAATTGTCTTAAACCTTTAACATAGCTTATCAAACACACAACATAAAATATAATAGAGATATATAGGTATACATGATTAATGGAACATAAAATTGCCTAAAAACTCGTTTTAGCTACTAAAGAATTGGTCAATAAAAAAATGGTTAACCTTAAAAGAGATACAAACAATAATTATGTTCCAGGGATATGAGCGCTCATTCTATAGAACAAAAAATATATTTAAAGAATTGGCGCACTTTTATTGTTTCTTTTTTGCTATTGAGTCGATTTATATATTATCTCTATTTTCCTGTCTGCATTCTTTCGCCAACTTTAGCTCATACATAGATACTCTTGCATATACTATAGTTAAACTGTATTCTTAAGCACTTGTTTTTTTTTTTTTTTGCTTTACAGGCAGCTGAATCAGGAAATTTAGAAGACTTTACAAGATTATTTCAAAGCGACAACACAAGACTATCGATACGAGATGGCAAAGGAAGAACAGCAGCACATCAGGCAGCTGCAAGGAATCGGGTTAATATTCTAGAATTTATAAAACGACAACAAGGAGGTAAGAATAATAAGTCTTTATTTGCATAAAAATGGGGGTTATCCGGTTTGTGAATTAAAGATTTCTTTTCTTCTAATATAAATATGTTTGCAAAAAAAAAAACTTAGTTGAATTGAAACTAAATATAGGTATCTCACATTTGGATTCTCGATACAATCAATTACTTTAATAGAATCTTTCTTTTTAAAGAACTTTGTTGTATTGTTTTGAATGTTTTACTTTCTTTTTTAAACTGTTTCACTGATTTTCTTTAAATTTAAAAGCTCCAGGAAATATTGGTGCTAGTAGAAAATTTTTTTGTTCTGAATAGCAAGTTTTTTAAAGTTTGACAATTGATAGACAAATGTTGTTTATTGTTGTTTGGATTTTGTAAAAGAGAATATTGTAAATCCGTATTTTTAAAAACAAAATTTGGAACAGCAGAATTTCGAAAGCTGAAATTCGAAAAGCTTAGATTTCTTTTCGAGAAATCTTTATCCTATGTACCTACATAGCAAATTTTTTCAAAAAACTCAAGTATCAACTGGTTTCCAAAAATACGAGCAAGAAAAATATTTTTAATTATAAAATTACAATATTTTGTTTTATTTTTTTTGTAGATTTTGAGAAAAACGTAGAAAAATACTGAGGTGAGATTTATACCTTTTTAAAAACTCCCGAATTTTATAATCTAAATACACAATTTAAAAGAAAAATTAGCATGAGTGTTGTGATATTTTTCCAGAGCGGGTACACCATTTGAAAATTCAAGTAAAAAATATTTCTGCATCAAACTCCGAGATTGCCTCTTAATATTTAACCAAATTTGTCTACCATAATAGCTAGTTCCAAATACGGGTTTGTTCAAATTTCAAAAATAAACTGCAATTACTCGAAAACCGTTATGATTCGAAATGAACATCAAGTACTATATTCTGAGAGAATATGACCTGAAACAACATATTCAGTTTGGACCATGTTTACTGAGACACCCTATATATTTTATTTACATGGTGATTTGCCCCAGGTGTGTTATACATAGGTCTAGGTCGTGTTTGTTGGACGAATACAAAAAATATTAATGAGAGGAGTGGAGGAGAGGTCTGTTCTTAGCCTTTTAGGTAGAAGAGCAATTAAAATTTAAAAAAAACTGCAACATACTTGCAATGCCAATTTATAATTTTTTTAAACATAAAAACTCTATTCCTGAAAATGACGGAATAAAGAATGGTCAAGTCTAATAAACTGACATTCTATGTACAAGTGTACACTTAAAAATAAAATATAAATAAGAACTCTATTCTTTTGTTTTTGCAAAATTAATTTCAAAACATTTTATTATTATTTATTGACACTATGAATTTTCAATATTGAAAGCTCTTATTAATTTAATGTAAAACCCTGAAGATATAAGTGAAATATTTAAAGCAAATTCGTTATATAAGAAACTGTAAAGTCGAATTGATTAATTTCTCCTGCCAGTAGTGTGTTCAGATCTGTTTTTTCTTAATTTCGAATAGAAGTTCCATTAGACATTTGTTTATATCTTCAAAAGTCTATTCTTAAACAATAATGTAATCAATGTTTGATTTAAAATTGATAAGGACATTGAATAATGAAAACATGTATAGAATATTAACATCGTAAAATTTTGAAAAAAATTACTTTGAAAAACTTGTTAAATATTTTTTTAAAAATTTGATAATATAAACAACTTGATTAAAAAAATATTAAAAGGAAAGACTTGAAACAAGTAGCTAATATTATGCAACACTGTTAGTGTTACCATTCTTTTTTTTCAGTTTGAACTATTTTTTTAGAAAATTGCCACTGTCAGATAAACGGGGTAACGGATCCTTTCCCATACGATGAAAGATTATTATTTTTTTTCTTTATTTGGTGCAACCTACACGCGCTAGCCTCTAGTCACGTCATATGCAAAACACCCCGGTATACATATAGTGCCAAAAATACGGAATAGTTCAAAATCTAGACATCTAATATAATAATTTATCTGACTTCAATTTACAATTTACAGCTTAAATCATAAAAAAAAATCAAAACGATATTTAAGGATCAGAAATAAAAAAAATTGTTCATTTATCTCGACTCCTCTCTAGCTCTCCCTCTCATTTTGCAGGAATAAATCATTACGCTTAATAAATCAAAAAGTATGACCGACATCAAAAAACCTAATTAAACCTTAAGCTCTTTGACAGCCAACACAAAATTAAACATTTCATTCAAATATTTGTTTTCAGATTTCGATGCTCAGGATGGCGCTGGAAATACTCCACTCCATGCTGCTGTGGAAAATGACTCCTTTGACGCACTGGATTACCTTTTGTCAATGTAAGAACAAATAAATATAAATTTCTCTAAATATCCATTCCATATCCATGCAGATATACATACATCTACATCTCTTGATTTGAAATCTAAACTTTAATTTGAATTCATAAATAAACTTTGAGTTATAATAATCCCAATTTTCTAGTCCCGTCAACACGGGTTTGCTTAATGAGAAGAAGCAAGCACCAGTACACCTTGCCACTGAGTTGAACAAAGTGAAGGCCTTGAAAGCCATGGGTAAACATCGTAGTGTGATTGACATTCAGCAAGGTGGCGAACATGGAAGAACTGCATTGCATTTGGCAGCTATTTACGATCATGAAGAATGTGCAAGGATTTTGGTATGAAAGGACTTTTGAGTTTTTATTTTTTTTATAAGCATTATAATTTTAGAAACATTTATTTTAATACAATGAGTAACACTGTCATTTAGTATGGAATTATTTTGTGTGTTTTTGGAGTATGTTGTTTTGAATTTTGTGAGGATTGTATAGACGTGTGGATATTTAGCGTAGAGAACAATATTATTAAGTGTGTTATACAAAAAGAGTGAATCACTGATTAGATTTTTATTGCAGATCATTTGCAACTTTATTGAAAATTATATTTAACAATTTTTGTAACACTTTGACTCTGAAAATGTTAAAAATATTCAAAAAGATTTGTATAGACAAAATATCAAAAACAATTATGTATATCGTTCACTAGGGTGAGGTAAGCCGTGTATCGAACAAATGTTTATTTATTATTAAAGTACCCATTTATTTCTTAAAAAATAATATCGTCCAAATTAAGACCCAATACTTAGTGATGGCTGCCATTTCGTTTCTTCCATTCTTGATAACCTTCATCGTCTGGATTTGGGGTTTTCCAGAGTTGTACTGGTCTCTTCAAACTTTTTGATCCATTTTCGAATAAGAAGAATGATTCGCATTATTTAAGTGGCGATATCCTCGTATAATGCAGAATCTTCAACGCGCTACAGTCGCCGAATCACTTTTTTTGTAAAACTATCTCACGCCAAGAGACATAACCCCCGTGCAAACGAAAAACATTAAACTTATGTCTATTCTCTACATTAGTACATTGTTTTTAATTTTAATACAACCTTCTTCTTGGATGAAAACCATAGACAAATCTTAAAGATATTCTTCTTTGCTATGTGTTTTTAAAAAGATATGTACATACATAAGTACCTACAAAGTAATTGTATTCCCACTTAAGTACTGAATATTTAATCAATTTACAAGTCTCTTGTAGAGTTGAGACTTCTTCAAATATTCTGAATCTGCTAAAACCTGTACTATTTATCAATTCTACTCATCGAACAGCATATTGTAGAACCAACAGTGGAACGAAGTTCTTCCTTACGATTATATTGTGCCATTTTTGTATATCTAAAATATTAAATAAAATAAGACACTGACACTTGAAAGATGACACTTTAATGACTTGTTTTTAAGTAATTCTTTTGGAAAGTCATCGAGTCATGATTTGTTTTTAATATTTTATGGCTCCGCGAAATTAGGCCCCACAAAAAAAATGAAATAAGGCCCCAAAAAAAAGTACACAAAACAACAACCACAGAATTTCTCATGTTTTGGGTTCTTATTTCATTTTTTGGGGTCTTATTTCATTTTTTGGGGGGCATAATTTCATTATAAAATAAGGCTCCAATGAAATAAAATCCTTATTTCATAATTTGAAAATGCTAAAATAACATTGTCTTTTACAAAAAATGATGTGAAAATCCGCTAATCGGGGACCAACAGCTGCTTAAGTACCGCTTAGTGTGGTGCCAGCAATAATGTTAAGCCGATATGATGTTTGTCACTCTGGTAAAATCAGTTTAACGAAGAGTAGATTTCTTGTAGTTTGGAGTTTTTTTTTTTTAAATAAGTTTATTAAAAATGAATTGTGTAAAGTTTGTGGGAAAAAGAAGGAATAGTGAATTATTTTATGTTCCTATCCAGAAAATGATTCATAAAAAAATCGCGCGATTTTTTTCAGCTATTCTGTTACTCACTGATGGTTTTCAACACGATCCTTACATTTAAGTATTAAAAAATGTGTATTACCTCGTCAAAATATTCTATGTTAATAATTAAGAGCTGCTTGAAACATCCTTGAGCAACAATTTTAAATGTTCCATCCATAAAAATGGTTGCATACAATCCAAGTATTTGTTTGATGGTTTGGGGTGTAATTTCATTTTCGAAAATAAACTTAAATATGAAAAACTAAAGTGGGGCTTTATTTTATTTTTTTTTAAAAAAAGGCAAAACAAATTAGGGCCTTAATTAATTTTTTTTTTGACATTTTTTCATTTCAGTGGGGCTTTATTTCATTGGGGCATAGTTTCATTATGAAAAAATACCCCAATTTGGGGCTTTATTTAATTTTTTCGTTTGGGGCCTTATTTCCTGGGGCCTAATTTCGCAGAGCCATATTTTATTTATTGTTGAATATACATAATATACATAATAATTTAAAATTTTATTATTAATGATAATATATTTAGTAACTAAAAATTTAATCGGTGATTCAAACTTTAAATAATACCTGCTTATCATTTTTCCATCCACTCATCCACTCTTTCTACCAATATTTTTAACAGAAAATGAAAGATTCCCCTAATAATTCTCAGATGGAATTACTTAAATAAAAATTTTTTATTTTTTGAATGTGGGAATATTTATGAAAAAGTTATACGGAACTTATTGTATATAGCGAAGGCCAGACCTACCTACAATGGGACAGAATTATAGAAAAAAATGAAATCATTGCATTCATTGAATGATATAGACTCTGTCAGAACTGTAAAGGATTGATTGATTTGTGAACGCATTCTTTAGTAAGTTTTATCAAAACATTAAATTAACTTTGAAACCTCGACCTTATTTATGCAATCACAATTCATTATAAGGATTGAATTAGATTTTCCCTTTTCCTTACTTTTTCAGTCAGCTGATTGTAATCTTTAGAGGCTTCATACATTCTTCAAATTCTTTTACAAATGAATAATGCATAAGGAGTGAAAAAGAATTCAAAGTGTGCAAGAGAATGCAATTAATTTAAAGAATGCCTAAAGTTCAAAAATATTGCAATCAGTTGAATTGTAAATCGTACTCTCAGAGTGATTTAAATGATGCAATCTTTAAATTAAATTCAATGAAAAATTATTCAAGATTAAATTCGGAAAGAGAATGACTTTAATCTCTAACAACTTACGAGTGATGAAACGATTGCAATCTTTGACAATCTTGTAGAGGTCCATTATTTACATAATTATGACGGAAAGTTTTTAGAATTAAAATTCTAAGAAATTTAACTATCTTTATATTTTCATAATTTAAAAAAAAATAGTTTTGGGACTTTCTCAAAAATTAGAACTTATATACATAATTCTTCCAGTAGGTACTCTTTCATACAAAAAATCCACTCATCATTTAATTCCTTCAGCTAAAAACAGCAAAACTTCCCATACTCTAGGTAGATACTAAAAAAAAATCAATGCAACCATTTTTTTTTGTTCATAAATTAAATTTTATTTTTTCCTCTTATTTCTTTTC
The DNA here is from genome assembly GCA_958431115.1 of Syrphus vitripennis. NCBI lineage: Eukaryota > Metazoa > Arthropoda > Insecta > Diptera > Syrphidae > Syrphus > Syrphus vitripennis. The sequence goes on from OY288110.1 coordinate 29,327,201, forward strand.
TATCATACTCGTACATAAATTCATATACTCCTACATACCAAAAAAAAAAAAAACCAACACAAAAAATATTATTTCAGATAACTGAGTTCGATGCATGCCCTCGTAAACCCTGCAATAATGGTTACTATCCAATTCATGAAGCCGCAAAAAATGCTAGCTCCAAAACAATGGAAGTATTTTTTCAGGCGAGTAAATATTTGGGTTTTAATTTTTGGAAACTTTTCTTCTTTTTTTTAAAGATGCTTTAATTAAAATTGAAATAAGATTTTGCTTGGTAAACTTTGTCTATTTATTTTTTTATCTATTTCTTTTTTTTTGTTAATTCTTTGTTGCACAGTTATTGTATTTGTAGGTATTGAAATTATTTAGCATGTTTTAGCAGATAGTTTTAGGAAAAAACAAATTCGATCTATAACCAAAAAGCATTAAATTGAAATTTGTATTTTTCATAATATTTGTTTTTCATAAATGCATATTTTATGAATAAAATACACGACTGGCTTGAAGGGTTTTTACATATATTATTTAACAACCAAAAAGAAATTGAAATTTCAAATCAGACCCGATACAGGAAGGAGCAAGTTCTTTCGACCCAGTTGTGCATTTTATTATTTTGTTTTCTTTTATTTTATTTTTTGGTAACTTTTTCTTATAGTTGCCCCATTTATTCAACTCACAACTTAATGGAAAATCTATAAAATTACAGTGAAATTAATTAAATTTCACATTTTTATTGGCGACTTAAATTAAATAGAGTGTACAAAATATTTTGCGTCCTAAACTATACAAAAAAAAGAGAAACTTTTTTTTAATTTCCAGAATTATATTTTATATGTTATTTTGTTTTGTTATTCCATTAAACAAGCAGTGGGGCGAGTCGCGAGGATGCACACGAGAAGAAATGTTGGCTTTCTTCGATTCCGAAGGCAATGTTCCATTGCATTCAGCTGTACATGGAGGTGATATAAAAGCTGTGGAATTGTGTCTTAAATCAGGAGCTAAAATATCAACCCAACAATATGATTTATCAACACCTGTCCATTTGGCTTGTGCACAGGTAAGAACAAATCTTTCAAATGTGTCAATAATTTATTAAGTTTATGATTGCAAAAACGTCCATTGGTTTATCAAAATACAATTCAAAAATCAAAAACATACATACGCACTTAGATTCATATCAATACAATTTTTAAATTGAAAACTTAAATTACTTCAGTTTATTTAAGTTAAATGTTTCTAGGAAAACTGGTCAAAAAGGTAAATTTAGCACAACAACAAAAAAAAAAACTATGCCCACGTGGAGAAATGTTTCCAACAAAAACATTTGTATGGTATATAAGGAAGGCAAAGGAGCATTTGTAACTGTGCAGGCTCTATTTGCATTTAATCATCGTACATTTTATTCATGATGTTCAATTTCTTGACATTTGCTTCTGAATATTTTTTTTTGTCATATACATTTGTGAAAGTTTTCAGTGGTTTCCCAACAAATGAACCTATTTGTACCATTTCAAATTTTACATATTCTTGTGTATCATCCTGAAAAGGGATAACTTAATGGGCTTGTATGGTCTTTCATGTACATACGTTAAGTAGGTATATGTGTTTTCACTTGATCTTAAAGAGTTCTTTGACCAAGTTCTTAAATTATGAGTAGGTAAATTTGTTTCGGAATTAATACCTAAATGTATTTATACGAGTAGGTACTTCAAAACAAAACATGTAAATATGAGCAGAAAGTATTTATATCTTCTCTTGATTGGAATCCTTTATGGTTTCCTTATCAGGAAAAAAAATTATTTCAATATTTGATATTTAAATAATTGTACAGAGAATTCTGGATAAACTATCTTATAATCAAAATATTCGATTTGAGCATTGTAATAAAATTGAATTTAATGTGATGTATGTAGGAAACATTTTTTTTTTTTTAATAAAATAGAGATATTCTTAGTTTGGTTAAGTGCTATTGAGAAAGGTCAACATTTTTATAATCTTTTCTTGCCTTTTGGAGTATTTCTTTTAAGGAGAATCCTTACAACAACTAACATAACATATTATAATTTAAACATTAATATTTTCTTCGTCCGGCAGGTGCCAATGTAAATTTAAGGTACTTTGCGGGTTGCAAGACATTTTCGAGCACAAATGTATTGGACATGAAAATGCCGAATTAATAATTAAAAAAAAAGATGGGAAAAATATTTTGTAGAAGAAATTTCATCAAAATCGTTTGCGCTGTTGTTGAGCAAAATAAGTTTAGTTGAAGGTGCTTGCATGGACTTTTTCACATTGAAAATTAAATTAAATCAACTTAGTAAAAATTAAATAAGTGTTTAAGATCAGTAGTAGTAGGATTTGAATGCTATTTCAGAGTTAAATTCTCTATTTGAAATTTCCAAAACTTATGTAGAAATCCGAACCCTACCAATAACCAGCATTATTTTTTTAACTTCACATAGGGAGTTATTGTAATCGGTCCGATTTGTCAAATTGAAATTTTTGATATTTCTCGAAGTTTTAAGGTCCCTAGAGCCTAGAGCCCATATCAATCATTTTTAGAGAGATGTCTGTGTGTGCGTGTGTACGTACGTTCGTACGTCCGTACGTCCGTACGTTCTGTTACCATTTTTCGTCGTCGATATCTCAAGAACGAGTAGAGATATCGACTTGAAATAAATTTTGTTTTACAGATAATAACTTCGAAAGAAGCTGAAAGGGCGTTTATTAATATTCAATCAGTTGTTTTTTTACTATAGCAGTTTAAAAAAGAAGTGAAAATTTTGGTTGGGCTCAAATATCTCACGAACAAATAATGCTATTGACTTGAAATTTTATTCGACACATTATGACATCATACAAATTTGATATGAATTTGGAAAAAAATCAATATACCGTTATTTTTTAAAATCAAAAAAAACTAAAAAAAAAAAATTTATAACTCGAATATCCTTAGATGGAAAAACGATATTAACTTTAAAATAATTTTATTTTACGAAAAATGTTGTTTCTGACTACTGGTGAAAATTTCAAAAAAATTAAAAACTACAAAAAATTCTACCAAAAATTGGTATAAATTGTCTTTTGACTCAAATTTCTCAAAAACGGGTAACGATATTGACTTCTTGTTTGTTTTATTTTTTACATAACATAATTGTTAGCAACTGATAAAATTTTGACAAATATTGAATAGGCAGTTTTTTAACAAAAAATCAAAAACTGTTAAAAATTCTAAAGAAAAGTAGTTACAATTGTATTTCAGCTCGAATATCCTGAGAACGAACAACGATTGCGCCTTCTAAAATATTTTGTTTTATACATAGTACAATTTTTTATGAAAGGTTAAATTTTGACAAATATCTAATTGACAGTTTTTGACAAAAAATAGCTATAAAAAAAAGTAAACTAAAAAGTGGTAAAGTTTTCAAGGTCACAAATGGGAAGTTATCAGTGTGGGTCGTTCCCAGCCTCTTTTTTCTAATTGTCTTCAAATTTCAAAATTCAAAGTAACAAAAGAAAAGTTTTAAAAATGTTCTTATTATTTCTGATTAACCGAATTTTGAAAAGAAGTGTTTCAAGAAGAAGATTTTTTTGAAATTGAATTTTGAAAAGCAGAATTTTAAACTTGTCCGTTGGATTTATTTTACAAACAACCATTGATAAGTGACAACGTTTTTTTTTTGTTTGCAGGGTGCTATCGACATTGTAAAGCTCATGTTCAATATGCAACCGTTCGAGAAAAAAGTCTGCCTAGTCTGTACCGATGTTCAAAACATGACACCTCTTCATTGTGCAGCAATGTTTGATCATCCAGAAATTGTTGAATACCTTGTCTCCGAAGGTGCTGACATTGATGCCCTAGACAAAGAACACCGATCGCCACTACTATTGGCTGCCTCACGAAGTGCTTGGAAAACCGTCCACACTCTTATTCGATTAAGAGCAAATATTTCCAAAAAGGACTCAACCGCAAGGAACGTCCTACATTTTGTTATAATGAATGGTGGGCGTTTGCCTGAATTCGCCGAAGAAGTTAACAAAATTCAGTCACATGGTCAATTAATACAATTACTTAACGAAAAAGATAGCACGGGTTGTTCACCTTTGCACTATGCAAGTCGAGATGGACACATTAGATCATTGGAGAATCTAATTCGCCTGGGAGCATGTATTAATCTTAAGAACAATAATAATGAGAGTCCATTGCATTTTGCGGCACGTTATGGCCGCTATAATACCGTTAGGCAACTACTTGATTCCGAGAAGGGTACATTCATAATCAACGAAAGTGATGGGGAAGGCTTGACACCGCTGCACATAGCTTCACAACAAGGACATACTCGAGTTGTGCAATTGCTTCTCAATAGAGGAGCACTTCTACATCGTGACCATAATGGAAGAAATCCACTGCAATTGGCCGCAATGTCAGGTTTCACACAAACAATCGAATTGTTGCATTCAGTTCATTCACATTTGCTGGATCAAGTTGATAAGGATGGGGTAAGATTTAAAATTGTTTTAAAATAAAGAAATAAAAATTAATATACGAAATAAAAATATGTAATCTACTGATGAAAAGTGTACAGCTAAAATACATAATATTATATTTCTTTACGATAGAACACTGCTCTACACTTAGCTACAATGGAAAATAAACCCCATGCGATAGGTGTCCTTTTATCTATGGGAAGCAAACTCCTCTACAATTACATGGACATGAGTGCCATTGACTATGCTATTTATTACAAGTATCCCGAAGCTGCACTTGCAATGGTAACACACGAGGAACGAGCTAGCGAGGTGATGAGACTCAGATCGGATAAACATCCCTGCGTTACTTTGGCCTTAATAGCATCAATGCCAAAAGTTTTCGAGGCCGTCCAGGACAAATGCATAACGAAGGCGAATTGCAAAAAAGATTCAAAGAGTTTTTATGTAAGTTGAAGTTTAGAGTTTCATTTTTTATTTTTTTCTATTCGTCCTTAAAACAAACAAAAATAAATAGACTTCGAACCAATTTTTTGACATCCATAAAAATGTGAAATAATATATTCTACCATAATAAATAATTATTTAGATCAAATACTCCTTTGCATATCTACAATGTCCGTTTATGTATTCGCAAGTTGATGAAATAACTGGCGAACCAACCGATGTATTAGATAATCTAATACCATTGCCAGCCTTAAACGTAAGATAATACAAAAACAATGATTTGATTAGGTGTTTGCTTAGTCTATTTGCACGAGTTTTAGTTTAATTATATTTTTCAACACAATTGTAAATAATAAACAAAAACGTAACAAATCGATTATCATATTTTTTTTGTTGACTTTAAATAAATTTACTTGCGCGAGAATCCATGAAGAACCTGGGCCTACCATTCTATTCTCTCAACCATTCCTGTGTGCGAGTTATTGCAGGAATGGAAATTACCTACAATTTTATGCCAAAACCCAACGGCTAGGGTGAGAAGCACTCTATTCTTGAAAAGAGCTACTTTTGGAGAATTTGTCAATTCTCACATTTCTGTTCTTTAGATGGACGAGACTGGGAATTGAACCCAGATCTCTGCCACGAGCAACTACTTAACTTTAAACCGGCTTAAAATAAAATATGCTCTTTTTAAGATGAATTAAAAATTAAAAACAACGCAAAACTGGGAATTATTCAAGTCGAATGTACTTCGACAAAAATAACCATGGTTTACATTATTTATCATTATAACGAAAATACTTATTTTTTTGTTTTTGTTTTTTTTTGTTTATTTATTTTAATTTTATTTTTTAATTTAAGATCAAATATTCATTTTGGCCATTTCAAATGTCAGCGGAAGAAGTTGAAATGAAACGCATTGCAATTAATGATCCAACATGGACTCAACCGCCGCTAATTGTAACGAATGTAAGCATTATAAAATTTCGATGGATACTTTTCAGGAAATTCAAAAAAAAAAAAAAGAATTTTGTACATTGTGAAACGTCTTGTCAAATATCAAGTTGAGAATTGTTTTAAGCAATTTATTCTGTAAAATCACAAACTTCAATCAAAATTTTCATCATTAAGAATGTTGACTATATGTATCTACAATTCTATGTTCACTATACATATTGCAAATTTTTTTCAACACTGTCCATGTCCAATTGTGAAAATAAAGCACTTAAAATACGAAGAACAAAATTAGGAAACACGATTTAAAAGAGACTTTTGCACAGAAATGTAATGGAAATCGGTTTTTAGGTTAGCAAAAAAAAAAAAATAGAAAATAAAAACAAACGCTTCTATGGAACTTTTGAAAAATAAATAATTTCTTCTGCTTTTATCTTATTCTTATTTGAATTCAGGTCCTTCGTTTATTATTATTCGAAATCACAATAAAAATAAAACTAAGGCTCTTGTGATAAATATTCATTTTCAATCCCTTCTTCATTTTTCATTTTTTCTTCGTTTCTTAACGAAGTTGTTTGAAATATTATACCTTTAACATAAAAAATACGTCCATCAATTTTGGAAATCAAAATTAGTTCGATCAAAAAAAGTATGTTTATCTGTTTCAAAATTTTGAATTTGGAAATCATGGTTTAAAAAAAAACACATGGAATTTTTCTCAATTAATTTAAAAATAAGTTGCTTAATTTTTTTTTCTTTTTGTAGTTCACACACATTTTACATTTTAAAATAAAAGCTTTAATTTAAATTAATTTCTTTTATTAACCGTTTATTGTTGTTGTGTTTTTATTATTGCATTTTATTTTTCAGAATCTTTATTTTTTTTGTATTACGAAACGAAACACGTTGATAAGTGTTTAGGAGTGAATTTCTTAAAAAGAAAAAAAAAAGAAAATTATTGAATTATTTTTCATACTGTTTAAAAAAAAAAATTCTGATAAATAATATGAAATTCTTGTTGTTTTAAGAAGTTGACTTATAAAAATCCAATCCTTATAAATGTAAATGAAAGGTTCAAGCTAAAACCATACTTGGATCTCAGGTTCAATACTTGGAGATTTTTGTAGTAAATAATGTAACTTAATGTCAATTATTTTTTCTCTATTGCTTGGTAAAACGTTTAAAAAAAAAATAAACAAAAACGTGGGGAAAATTTGCTTTTTTTAACAAATGAAGCTTGCATGTAGTGTAGTTGACCACCCGACTTTCGAGTTGGGAATAACTGATAAACTGCAATCGTTTGTACATAGTTTATCTTCGTTTTAACAGGTTTTACAAAAATGTTTAGGTACACCCACGGTTTTTGAATAACCCCCGACGACTACGATCGAAAAATCTGTAAAAAAAAAAACATTTCAATAGAAAATCATTTTGCACAAAAAATGTTTTTTGTATACGTTTCAATTTCCATTGCATAATTTTGCACACTTTTCCTTAACCAAAAATTAAGTCTGTGAGATGATTCGCCTTACTCGTCGACTCGTCTCACTTAATTAGCCGAAACCGATTTAGCTATTCAGTGGTAAATCCGAATTTTTAATCGAAAGAAATGAGCATGACAGGCAAAAATTGAAAGTAACGAAAATGTCAACTACAGAAAATCCTTTCAAAATAGGTTTTAGTACTAGCCCTTTCGTCCCAGCCTCCTCACTTGGACTCTTCAGTTTATAGTGAAGCGCTTGAATTAGCTTATTCTCGGTACTGAATTCCCAATTCATTTCGCTAGATTTTAGACGAATTTTTACATTAAGCTATAGGAAATAAAATTTTTCAATTCATCACAAAAAAAAAATATTTGAAATTTCAAAAAAAAAACTTACCGTACTAATTGTTTGCATTAAAGCTTATTGTTTACAACAGTTTTAAATTTTGATTCAATACACGTTACATACATGACATATTTACATGCATTATCTTTAAGCTTGCTTTATGTTTGTGTTGCAGTTTTGAATTTGTGCAGCTATCTATCATGGCTATCCCTTTCCGTTTTTTGTCTTAAAATAATTTTTTTTTTTAATTTAAACATCCCTCAGACAATGGTTAATCATGGGCGCGTGGAATTGCTAGCTCATCCGCTTAGTCAAAAATATCTACAAATGAAATGGAATTCATACGGCAAGTATTTTCACGTGGCAAATCTGTTGTTTTACTCGATTTTCCTACTTTTTGTAACAATTTATTCGTCGATGATGATGAACAACATAACTGTAAGCAACGAAACTGTTGTAACGAATCCCAAGATGATGACAGGGTAAGTTAAATTGACAATTTTTCTAAACATTGCAACTAAAAATTTTAATTTTTGTTTTTCTTTTTTAGGTTGGAAACGAATTTCTCCTTTTGGTCGAGCATCTATGCCAGTCATGAAGTGGAGCGTATTCAGCGATCAACGGGAATAGTTGTTTGTGCCATAGCTATTGTGGCTTATATAACGCTGAATTCACTTAGGGAAATATTACAAATGTACCAGCAAAGACTACATTATATCCTGGAAATTGTTAATCTGATATCATGGGTTTTGTACATATCAACATTGATCATGGTGGTGCCGGTGTTTATCAATCATGGTAGAATAACTAATATACACTATTCGGCAGCATCGATTGCTGTGTTCTTATCGTGGTTTCGGTTGCTGTTGTTTTTGCAACGTTTCGATCAGGTACGATTTTAAAAAAATTATTTTTTTTTTCAAATTTACATATACCATGGTGGCCACAGAAATAGCACACTTTGTACCTACCTCTTATTAAATTTAAACAAAAGGAACAGTTGAAGTTTCAATTTTAACTAACTCTGTTTTAACTCTATCACTGAGTTAAAACAGAGTTAGTTAAACCTGCAATTTAAATGTTGCATAACTAATTCCACAAGCTATTTTTTATTCGTGAATGACACGGTCTAATTGTTCCTTAAATTCAAATTTAATAATGATAAAAAATTACAAATAGGTGTGCTATTTCTATGGCCACCACTGTATGTAGGTACAAACATGCATTTATTATTTCTTTTTTTGTTTATAGGTCGGGATATACGTGGTGATGTTTCTTGAAATACTTCAGACTCTCATAAAAGTGTTGATGGTGTTTTCTATACTAATTATAGCATTTGGATTGTCATTTTATATCCTTTTGTCAAAGGTAAGAATCCAAACTTATTTTTACGCGTTTTAAAAAAAATGAATTTTTAATTTTACAAGGTGCAATTATACATTTATATAAAGGGTGATTTCCATGAGAAATAGAATGTACCACCGAAAAGGCAGCCACCATTTTGTTTTCATTAATGATGCTTTCACGAAAGAAAAAACCTATACTTTTTTGTACGCGCCACACACCTTTCCATACACCTTTCCCTTCACTTCTCTTCCCATCCTAACCTATCCTTCACGCCCGCGCTGTGTTGTAACATATAAAGGGTACACCAAAAATTCCGTTGAGCGCGCGCAAATTATAAAAAAAAAAAATCAAAGATCTGACCCAATCTCAATTTTAACTATAAACTGTTTTCATTTAACTAATGGGCCGTTGCACCAAAATCCACTATAAGCTTATGAAACCATGCGATCGATCCCTGGATGGTCTCATCTGTTTTTTTTTTTTTTTTTTTTATTTAACTTGGTTTTCAGAACTTAAATCAGTGGTGTTTTTTTCCTTTTTTTTATAAGTACAGTACCTACAGTGTAAAATTCCCAAAAAAAACTGATCCGCAGTATCGTATTTTTCTTTATTTGAACTGTGGTAACCCCGAACAGCTGTCACAAGAAATAAATAGATTTTTTTGGGTTTAGTAAGGTAAATTCACTATAAAATTATAAAGAAAATGAAAAAATATGTATATATTTATATAATACATATATGAATAATTAAAGTTCAGTTTTTGCTCATACTTTATCTTTCCTCGCAATATAAAAATATAAAATGCAAAAAATGATAAATAAAACAAGTAATAATAGTGAAAGGGTTTGTTCGTAGACTTAAACTAAATTAGTCAGTTCTCTGAAACTTCAAAATATGTGTGGTAGAAAATTTAACCTACCTAGCTGAAAGCTACCGTATCCATTGTAAAAATTGGTTTCAAATTTGGAAAGATTAAATATAAAGATATATGCGCGTAAGGCCCAATTTAAAAACCCTCTAAAAATCTGGATTTTTGTTCTTAAAATTCTAAATAAGATAATTTATTGTTTGAAATTTATTGAAATACCAGAGTTTCAGACGATAATCATAATCAAAAAATACTAAAAACAAGAATTCATATTCATGTCGATTACAGAATCCGCAAAACTCGATCCGCAATGATTCACAGTGTAGTGTTCTCTTTTCTTCTCACGATAAATGAATAGGTGGGAAACAGAGCTCTAACTGCGGATCGAGTTTTGCGGATTCTGTAATCGACATGATTAAAAATCCTTATTTGAATTGCTTAAATCCAAACTGAAAATGTCATCTGTATCGAAAAATAATGAATTTTGATTGTTTTCTTCAAAATTGTTCAAGCATTATTTTCAAAAACTAAGATTGTATATAGGTACCTACCTAGATAATTTTTTTTTATTTAGAAAACAGTACCATTTTTCAAGAATTCAAAAACAAAATTTAAACCGTTTATGAGAAAATCGAAAACAAAATATCTGGTTCTACCAAATAGTTTTAGTTTTTGACGAAAACCCACAGAAAAAGAACTTCTTCATAAAAAGATGTGAGATCAGTTTTTTTCTTCATTTTATAACTAAGTTTTTTTTAGGCTATTTAATTATATCTTTAATAGTAAACTTCTTAAGGCCAACTGGTTGTCAAAGTTTGACTATTAACTGACAAGAATATTGAATATTCAAGTCACAAAACTACCCAATTGTTTAAATTCCATAAAAATATCCATAATTTGCACGAACAAAAATGGGGAACAAATAATTTAAGATTTAATTTAATTTTTAACTCCAAATTCATTCTCAACTATTTTAAAATTGATTGACTTTTTGTTGTTTTGGATTCAGTCCATGAATAAATTACATTTTGAAATGAGCTTAAAAAAGAATTTAGCGTTATTACACTAAGATGCTATAAGTATGCAAGTTTAAAGTATTTAATTACATATACAAAAAAACATCGTAAAAAAATGGGCGTAGTTTATTTACATTATTCGTTTCATCTTTGTAAATTTGCAATTTGTATTGTACAAACATAGTAGGTACATTATGTGTCTGTTCAATTCATCCAAAGATTAACAAAAATTTAAATAATCTGTTTAGTTTTTATGTCAAAAATTATAAATAAAAAATGCAAATCTATATACAATGAACATAGGTACATTATGTGTCTGTTCAATTCATCCAAAGATTAACAAAAATTTAAATAATCTGTTTAGTTTTTATGTCAAAAATTATAAATAAAAAATGCGGTCTCCCATATTTGTCTCGACACTGTTTTATATTTTTTAAATCTGCACGGTACTCCTGTACATCTTTACAACATTTTCTCCAAATCATCTCTCGCACAACCCAAACGAGGACAATTTTACACCATTTTCAATCAACTATTCTTCATTATCTAAATTAATTGGGTTAACCGCAATTAATTAGTATTCTGTATCGGGCGTGATTGTACCCTTTTCAACTACAATGACATAAGCTCCTGCTTGTTAAACACAATTTGAGGGATGTGTCACAACCTTGTTAGTGAGAGACAATTGACCGCCGAAGAATCTATACCTAGGTTCTACATTTGAATGGAAATGTGCCCACAAAAGATCAGTGAATTTTATATGTGGAGTAAATATTTCTGAAGTATTGTGTGTTGAACTTATTTAAACACAAACCCGGTTGGTGTTTAAGATAAGGTTTATCTTTTTTTCAAACCAATTTTGATATTTTCCTATCGTAAAGTAAGGTTAAAATAAAGCGTAGAAGCATAGGCGTCCGCTGGATTTTTTTCTAGGGTGTAGAGGGGAACTTATAAATTTCAAAATAGTTTTATGAAATGAAAATAAAAAAACGTATTCCCAAAAACAAAAGTAGTAATTAATGTGCTTCTGTTTTTTTTTTTTTGCGGGAACATTTTAACAAAACAATTTTTTCTTAAAGATAAGATATTGTTAGAAAATTCTAAATTTTTGTAAAGAGTTTTAACTGGCCAAACCGGGGTGTAAAAAAAGTTATTCACCATTCCAAGGTTCTTTGTATATGAAAAACATAGTACATAATTATGTAGTACTATCATGGCGAGTATTTTTCAATGTCGCCCCCACCCTAGTGGTGGCGCTGCAAAATTCTAGGTGTAAAATTTAATTTGGGGAGTCTTTAAGCGTCGGAAATTGGTAGTAGGAGCAATTTTTGGATTATTGCAACCAAAAAACTTCAATAAATACCTCCATTTTTTTTTCTGATACCTACAATACTTAAATTTTCAAAAACAAATTAATTCTTGAAAAGGAAAAGTAATTTTTTTTCTGCTTAATTACTATTTTTAATAATTTAAACTATCAAAAACTTTTTTTTTCAAAAATAACGGTACCTCCTACACACATTTCAGAAACCGTTTTCAATGATTTCAAATTTCTTGAAAAAGGCACCGACGATTTATTGTGATAAATTTTTTTAGTACATTAGAATAGTACGGCCTATTATTAAGCAATAAAAATTGAAATTATGAAACGTTAAGAAAATCCAGTTTTCGAAAATCTCAAATTTCCCGAATACTGTTCTTAGAATTTTAATAGTTTTTTGAACTAATATTAGTATGGTCAATTATAAATCAGTACCTACAAAAATTGAAACCAAGACAACCCCAACTCCTATACGAATTTCAAAAAAAAAAAATTTTCAGTCTAGAATTTGTCGTAAACGGTTCACAAAATTGTAATGCAATATTTGAAAACGGGTCAATATTTTTGTTTTAAATTTTTTTTCAATTATGTACTTCTATACCAATCTTTTTAATAATTGCTGAAAAGATTTTTTCAAATTAATTTTTGGCTCATTTTAGCAATTCAAATATAATTTGTATGCTTTTTCATATCCTTTTTTAATGAAATGTCTTTCTATTTTTGTAAATTCAGTTATTTAAAACTAAAATAATTTTTTAATCTTTTTATGGTAGTAGGTATCAAGTTTAAAAGATTTTCCCACTTTTACACTTTCAACATATAATAATAAGTCGTTTTTTTGTAATGGGCGTTTCAAATGCTCGATTTAATCTTACACAAAATTTTTTGCTATAACAGATAAATCACTGATTTTTCAGATAGTGGACCCCCAGCCGAATCATCTGTCGTTTTCAAATATTCCCATGTCCTTGCTGCGGACTTTCTCAATGATGTTGGGCGAATTGGATTTTGTTGGTACCTACGTAAATACATTTTATAACGATCAATTGAAGGTTCCCATCACATCATTCCTCATTCTCAGTAAGTCTTAGAAAATTACCCTTATTTAAGAATCAGGACCCCTAAACAATGCATGCATTTCTTTTATCTTCCGCAGGTGTGTTTATGGTTCTGATGCCAGTTCTTTTAATGAACCTCCTCATCGGTTTGGCTGTTGGTGATATTGAATCAGTTCGACGTAATGCACAATTGAAGCGTCTAGCTATGCAAGTAAGATTCAAAACAAAGAAAAAAAAAACAATATTCTTTTACTCCCCTGGAAAATGTTAAGGTCACACCTTTTATTGAATTTCAGGTAGTCCTGCATACCGAACTTGAGAGGAAACTGCCTCAAATGTGGTTGCAAAAAATTCTCAAAATGGAATTAATTGAATATCCAAATGATACAAAATGTAAATTAGGTTTCTTGGACTTTGTTTTAAGGAAATGGTTTTGCAATCCTTTCAATGAAGACAGTAAGTTTAGTCTAAAAATGCTTTTTTCCAACAGCGATTTATTTTTTTTTTTAAATAATATTTCTTGCAGCAACATTTGATTCACTTGCATTCGATAACAGTGAAGACATTGTCAACACAGAATTGGAGAGGCAAAGACATAAGCTTCGTGATATAAGCCGAGTTCTCGAGCAACAACACCAGCTTCTACGTTTGATAGTGCAGAAAATGGAAATTAAGACCGAAGCTGATGATGTTGATGAAGGTGTTTATCCATCAAACACAAGGGCAATAACTTATCAAACTGGTCATTCAAGATGGACTTCGCCAAGAATAAGAAAGAAGCTTAGAGCAGCACTGAGTTTTAGTAAAAGTTCTTAAAATATTGATGACTTGTCCTAAACAAATAGGATCCAACATTCCTTTAAAACAACCAACAAAACAAATTTAAATGTGTGTTTTCATATAGCTTTAAATATACCAATCTGTCAATTTGATGGCAATTCAGAACTCCTGAGCTGAGATTTATACAAACAAAACAAAAATAAATAATTATGATTTAACAGAAACTTATAGGTACCTATACGCATTTACAGATTAAATCGCTTCAAACAAACTTGATGGCCTTTAAGTGAATTAAATAACAAAGAAACATCATTTTTAAAAATTCATACTTCTCAAAATTTAAAAGTTATATTAAAAAAATTATATTCCTGAGCATAAACAAAAATAATTACGTATTGAAAAATAAAATCATATATTTGTTGTACACTGTTGAAGTTTTAATTGTTTTCTTATCAAGAGTGCGAGTTTGAGAATATTCTTCCGGGGTTTTTTGTATTAATTTGAGATTCACATTTCCAAATGAGGTAATTTCAATGAAATTTAATTTAGGTGAACGCATTCAGGCAAACTTAAATTTGGATTCGATTGCGAACTATTAAATTCATAAATTTGAAATTTATCAATGAGACAGAATGAGAAAACAACAATGAGCTGTCAAACGAAATTACCTCATATGTAATGTGAACTCTTTTTGCGTAATTTGTAAAATTACCTCATTTCAGCTTTAATTGAAAACAGACAGCAGTTTTCGAATTTCTGGGGATTCAGTATTTTTTTTTTTTTGTATTAAATTGGTTGAAAGCCATTTTGTCATTGCCCTTCATCAAGCGAGCAATTTTGCCATTGACTGACAATATTCAAGGAAATATCAATTTTGCTTTCAATTTCCGAGTTAAAGAGTTATTCTTTGCTATAGTACCCCTGTAGTCTTTCTCAATGAAACAAAAATGTGTTTGCTTTAATAAGAAAATCATTGTTGAAAAAAAATACTGATATAATGCTTTCCTGATATATTTTTTGAAGTCCGGCCAAGTGCTTGAGCTATTATAAAGAAGCACATGTTAATTACGACACCAGGCCAGTCAACGAGTGAAGTAGAGTGGGACAAACTCATGCCAATAAATCGAATGTGCGAAGGAGTACCATAATAGATAAACAAGTCCGTCTTTATATCGTTATTATGGCAAAATTCCTGTTATTCAGATTTTGAAGTTCTTCTGCATTTTGATATTGCCTCACTATTACCATGTTTACAAGTGTTTGTTTACCTGTGTTGAGTTGAAATGAGCTTCAACCGACTCGACTCCGCTTCAGAAGCGGAGTCTTTGGGGAGTCTTTAAGCGTCGAAAATTGGTGGTAGGGGCAAGAGTAGACTATTTTTTGGATTATTGCATCCAAAAAATATCAATAAATATTATTTAAAACCTCCATAAGCTCTCCGCAAAAAAAAAAAGAGTAAGGGTTGCATAGGTAAATTAGATGTCGCCCCATTCGACTTCCACCATGATAATACTATAGTTTTTATATACAAAGAAAAACTATATACAATTATATACAAAGCCTTATCGTACACAATTTGTTTAGAATAATCGAAGGTCATAGCATAGCTAATTTTTATTTTTATAAAATACAATTGTATCTCAATAAAATTGTTTTTTTCTCACCATTTAAAATTTCTCCAATATAAATTTGTATTAAAATAAAAACATATTTCTCAAAATAAAATTAAAATTTTATTCATTTCTCTATTGTCTACTAGATGGCAACATACATTCTCACATCCATAAAGAAATTGCACCTCAATTATTCTAAGCAAATATACGGCCATCTTGCTTTTACATCTTCGAAAAACCCCATTTGTGCAAATAGCCGCCTCATTTCGGCATCAGTTCGTCATCGTCTGTGAGAGAGGTTGGTCGATTGTTCGACGTGAATAAAAAAAATAATAATTGTAAAGCATATAGATATATATAAAATTATATATATATAAAACATTCATATTCAGACAAGTACATTCTTAAAAAAAAAATTAAATCTGAGTAAATTGTACGCCAATTCTCAATTAAAATAGTGATTTTTTTTCTATATAAACACTGACAACAAAATAAATAAACAAAGGTGAGTTTTGCATGGATAATTTATATTTTTATCTTCTATTTAATCTTGTATTTGAGGAAGCCATTTTGAATTAAAAAAATTCTCTGTCCCAAAGAGAAAAAGGTTTTGGATTCTTTTCTTGCCTGCTATAAGAAAAATAAATGTAGAATTCAACTAATAGACAAATAAGCTGTAATAATTGGATTAAAAGTATTACATAATTAAGATTTTCAGTATTAAATTGCCTCGAGTGCCCCAAGTAGTACAGTCTACTCAAAAGTTTTATTCAATGAGTTTTTTTTTTACTTGATCACATGTTTCACAAGTTAGACTTCACTTACCTTCAGTGTTCTTGTCAAATTAGTTATTATTCTATGTTTCTAATTTGTTCCAAACCTGCAAGGTTGTTAGTTTTTTCGCACAATTGATTTTATCTCTACCTATTGGCGTTTTTTTTTTTCTTCTTATTTTGTGGGAAAGAAAAAAAATGGCAACCGGGCGGCATTGTCAGGCGCGCCATTTTGTCTTGTTTTTTCGCACTATGTGCTGCCACCAAAACATTTGTGTGTATTCATCACTTGAGGAAAAAAAAAAAAAATCCCCACTTCATACAGTCGAAGACCCGGGACCCGGCCATGGCGTTGACCTCAATCAACAAAAATGCTGGGCAATGGCGGCAAAAAAAACTTTAATGCATAAAAATACCCTCAACCGCTGTCGTGTCTTTTCTATTCTTCACTTTCTTGAATTAATTATATTTTTATTGTGCTTCCTGTAGGTATGCCTATATAAAGTATAAACCGGCCGGCCGGTGAATTTCATCAGTAGTTTGAGTCATGAATAACTTATAATTATTTTTTCCATTAGTTTTTGTACGTGGCTAAGATTTGTTTCTCTTCTCATAAGATATGATATTTTAAACACCGGATGAAGGGTATTTTTCTTTTTGTTGTTGTTTGTCTGTCTTGAATACATAATTTACTTGTTTAGGGCGCATGACTGGTCTGGATGCAAAAGGACGCTTTTCTTATATACAACCAGTTCTAATTAGGGGAAGAAACATTTTTTTTTTTTTTATAACAGATGTTCAATTTCATTTAAAGCCGGTAAGGAATTTTTGTTTGCTGAAGAAGAAGGGTGTCCAGAAATCCATAAAGAAAAGTCCTTAAGATTTTTAATAACATCAGTAAAATTCTTTAAGTACCTACCTTATAGGCACTACAATATCGTAGTGAGTATTGACAGATGTCAAAGGAGTGCCATTTTTTTTTTTTTCAAAACTCGCTTTTCGGGAACTAGAAACTGGTCTGATATCTGTTTAGAAAATCCTGCTATGTTTTATTCATGTCTATTACAGAATCCGCAAAACTCGATCCGCAATGATTCACAGTGTACTGTTCTCTTTTCTTCTCACGATAAATGAATAGGTGGGAAACAGAGCTCTCACTGCGGATCGGGTTTTGAGGATTCTGTAATTGACATGATTATTTACCTAAATTTGTATTTTTCTTGGAACCTTTTTTCCAAAATAATTTTTTTTTGTATACCTACTTACTTTTCTTATACCTATGTATGTACATATTATATGAATGGTGTATGGCCTACGTGAGATGTTTTTTTTTTTTTTTTTCTTTCGGGTTCTGAATTTGTGATTCTGCGTTTTATAGGAGGCGTTATTATTTACAAATGTTGCAGTTAGTAATTTACCTAACCTACAAAATTGTGTGAAAAAATGGGGTGGGTTTTTCTAGCTTGTCTGTTTGTCCAAAAATTGATTTTTAAAAATAGAAAAGAAAAAACTATCTAAACTAAAAAAAAGTAACGAAATCAATGGTGAAATAAATATAACATGTGAAAAAGATACAAACTTTGAGTGGTGGTATAAAATAATCAATTTTGTTCGTCGTATTTGCTGTAGATTCATGGAAATTGATTTTTTTTTTGCTGCTTCTAGTAGTAAAAGTTTTGAGTTGAAATGTAACTAAAAGCCTACCGAGTTGGTTAAGAGAAATAAATTTTTCTTTGGCATGACTTAGCTAATTATAAAAAAAAACATTTAAACTATTTCATTGGCCTGTTTGCTGATAGGTACGAAACTTAAATTTTAAAGTTTAACATAAGCGTTTTTTGACAGTTTACCCAAAAGAAAAATTGGCATACAAAACCCTTAAGTAGAACACATTTTTAAGTTCGGTATCAGCAAACATGTACCTATACCTTAGTGTTTTTTTCTTCTATTTTTGATTTTATATTATTTATGGCCTACAAAACAAAATAAATATATCGAACACTCAATGAAAAAAAGTGGCACAATATAAAGAATAATCGTAATAAAAATAATGCATATTAAAATGAGTATTTAATTGTTATGATGAAAATCAAAAACAAATGCATACCCAAATAAACCGCCAAATACATACAAGCAAAATTCGACCTATGTAAATTAAAGCATTTAAGCTTCTCAGAAGTTTTTTCGATTGGGCAAACATTTTGTTTAAATGCTAAGTTACTTATACATTTATTAAGAAACAATTTATTAACTATATATTAGTAAGACTGAATAATATAATAGATACAAAGATGGTTCTTATAAAGCTTATTGTTGAGTTTTTACACCCAATGAAGTTGAGGAAGATTAAATCCAAGTACTCAATCAATTTCTTACACGTTGGTTGCGACGATCTTGATTGAAAAAGTACTCTGCTTTCGGTATTTTCTAAACTACAAGGCTTAAAATTCTTTTTAAGCCATATCTAATTTAAAATGGTATCTGCTCCAAATAATATTTTTAGAATAAGAGTCGACTCTTGATTAATTTTGAACGACATAGAATATATTTTAACCCCAAAGGACTCGTCTTTTAAAATCAGCAAAACACGATTTAATCTTTTTAAAGATACTTTATTGAGTTGGAAATCTAAACTATCGTACGTAGGTACATATACCGAAAACTCGACTTGAGGACCTTGAGGTACATGCTAAAAAAATAATCAGGCTATACGTCAGTTGGAGAGTTTTGGGGATACTTCTACATAACTAAACAACAATTTTACTAGACTAATACATAATTAACATATCTTATAGAAGTTATCTCAAAATTTGAAACAAGTAATAGGTACGATACTTTGATAATTTTAGTATGATGCAGATATTTTCCTGCACTTGAAATATTTTAGCACCTATTATACTACGCATCGTATTAGCCTTAGCAGCGTGTTAACTTCGTTTAAAATTTTACACTTATATTTACATATTTCCTTTATTATTTTGGTTCAGTTTTCCTATTTGTCAAAACTGGTTTACAAATACCGAACCTAGCTCAAATTGACTTGTCGAACACACGCCAATTTTTTTTCTGTCGAAAGTGGTCACACGAACGCGTCATCTTTAATTTTTTAAGCCATTTTCACATTGATACTAGACTTTCATGTTTTTTTTATAGAAGATGTCTCTCTAATCTAATGTAAAAGTTCCCTTTTGCCAATATTAGAACATATTGGATTCCCCAAAATAGAGCTTCTTCAATAAAATCAGTTTTTCAGTTTTATGAACCCTTCCCATTACCCACAACATTAAGAAATTAAATTATTTATGAAATTGATTGAGATTACTTTTTATCAAAATCATGTTCTTAAAAAAAAATTGGTCCTCAATCTCCTCTTTTCTCTATACCTACAATGAAAATACAAACCTATAGAATTTAAATTTTGCAATTATTAGAAAAGTGAGATGAACACATAATCTGTTTAAAAGAAAATAGCTTGACCCATATCATTAGGTAATTTAGTGTATAAGTTTAGCAAGGTCAATGAATCATAATGCGGCACTCCAAGGCTTCAAGACGGCATCAGTCGTATATCAGCCTTTATATATATTCTTGTTTTTTTTTTTATTCATAATTGAAGAAAAATCAACTAATTAAATAAAAATCAATCAATTAAGGTGAAGGATTATACTTTATTATGTTAGTTTGAAATTAAATGAAATAAGTATTATCAGATAACAGAATTCGTGGCTGTTGTCAAATTCATCATTTAAAAAATACTTGACTATTAAGACATATAATTTTTATTATGGCATGCAAATTCAACAAACTAAAACAAAAAATAAAAAGTCTTCAGTAGAACTAAATTTGTGGTGCTGGAACGGCATAGGTATTTTGCAGTTATTTTTTAATCCCAAAAATTTTCTTAACACGTTTGGTTATTCATATTATCATTTATTTCATTTTCACCATAATATCATGTTTTATTTTCAGGTAAAGAAAAAAATATACAAATATTTTGTTTTCGAAGAAAAGAATTTTTTTTAAGCAAATCTAGAATTTTTTGGCAATTAAAGAAAAAAAAAAGAAAATGGCTCCAAGGTAGGAATTTCATTTCCTTCAAAATTTCAATTAAAACTTAGAAAAAAAAACTACAAAAAAAAATCGAAATTAAAAACTACGATATTTTGTTCATTTCAAAATGTATAACTTTTTTTTCTTTATTTTCTATTTTAAGCGTTAAAATGGCATTCCGTGGAAACAACAATCGCAATCGCAACTTTGGCGGCAATTATGGTGGTGGCCCAATGGCTGGTGGTAATAATCGCATGGGCATGAACATGAGCCCTTGGGATAACCAAAATGCCGGTGGTGGCAATTATGGAGGTGGTAATATGCGCCAAGGTGGTGGTGGAGGTGTTGGCGGAGGTCAAGGCATGAATGCCCAAGCTATTAGTCTTGCCAATAATCTGCTCAATAATTTGTTCAGAAATCAAAATCCACCATCACTGCTAGATCTTCCACGAGGAGGTGGAGGAATGGCGGGTAACCGCAATCAACGCCCTGGACCGGTATGTATTGCTTTACTATTTTTCAATTTTACTTATTTTTTTTTCAAGGAACATCATTGGTTTTGAAATATAATTGTATACCTAATGTTGAAAGATTAAAGAAAATACAGTATGAACCTGGGGAAAATATTATTTTATGTATTATGTATTGCATGTAAAGCTTTCACTGCTTTATGGATTTGACAATATCGCTATTTTTCTGTTCGTTCACTTACAAAACGCACTCAAGAATGGTTGCTAGTTTTGCACTAGTTCTCTACGAACAAACTGATTTTGTACAGTAATGATCATGTTAGACGTATACGTATACATATTGTAATAAAAAGCAATTATTTTCATTTCTTTAAAAAAAGTAAAGTGTAATGCATTTTAAATCAAAAAAATTAATGAATCTAAATATCAGCGTCTTAATAGAATGATAAGAAATTTTCATGTTATGTATATTTTAAAATGTGTGTCTCCTGAAGATCAATTTCGACTTAAGAAGATTCTTTCATGTTATTTCAACCTTGAAAATGCAGAAATACATACATATATGCAAATCCCATTTGGTCATTCATTTGTTCTTATTAGACATTTCTATGATTTCATTCAATATCGATCATTTGTTTTATAATTTCCTTAAAAAATTGTATATTTTAGGTCATTTTGTTATATGAGTAACGTTTTCCAATGTATTTCTCTGATATAAAAAATCAGCCACTGCTCTTTTCTATATCTAAATTTTAGTCTCAAACATAGTAAATCTACTAACCCAGCAGGTATTTGCTTGTTTACGCCTGAAGCATTTCGATCTTATTCATTTATCATTGCTTCGGTGTTGTCTTTATCTCGATTCACTTCAACTCCACTCTCATACTGTGTTTATATAAAAATTTCAACAGAATTACCAATGATGTCCTTGGAATATTATTTTAAGTCAAATGTATACAAAAGAAAAAAAAACTATTCTCCTTTATTTGCAATTATCTTTTTTTTTCATAAAAAATAATGTATGTACCTCTAGAAAAAAATCCTTTCGGTAATGAACGAACTTCGTTTTGTGCATTATCACCTTTGTTTTTCTTTAGTTTTAATGAAATATTTTACTAAGACATAAGTTATTTTCTAAACAAAAACTGTTTTGGCTGTTTTTTGATGCGTTGTATTGCCGTCGCTACAAATGGCGTCTGACCTACGATATCGTCTTCTGGGATATATAAGAGCGCATAACACGGCAAAACAACACAGCCAAACCAACAACCTTGGTTGTGTCTCTCCATATAAAAATATTCTATCCGACAATATTAAATTAAAGATTAAAAAAAATATAAAGAACAAAAATGAAAATAAACAAATATTTTTAGCCTGAGAGATTAATTTTTAACGCCAGAGAAACGTAAGAGAGCAGTTAGACGAATCTATGTCGGCCTTTGTGCATGTGCAAACAACAATGTCGTTCAAAAATAGGCATTAGCAAACATCAGCGTGTTTAATAAACAGTTTACAAACAAAAAATGTATATTTTTTCTTTAGAATTTAACGAAAATTATGTATTTTATCAAAAATCAAAAAAAAAAAATGAAACAAAATTTCAATTCTAATTTTCTTAATATTTTTCTCTCTTCAATGTTCTCTCTTTTGGTTCTCCGTGTAATTTTGTGTTTCTTTGTTATTTCCCCATACGAAAAACAAAATCACAAATTAATAAAAAAAAAAAATAATGTGCCACACACAATAAAATTTAAAAACAATTTATTGTTTGTGTGATGTGCCTGGCTCCACCTACCTACATAAATATGCGCACTGTGCCCAACTACCGATCTTCAAAAAACTCTGTTCCAACTACTTTTATAAACCATGTTAAACCATCATCGGTTATTATACTGCACCACGATTCGATTGCTTGCCCGCCGCTGCCGCCAAACTGACCAATCTTTACTTTAAAAATAAATAATAATATTTTAAACGAAAAATACAAAAATTTAATAAATTTGTGCAAACAAATTGTTTATGAAAAATATTTTAAAATTATAAAAACTTTGTTTTTAACCAAATCCACAAAAATGTAAAACAAACAAAAAAACTTGATATTTATGTGCGCCCAATCCAACTGTACACGTTTCTTTTTTTAATTTGTTTTTTAAACTGTGTGAATTGTGATATTTTTTAAAAACTACCAATGTTTTATTGATTTTTCATTTTTTTTTTAAATTGTAATAATTTTAAATACGTGTCTTGGGCGCTGATTCATTGTGCAATCACAAAATATACATGACTGTATTCTTAATATACACTTGGACTGCATTAAAAAAAAATGATTTTTTAAAAAACCGAAAACTAATCGGTTCTGTGCGTATCTGCAAACATGAATGGAATTTTGAAAAAAACTTCACGTGGCTCTTGTGAATTAATGATTTCAAAAAAAAAAAAAAAAAACAACAAACTAATACATGTATATTTATGAATATGAATTTTGTTAATAATTAAAAAAAAACTATGTATGTTTAAACAAAAAAAAAAAAAGATGGTCAATCGAGCTGGCCCTGGCAATCGCAATAACCAACGCCGAGTTCAAGGAGGTTTCAATAACCGTGGTGGTGCAAAGGTTGCAGCCAATAATAAACAAGGTGGCGGTATTCGTAAACAGAATGCCTTTGATCGTGCCAAGAAACTTCTGGCTAAAAATTCCAATAAAAAAAAGGATTCAGCTCCTGGTGAAAATACTGAAATTACTAAGAAAAACGAGAGGTAAGAAATGTCACTTCAAAAATGACATATTTTTAAAAACAACAAAAAAATCAATTCAAAAAAACATTCAAATTTCTTTCCAAATAATAATAATTATAATAATTTTTTTATATATAGTTTTATATATAAATTTTTTTTATTTATTTTTAAAAAATATATTTCATATATTTATATATACATAATTTACTAAGTTTTTATATTGATGGATATAAAAAAAAGCCAACACATTTTCATATATTTCTATATAAAAAAATTTAAATAATTTGTATAAAAAAATGTATGTGAATTTTTCTGCAAAATTGCTTGTACTACTACTACCTACCTACTACAATTACAATTTATATTAATACTGCATTTATATACAATATACATAAAGGAAAAAAAAAAACAACAACAATATTATTTTCTCCTTTTCTCTTTCTCTCTACTCTCTTATTTGTGTTACGTCATTTTGAAAAGTTTGAAAAGTATTTATCTATTTTTCTAGAGAAAAGTTGTTGTTTATTATATTTTTTTTAATCAATTTTATGGAAAAAGAGAATTTGTGTTGAGAAATGATGAAATAGAGAGAGTCGCTCATTCAGCGAAAAACAATAATTTTATTGTTCTTTTTCGCTAAAGAAGTGTAAGGCTCTCTGTAATCACAGATTTATATTTTTTTTTATTAATAAAACTTAACTTGCATTTTTAAATATTGTTGAAGAAATATTAGAATATTTTTGTTGTTGGTTATGATGTACTACAGTTATGAAGCAGAAAAAAACTATTTACAAGCAAATTGAAAACAAATAATGATCGTGTGCCAGCCTGAGAATATAAAAGTCTTTATAAGAATGGTAAATTGTTTGTTATGTTGAACATTAAATTTACATTTATTTTTTTTTTTTTTATTGTGTACTCAAATCTGATTTGTATTAAAATTACCGTAAGAACCATTCGACGGAATTTCAAAAAAAGTGACATCTTAATCCACATGAGAGCGACAAACAAACAAATGCATTTGCTTTATTTTATTTGCTTTGCATGTGGCTTGCTTGTGGAAATCTAGCGTTTAGGAATTGAACTAAGTTTTTCAGAAAATCTTATAAAAAGCCGGAATGTAATTTAGATTGATGTTGAAGTACGAATTGTGTTTGCGACGACTTAAAAAAAAAAAAAAAAAAACATTTCGACTCATTGGCAAACAGTTGCGGTCAATCTTTAGGCAAGAGGCTATCCATATAATTTATTAATTATTATTATTAATATTTTTGCTTTGTATTTTATTCGAAGAAATTTGTTCAAAGTGTGAATGAGTTAATTATTTATTTACATTGAGTGATTAATTATCATCGATTTGTTGCAGCAATTCAAAAGTTAATAACAAAGCCGTTTTTTTGCGTTCGGTGAAAACAATTTGTCTTCTAACAGCAGAAGATCAGAAAAAAACACGTCCTGCAATCAAGTATTTCAAAATTGTTAAGTTGGGTTTTTCTTGGTTTTTTTTTGTGTACATCTTATGTACATTACATTCTGAAATACTTACCTCATTAGTACTTGATCGTTGAAAAAAAATACGTGAACTGTCATTGTGCTATTTTCAGGTAGCGTTAATTGAGCCTTTTCATAATAAATCAATTTACTTGACTTGTCCAGTTAATTGTTTTTTTTTTTTTTTGGAGCTGTTAAGTAATTAATTTGGAGAGACATTCGAGTTTGATGTATGTTTTTCCGATCAATTTTAATACCCTGCTGTTTGTTTTGGTTTTAGGGTATATTTTTTTAAGAAATCCGATTTGAGCACACGTTAATTTATAAACTTTTAAATAACTTTATTGAATAAAAACCATAACAAATGCCGACTTATGAAGACTTTGTTTTGAATCCATCAAAAAGAAAATTTAAAGAAAAAGCAACCGTTTTCCATTTTCATTTTTTATCAAATAAAACTAATTTATTTATTTTTATTTTTCACTTTCAATTTTTCTTCGAATTCAAATTTGATCCTGATTTGACTGACGTGTGTTATCAATCAACATTATTTGCTGCAGCCAAGTCAAGGAATCTCCCTATGCCAATGTACCAAACGATATGTTCTACTGTCATCTCTGCAAGAAACACATGTGGGATGCCAATTCGTTTGAAAACCACATTAAGGGACGTGCTCATTTGATGATGCGCGAAGGCATTGAAGAAAGCTACCGTCTAAGGGCTAACATGATTCGCCAAGAAGCCAAGATTGCCGAACAGCTTAAATCGGTTGAGTTGGACCGTTTGAAGCGTATGGGCAAATCTAAGAACCGTAATTTGGAATACTGCACCATGTGCGATTTGAACTTCCATGGTCATTTGTCGGCTCATCGTAAGTCGGACGGCCATTTACAATTGAAGAAATTCTTGCATCCCAAGTGTGCTGAGTGCAACAAGGAATTCTCCACCCGCATTGACTACGACTCACATTTACTGTCTGCTGACCATTTGAAGAAGGCTGCCGAGAAGAACACCAAGGTTGGCGAGCGCAAGAAGAACACCCTGACCATCTTGACTGAAGAGGATGAATTGAAGGATGTCCGTCCACCACAAAAGAAGAAGAAGAAGGTTGCTACCCCAGCCGTTGCTGGTGAAGTCAAGAAAGAAGGCGAAGAAGGCGCTGAAAAGAAGGACGATGAAGAAGGTGATGAGAAGAAGGAGGGTGAAGAAGATGCAGCTGAAGAAACCAAGGAAGGTGATGAATTGAACGAGACAAAGGAAGAAGAAGAAGAGGAAGTTGCTCTGCCCGAAGATGCTGAAGATATCATCGTTGATTTTAATGATGGTGATGATGTCCCAGTTGAAATCGACGCCAAGTTGCCAAAGTACAACTGGACCCGCCCAGTGGGAGCTAGTATGATCACAAAACTAGAATGCTACGAATGCTCCATTTGTGGCAAGTTCTTCGACAACGAAAAGACTGTGGAGGTACATTCTCGTACCGTTTCTCACCACCGTCAATTCGTGAAATTCCTGAATGATAAATCTAGTGATACCAAGATTGCCCAGAAGAGAGCCGCAGCTGCCATCGAAGAGACTGAGCGCAAAAAGAGGAAGATTGAAGAAGCCACTGCTGCAGAAGCCGCTACTGAGGCCAAGAAGGAAGAAGGGGAAGAAGGCGAGAGTGAAGTAAAGGAAGAGAATGGTGAGGAAGCTAATGATGAGTTATACGATCCATCAGAAGCTACCGGTGACGATGAGGATGTCGATATGGCCGAAAACGGTGAAAAAGAGGCAGTACCTGCTGATGAAGAGATGGTTGAAGAGGAGAATGGTGATGCACCTGAAGCTGAAGAAGAAGAAATGGAAACACAAAATGAAGAAGTTAAGGAAGAAACGCCTACAAAGGTTGAGCCTAAAGCTCCAGCTACTCCTGCTGTCGCTACTCCAGCCCCAGCACCAACAACTCCAACACAAGCGTCTCCACAAAAGAAAGGAGCTGCAGCCGCGAAAACACCTGCCGCTAAAGCGACGCCCAGGGGTCGTGGTCGCGGTCGTTACAACCGTTACTAGGTACATACATAAATTACAATGACTAAACATAATTGAAAAAAAAAACACATTAAGTAGGTCTTTTTTATTTCTCTAAGCATAATAGGAATATGCGTAAAGGTATTATTATGAACAAAATAATAACTGGCACGTGTATTTAATTTACCATTCTCTGACATACTTAGTTATTTATAATTTTAATTTTAACAATTAAATCAAGCAAACAAAAACAATAAATAAACCCTTAGATGTAAACAAAAGAAAAAATAGAACAAAATGTGTTGACTTTTTATTTAGCTGGAAAAGACCAAAGCGAAGCTTTTTTTCTTTCAAATCTAATCATAAATTGGATATAAGGAAATAATTTGAACTACATTGTTGTTGTAAGTAATGTGTATGGTGAAAATGGACTTAATCGTATAAATTTGTGACGATCTCAAGAAATTGGTAAAGATAAAAAAATTCAGAATAGATATGGCCCTAGAGTTTTTACTTACTCCTATACGATAAATAAAAAGCAAATTCCTAAATGCTAAACTTGCGCATGTCATGCTACGCAAACAGTTTTGAAATGTATGTATTAACAAAATCTGATTTTGTGTCCCAATCGCAGTTGATTCTGTAAATTTTATGCAATATTAAAAAATGTGGAAATTCATTTGCTTCATTTTATCTGAGCAAATCATGCGTTTAGGAATTTGGCCAAAGAAAAATAATTTCAATTTGCGCATACAAAGGGCAAATTCTTAAACGCAACATTTGCATGAAAATAAAGTCTACTACATTTAGGGACAATCTGCTTAGCAGGGATGTTTACGTTTGCATTTTGGAATTGTTTGCTTAGCATAATTTGCGCGTTTAAGAATTTGCCCAAACTTCCTGTCTGCTGTCCGGTCATGGGTTATTTAAAAAAGAATGTTTGTAAGTAAATCCAAAGTTTTTGAACGATTAAGCTGATTAATGGGCCCTATCGAGGTAACCGTCGGAGCGGAATTCTCTCCGAAATTCTACGAATCGGAGGCATTTTGCTTCGAGGTAGTTCTCCGATCAGCTGATCGGAGATTCTCTCCGACGAAATTAAACGCATGCCATTTGCATGCGATGAAGTACTTCAAATCATTTTTTTTCTTTACTATTTTCTCCGAAGTCCTCCGACAAGTTCTTGGCGCGGAAGTTTTTCTTTTTTCCGATGACAGCTACTTCGAACAGAAATTGATTCTCCGACGAAGAATGCGTTGCGGAGAAAGTTCCGCTCCGACGGTTACCTCGATAGGGCCGAATACAAATTTTTACTATTAGGCAAATTTAACCTTGACATTTTATTCTCAAACGCGTTTCACTTCTATAAATAAAAAAACCTGAAGAAGCTATAATAAAGCTGTAGGCTAAAAGAAGATGGATTTTTATTTACGAATTGCGTCCGTTCATCCAAAGATCATTTGAGCCCAGAAAATAAGCAATTTTAAAAACAATAATCGTTTGTTTATACGACCGCGTGTATATTTGCTAATTTTTAAACGATTGTAGTAGCCCGCATTTGTGAACATGCGATCGGGAGAAACGACAGTCTAAAAAACCTGCATTTCCATTATGAGATTCTTTCAGCTGTCTCATTTGTTTTTAAGGCCCCGATTATGACTCGCGAGTCGAACGTTCGTCTTAAGTCAAACGATTTAGCGAATCACTCTAGTCGAGGTATTGCTAAAAGCGAGCTGGTATTCACCGTGTGCTCTTAACTTTAACAGCCTTTTAACTCAAAATATCCTCCTTTAGTTAATGGAAGGGATATTTTTTTGCCTAATGAGTGAGGAACTTTTAAGTTAAGAAGCGCTAAAAGTTGAGAGCACTCAGTGAATACCTTAATATGTAAATAATTAACTATACAAATTTAAATATAAAATCCACACAAAAAATAGCAAAAAAATAACCAAGAACTTGGTTTCTTTAAATTGTGCAGTTTGTGAAACTCACTCATAATTCACCAGGTATAAATTAAACTAAATTCCTGATTGCGGCTTAAGAGTTTCTTATTATCTGCACTACAACTTATTATCTACAGCAACATTTTTTAAAGAAATGTTCGTTTTTTTAAATTTCAGCATTCTTTAAGTCCGGTAAATGAGAGTTGGTGTAGATTATTATTTTTAATTGCAATCGATAATTATATCAGACCACTTTCATAGAAGGTACACGGTGGACCATGTTGTGTTGATTTTTAACTTGTTAATCAAATGTATATTTTTTTCATATCGATCTTTCGTTTGATGTTAAATAAATTGCTTATATAGTAATCGTTACAATTTTGAGAGGCATTGATTGAGAATTCGCATCGGGACCAATTAGCGATCAAAAAGAAAAAAGTTAATTTCAAATTATCGGGTCAAGATAACGATAATTTGATTCACTTTAATTGATTACTTTCTACCACACGACAACAGTTTTTTTTCTACAATTGAATGGGTGAACCACATTTATCAGTTTATCATTTTAATTCTGGATAAATACTCGAACGGCATTTTTAGTTGTTGTATTCAAGAAAAAACAAGAAAACAAATTCACATCATAAACTATAACATTTATACTACTTATACTTTCAACAGGCAAAAAGTTATTGGTTTTAATAATTTTTTGGCAATAAGAAATAAATTATAATTATAAATGTATAAATTTTTAAACAATTAGAAAATTAATTACTAGTTATTCTAATAATAAGACATTTTTTCCATAAATACTGGTTTTTCTAGTGATTAGTAATTTTAAGTTTTGTCTGGTTATTCTTATAATTAGAACTGAAATTTTTTATACTTACTAGTTTCTATACCAAAATAAGAAATTGTTGTTCTTCTAATTGTTATACTGGAGTTCCAAGTATCTGCATCATGTAGAAAAGTAGAGTAGGATAAACTTATGCCAAAAAAAAAACTAAATATGCGAAAAGAGTATCATAATAAAAATGAAAATGTTGGTCTTCATATCGTTATTATAGTAATTTCATATAGTGCAGGTTAAGACGTCCTTTTGCGTTTTCGTCTTCTGTCTATCTAACAAATATTAGTTTTATATTTGACACCCCTAGTTTTTTTTTGTGAAAATCAGCTTTAACAAGAAAATAGGAAAACTTATCAAAAATACTTATTCAAATTGATCAAGATTTAATTTAAAATCTTCTTTGACAAAATTAATTTTAATTTGAGAATTTAACAGACTTAACTTAAAAACATAGCCTTAAATATAATTTAACAAACATAACATACAAAACATAAATTACATTAAAAATTTATACAAAAAAAAATAACATCTATAAACTATCATTTAAAGTGTTGTTATTAATACTGACTTCACTTCGAAAACTTGACGATCTTTTTGACCAACAGCACCAGAATTTCATAATATTCCTTCCACTCAAAACATAAATGAATGGATCCAATGTAAATAATAAACCCATAAGATTGTCTGCCAATTTGAAGTACCAATGATATTGTGGCAATGGATTAGATTTCAATGCAAATATTATGGCAAGCTAAACGAAATTTTTAGTTATTAGAATATTAAATTAGCTGAAATAAAGAATTTTTACCATTTGTGGCATCCAACAGATAACAAAAGTTAAACTTAGGAACGCCATTAGTTGAGAGAATCTTATATCAATAGTCGAAGTCTGTGTTAAACTTGATTGTGATGAAGTATAACTTGAAATGCTTGCACTTCTTCGCTTTTTACAGAGAATTGCTTTCATAACAAACGTATTGCAAGTTACTATTGTTATGCAAATGAGTAAACCTAAATAGAAAAAAAAAAAAAAGTTATTAGGTACGTCAATTAAATAAATATTCTATACATTTTTATTAAGTCAATTAAGATCGATGCTTTCTTTTTGTTTTGAAACTTGGTGGGCAGCCATTTTTGATTCTTTGGAAAGACAAATAACAAATTGAGAACCCTTAAGCTTTGTTTTTATTGATTGTTTCAACGATTTTATTTGTACATTGAATTGGTAAATATTAAGTGGTAAGTCATCCTTTAGGTGTTAATTGTTATTTAAACAGAATGACAGCAGAAATGTTTATCTTTTCCAAAAAAAAAACAACCTCAAGTCAAATAATAAATTTTTAATAACAATAATTATCTTACAAAAAACATACCTATCCATAAATTGGTTAATTGACAGGTACATAAATAGACCGCCCATCCAACTTGCGTGCCCAACGTTTGCGGCGGCGAATAAATGAGTCATAAGAGGCTCATATTGAAGCCATAATTAATATAATGGAATTCAAGATAAAAAATTTGCCGGAGTTCCAAGAACTGTGCATTCTAAGTTTGAAACCAATTTGTTATTGAAAAATCGGTACTTCGATGAAAAATAATTCGTAAAAAAAAACATTGTATAAGATGGGTACATTTCTGGGAATTCTCAGAGAAGGAAAAAAACCAATTGCTATAGGCACATACATATATGGAGAAAGACGATAACGAGGGTCATTGAATTTGAAATGCGAACCGTAATTATTATATGTCCAGCCTAATGTAGGACATATTCGATTTATGATTTAGGCTGGCATTCACCGACTGCTCTCAACTTTATTAGGTCATAAAAATATCCCTTTTATGAGCGAATGAGGTAGTATATTTGGAGTCAAGATTCTCCTGAACTGAAGAGCGGTGAATACCAGCCTCAGTATATACATTTATATTAAAACAAATAATATTAGTTTGAGAAAACTTTTCCTGGTGTAAC
The DNA here is from genome assembly GCA_958431115.1 of Syrphus vitripennis. Lineage (NCBI taxonomy): Eukaryota > Metazoa > Arthropoda > Insecta > Diptera > Syrphidae > Syrphus > Syrphus vitripennis. The sequence continues at coordinate 29,359,211 of OY288110.1, forward strand.
ATTGACCCATATTTGTTTTCAAAATGTGTTTGCAAAGTAATTCAAATCCATATAGACTTACCAAAAATTAAAAATAAAATTGCATATGCTCTATCTCGCACCGTCTTTGCCTCTCTATAACGTAAACATTCCTTTGTATTTTCATCATAGTTCCATAATCCAAAACCAAAAAATGGCAAAAATGTTATAATTCCAGCTATGAAAGTTAATCCTGTGATCGCATTGCTAATAAATTGTCTTGTAAAATGCTGTAATAATAATTACAAAAAGAAATTAAAAAACTACTGTAAAATGGATAAGATACCAAAAATTCTTTATACCTCTTGATGAAAGACGGTATGATTCCAAATCATATAACGATCGATGGACATGATCACTGCAATGCATCCTGAACTTAATCCAAAAAATCGAAAGATAACCCAGCATGCACAATACAAATGCGAATATTCCAGGAGTAAATTCTTGGAGACGATACGTTTGACAATAATTATCGTTGTAACACCCAAAAGCCCGATTAAATTATTTTTTATCAAGCATCTGCAATAAAATATTTTATAATAATTGAAAAAAGAAAAAAAAAGAATAATTTTATTTTGTGTACGTATATTCTTTCACTACCATTCAGAACTAATCCTAGTCCGAAATTTCTGAGACGAGTAATTGCGATCTTTGTCTTTGTTTGAAAAATGAATGTCAAGTTTTCACAATTAAAACAAAAAAAAAATAAATAATTAATTAACAAAGCAAATGTATTTCTTTACTCTAATTAGGACGCCAGAAAGGTGGTACACTGGGTCGTATACGCACTTTTTATTGCATTAAAAAAGCTTCTTTCTCACAAGGAATTGGTAAAAAAAACATTCGGAATAATTAATGTACATTTTTAATTCATCAATAATTAATTTCTTTCGGGCTTAGCTAAGAACAGATAATTCAAGGGAATTGGCTTAAGCATAGAGAAAAACAGTATTACCGGTGCTATTAAGATACTCGGTATACATAGATACATCTGCAGCTTGAATGGAAACTTTTGTGATGGCGGGCGCGACGCAAACTCTCGATATTGTTTTGTTCGTCCAAGCTTGCTATATTGTCATTTTCATAATTTTTTTTTTTTTAATGAAGCTGCACTGAATACACAATCACCAATTTGTTGAATATGAAATGCTCCTTTAAGAATTTCCATTTAAAATTAAAATTCGAAAAAAAAACTGCCAAGGCACCAATATTAAAGACTTGTAGATTATTCGTTGATATCATTCATTCTATTATAAAATAATCATTCCAATTAATAATTGTTTTATAAAACAGGTTACTTGCCGAACGAGTGGAAAGTGGTTAGAGTGATTTCTATTCATAAAAAATTCTAGTGACCCTTCTAGCTACTTGCCAATAATTTTGTTGAATTAATTATGAAAATGCTTAGGAAAACCAACAAAAAAAAATGACTGGTTTTGCATGTAGATCAATTTGATATCTTGCCAACAGAAAAATTTGGTTTTACAATTAACCGAATTGACAAAATAAGATATGTTAAAAAATTATTTATCTTCATGGAAAGAGCACAGGAATGGTTTTTCTTGATATGGAAAAAGCTTTTGACACCGTCTGGCATGAGGGTTTGTCCTTACTACAAATCGATCATTTAAAATATTTGTTAACAACTGGTACATCGAAGAGAAAAATATAGGCCCCTATTATGACTCGCGAGTCGAACGTTCGTCTTAAGTCGAACGATTTAGCGAATTACTCTAGTCGAGGTATTGCTAAAAGCGAGCTTCAACATTCGCCTTTCAAAGTCACATAGAATTGCAATTCGACTGATTTTGGCAGATAAAGGCGAACATTCGCTAAAGATAATAGAATGACTTTTCAATTCGCCAAATTTTTTGACATTTGAGGCGAATGTTATTAGACGGTAATGCCAAAAAGTCACATTCGACACATTTTTCGCGCGACTCGCGAGTCATAATAGGGGCCATAGTGCCAGGTGTACCCTAAGGTTCAGTTTTAGGCCCATTTTTAAATAACATGTCTACTTATGATTTCCCTAAACTTCATAGTAATTGTGGAACTGCAGTATTTGCTTGACACATGTGTTTATGTATCAGATTGGTTTTAACATTAAAACTTTATTTTAAAATTTACTCTGAATACTGTTCAAATTTATTTCAGCATTTGGAAAGTAAAATAAAATGCATAAAACACAAAAGCCCTTTTACGAAAAAAAAGAAATCTTGATTACCTACTGCCTACCAATTCAATTCAAAAATTGAGTTCCAGCAAGAATTTCGAAATTACAAGACCGTTATATTACATATATCGTGCAATAGCTAGTTCGGTGTGTGAATATTTTAAAAATAATTATTTTGTCGTATTTTTATAATATATAAATTTAACATAATGTTATGCCCGAATGTACAAATGTAGGTACTATCGATCTAAAACGAATCATGTTATTCTAATTTAAACTTTTACTTGCCTTAACATCAGTGTGTAGCTGCCATTGTTAAACCTCCTCTTTCTTGCCAATTTGATCAATGCCAAGAAATTACCCAAAATTCCAACGATAAGAAAGATAAACATTATCAAAAGAAATACTTTATTCTGTTCTTTCTTGCCCGAAAACTCGATGCCGGTTGCATTTAAATTTAGACTAGTCAAATTATTTTTTGAAAACATTTCAAAAATCATACTATTATCAAATGTCAATAAACAAACATCTAATTAACATAATACTTTAAAACATCCACACACAATATGCATTATTGGGTGTGTATTCACTTTTAAAACAGACACTCTAATGTCTTGATCAACAAGCCAACCTAATCAAACCAGTTTATAAAAATAAATAAAACTAAATTTCATTTGAGATAGCGAATAAATAGTAAATACAAAAACAAACATCAAAGCGAACGAAACAGCGAATGAACTTGCTTGCGGTCTGGCGCGCGTCTCGGAACTTACTGCAAGTTTAGAAATTATTTGAAGGATTACATCCCCAAATGGGGGTGCAAACCACAAATCATTCTCGGCGGCAATTCTTTATCAAAACCAACTAACCAGAAATTTTGGTTACTAAAAATAAAATATAAAGTCTGTGTGAGAATTCGATCAAGAAATTCCAAGCTTTGGGGTTTTGTACGTAAAATAATGACGCGAGTTGTGCTTGCATCATGACTTGGAAAAAAACATTACAATTCAAAATCGAGCTTTCATATGTACGAGTAGTTATTATTCTCTTTTGCTTTTCGAGGATTGCTGATGAATTTGGGTAATATTAGTTTAGCATTAGTAATTTTCTCAAAGCTTATGAATCCTTTTCTTAAAAATAAAAGATACATTAATAAATATTAATTGACACTTGTCACTGAATGATGAAGCAGTGTTTGATGCAAGCCAGAGCTAAACTGAATAATAATAAATAATACCTAATAATTAACGTATCACAGTTTGTAATATTTTTAATTTTCTCGGAAGCTAACGTAGGGAGCATTGTAATTGAAGGCATTGGGTAATTTTATTTCCGGATGATTTATGTATGTACAACTAGTGACGAAGTTTACATACATACATATTTGGTAAAAAAAATTATTGATACTATAACTGTTACTGCGAGTTTGTTATGTTTATTTGATAAAATTAATTGTTAGTTATATCGTAATATCGTAACATGATTCAATGGGAATTTCTAAAATTCTTAATAAAACCTTCCCTTTTGTTCACTATATGTTTTGGTAAGTATTTAAAATTAAATTAAGCCGTCATTGCAATAGTGGCGTAACCCACTTTTTTCAAAAATGAGTTTTTCATGAAAAAGGGTCCCTTAATATATCTATTTTAATACAAAAATTGTTTAACGCAGCTATCTACACTCAAAACCAGATGGCACTCAAAAAGATGTTATTGCATTTTACAATTTGATAATAGTTTGAGTGCAATAGTGGCGTAACCTTTATACTTCTCTTGCCATTTGCTTTGGTATATGTACATATAATATTTGCAGTGAAAAAGTTCACACGTATGTTTGGGAAGAGTCTACAACGTCAAGAGGTCCTCAAGAAATTGGATTTTGTTTTTATGCAATATTTTAAGAACGTAGAACATTCTAAAAAAATTATTATGTATTCTGACCAATGTGGGGGCCAAAATAGAAATATAAAACTTTCCCTGTTGTGCAAATTTATGGTATCCCATCCCGATTTTATAAACCATACATTTTTAGTTAGCGGCCATTCTTATTTGCAATGTAACCAAGATTTTGGTTTAATAGAGGAGAATGAAAAATTTTATAAGGATATCTTCGTCCCAAATGATTGGGTAAATGTCATTTCCTCGGCCAGAAAAGAAATTGAAATTGTGAAAAAGACTTCATCTGATTTTTTTTTCCACAAAATCTCTCGAAGAAAATATCAGAAACAGGAAAATGTCCGTTTCCAATTCCAAGGTTGAATTGCTTAAAATTCAGTGGTTACATTTCGAAAAAAATAAAACAATTTCAATTTTTTTATAAGTATTCCAATGAAATTGATATTTTACTCGAAGAGGTAAATGTAAAAAAGAGACAATCCATGGATATTAAAAAACTCAACCAGCTTGAGGAACCTAAAATAAATTATAAAAAAAGAAAGACTTAATACAACTGCTTCCATTTATATCACCAATCCATCACTTTTTTATGATATGTAATTTAAAAACGTCAACAGGCTTCCCAATTGAAAAATTTGACGTTTTATCAGACTAGGTATAAAATTATTAAAAAATAAGTAAAAATGTACACATAATTTTTTGTTGTTAAAATATTGAACTATGAAAGAAATAAAAAAATAATATAATAAATTTGGCGTAACCTTTCTTTTTTCTTTATTTTTAATGAAAACCATGAATGCAATAGTGGTGTAACCCACTTTTTTTCCCAAAATAATGTTGAATTAAAAAAAAAAGAAGCTTACCCTACAAAGTATGTCCTTTTTCAAACTCTTCTACGTTTTTAGATTAATCAAAAATGTCAAAGGGAAAATACAAAAAATGTTTAAAGAAACCCTTTTTCTTAAATCTCTCGTAACTCTAAAGTAAATTTTATGGGTTACGCCACTATTGCTCTCACGGCCTCAAATGTTCTCGTAAAGGTTTGTCTACTCTGCCTCTTGTACTCCCATCTCTAGACGAGTTTAGTTCCTTTATCCACTTTTCCTCCCTCTATTTTTCGTTTTTTATTTCCTTTATTGATTTTCCATTATCCTAGCCTGCATCTTTCTTCTTCTTATGCCTAATCGCCTTCTTCTACTATATGCCTAATCCACCGCACCCAGTCTTTCTGTATTCTCTTCCCTCTTTTCCCCTCAATTCTTCTCATTCTCATCCTTGTTAGCCTGCATCTTTCTTCTTCTTATGCCTAATCGCCTTCTTCTACTATATGCCTAATCCACCGCATCCAGTCCCTCTGTATTCTCTTCCCTCTTTTCCCCTCAATTCTTCTCATTCTCATCCTTGTTACCCTCGTGATCCTCTCTCTTGTCCATCTCTCTTGCTATTTTGACTACTTTCCCGCCTGTTAATTTCTCTTCTTTCTACCTTCTCGAAATTCCTTCTTCCAGTCAACTTATCTTCATTTTTCTTCCTTTGTTGAGACTCATCACTTACGTCTTTCACACGTTTACTTTCAGTTTCAAAAAACTTCTCCAGTCTTCTTATCATACTTGCATCTCTTCTTCATTTTTCGCCATTGCCACCACATCATCTGCGTATGCCAGCGAGCAAATTCTTCTAATACTTAATGTTAACCATAGAGAAAATACTTAATACTTAAGTATTTTACTTAATACTTAAGTATTTTCTCTATGAGCTCCCTTGCTAAGTTTATCTTCTGCTATATATCCGCTTTGAACAGTATTGTGATCTATGCGGGTACCCTTAAGTACCTGTCTAAGTACCTACCGTATATCTTCATTGATTCAAACCTTAAGCAAGGAAATTATAGAAAAAGCTTATCTTATTTTATGAGGGTTTTTTTATAAATTTATTTAAAATATTTCTATGAGTTTTTGTGAGTCAATACATTTTTCTAAATATGTATATTTAAAAAGAGTTTTATATATAAAAACAGACTTTTCCGCAATAATAATATTAGTAATTAATGTGTACATTAACTTTTAAAATTAAACAATAATTACATATTTTAGACATGTATATGTAATTCATATATAATACTCGTATCTTAATATAAAATAGCCAGTAATAATTTGTTTCTTTTATTTTGTCATATTTCATTTGAGGTTTTGCTACTGGTTTCGGTTGAGCTTGTGTTATTACTTGACGGTACTCTACGCTTGGAAAATATGAGCTTCCAAATCATTACCGTACAAAGTCCGGTTAGCATATAAATGTATGGATCCAAAGTAAAGTGCAATGCCATCAGTGCATCTGCTATTTTATAGAACCAATGTAGTTTTGGCAGCGTGTTCGTTAGTGCGAATATGATTCCAATCTATAAAAAAAAAATAATTTTACAGTTTCAAAAAGTGTATGTATGTAGTATTTTTTTATTTACCATTTCTGGCATCCAACAGATAACAAATGATAAATCAAGCCATAACATTAGCTTAGAAAACTTAATTTCAACAGGCGGCAGTGTGTTTTGTATCTTCGGATTTAGAAGATTTGAAGTAGAATTTTGAAAAATTTCCTTGCTCCTCCGCATATTGATGAAGAGAGCTCTTATGACAAGTGTGTTGAAAGTTACAATAATAATGCAAATAAGTGTTCCTAAATAAATAAAAAATTTAATTTATATATACATACGTAAATTATTTAATTTATAATACATTTCTAGAGCTTATCATATTTCTACCAAACAATACAAATACTGGTGCTATAGAAGATAAAAAGTGTTTTTTTTTGGCATAGAACTTTGAAACGAAATAAAACAAAGATAATTTTTTGAAATTCACATGAAATTCAATTTGTCGAAAGATAATGTTTTGATATTGAAATTTAAATATGATTTCTGGCATATGACCGCCATGGCTGGCTCGGACGCGGACCTAATTTAATTCAAGTCTCGTGGAAGTATGTAGTTCTCCAAGTGGTTGATCCGATCGTTCCGGGCTTATCGGCATACACTAGCGACATCACATATCCCCACAGAAAATAGTCCAGCAGCGTTAAATTGCACGATCTTAAAGGCTAATTCAAGGGTTCGAAACGTGGTTACACTTCCTTCAATAAATCAATTGTGGCGCGAGCTGTGTGACATGTTGCGCCATCTTGTTGTTGTTCAATTGAGGAATGAAGAAGTAAAGTTCTGAACACCATCGTTTTTAAGAATGATTCCACCATCTCATAAAACACACTTAAGAATCAGTTTTTCTAGATGTAACGATGTCTTAACATACACTTGAGAATTATCTTCAAGAAAAAGTGAACTTCTTCACTAAATAAAATTCTCTTATGACCATTGACCACCAGTTAAAAAAGTGTTGCCAACTTAAAGTTCTATACCTCTAAAAAAAAACATACTTTAGAAGATATTTTAATTCTTACCAAATATTAACATAAAGATCGCATAAGCTCTGTCAACTGGTGTTCTTGCCTCTTCATAACGCAAGCATTCCTTAGTGTCTCTATCAACATACAATCCAAAACCAATAAATGGTGAGAAAGTTATAATTGCTACTACAAAGCTCACCAAAATTAAAACTTTCTTCTTTAATTTACTTGTAACATGCTAAAAATATAATCAAGGAGTTAAATAAAAACAAAGTAAAAGAATAAAAAAAAATTACTTACTATGTGGTGAAAGAAAACATAACACACAGCCAGGTAACGTTCAATGGACATAACCACTGCTATACATCCGGAAAATATTCCAAAAAATCGGAAAACTACCCACAATACACATAACCAATCAGAATATAACCTTTTTGTTTCTGGTGAAATGGAATGATGCAATATGGACAGAGTTGTTATTCCACTTAATCCAATTAAGTTATTTATGATTAGATATCTATTAAAAAAAAGAGTTAAAAGTATAAAATTCTATGAAATTGCTGATTTTTGTTTAATAATTCTTATTTTGAGAATAATAATAGTCCAGTAAGTAAGTTATGCCTAAGAGGGCAACTATTTTTTTCATTGCCGTCGCTAGAGTTTCAGGAAGCTTAAGTTGAACCAAGTGACGAGTTTCTCACAAACCAAGAGTGAACATAATCAAACACACATTTGGAACGGTTTTTTTTTCATTTCTCAGGACTTGGTCCAACTAATCTCACCGTATTATTTATCTGTAGTAACATTTTGAATAGGTAATACAAAATAATTTCCAAATAAGCTCCCAAATTACTACATTTTCCATACGAATTCACCTTTTCAAATTAGGTAATTTTTACCAAATTTGCACAGAATTATCTCGAAAATTATGTGAACGCATTCAACCAATTATACACACACACGTTGTGTGTGTGTGTCTGTGTGTGTGTGTGTGTCTGTGTGTGTGTGTGTGTCTGTGTGTGTGTGTCTGTGTGTGTGTGTATGTGTGTGTGTGTATGTGTGTGTGTGTATGTGTGTGTGTGTGTATGTGTGTGTGTGTGTGTGTGTGTGTGTGTGTGTGTGTGTGTGTGTGTGTGTGTGTGTGTGTGTGTGTGTGTGTGTGTGTGTGTGTGTGTGTGTGTGTGTCGAAACACCAATTTTTGATAGAATTTTTTTGTAGTTTTTAATTTTTTGTAAAAAAATTGTCCGTTCAATTTTTTTGAAATTTCACCAGTAGTCAGAAACAACATTTTTCGTAAAATAAAATTATTTTAAAGTTAATACCGTTTTTCCATCTAAGGAGTTCTAACAATTTTTTTTTTAGTTTTTTTGATTTAAAAAAATAACGGTGTATTGATTTTTTTCCTATAGTAAAAAAAAACAACTGATTGAATATTAATAAACGCCCTTTCAGCTTCTTTCGAAGTTATGATCTGTAAAACAAAATTTATTTCAATTCGATATCTCTACTCGTTCTTGAGATATCGATGACGAAAAATGGTACCAGAACGTACGAACGTACGAACGTACGAACGTACGTACACACGCACACACAGACATCTAAAAATGATTGATATAGGCTCTAGGGACCTTGAAACGTCGAGAAATGTCAAAAATTTCAATTTGACAAATCGGGCCGATCACAATAACTCCCTATGGGAAGTTAATAAAAAAAAATATTGCTTGAGTGTTTTGTTAAATAACTTTGTAATTTGTACATTTTTCAATTTAGCTGATATTTAGACGTAATCCAAAAAGGGCAAAGATTTTACAAAACAAAATGTCTAATATTTGTTATATTTTTGTAAAAAAAAAACTATTTTGAACTAAATTGGCTTTGTTCTTGGCTAATTCAATGTGCCAATAGACAGGTCAAAACTTAGGTTTAAATGTATTCTTTCAGCGATAGAGTATTAAATTTACCACAAAAAAATTACATGCATTAAGTTAATCAGCTACAATTCAATACCATTTACTCAAGGAAATGAACCAATTGCCCACTATCTTAAAAAATAAAATAAGCACTGCACTTAATATTTAACTTACTTCAATAACATCTTGAAGCTTTTCTTGCTGGAGTCGATGATTAGTTTCAACAGCACAGCCAAGTTTCCGATAATTCCAATGATGAGTACCGAAATTAATATTTTGTGTTCTACTCCACTATCATTGACCATAAAAGACATCATTTTATTGCCGTGGTTTTTGATGCTCTCGATTATTGTTTAAATTCAAACAACACAAATAGTCTCATTAATAAATCAACTGCTCAAGAAAAACTTTCAAATTCATAAACATTTCGGATTGGAAAACACATTCGTTTATAACCATTCAACTAAAGATTCAAAACATTGACTGATTCAAAACCGACTAACTGTAAGTTACAAGATCGGCTGGCGAATTTCAGAAAATGATATCAAACTAAAATGTTTTGTGTGTCATTTTCTGGTCAATATGAGTGCAAAAAAATTGGCTTTTTTCGTGCGTAGGTAAACAGGGTGCTTTGAATTAATTGTATATTAAAAAAAAATTATATTCGACATATGTATGTGTAAAGAAAAAAAGATTTCACATAATTTGGTCGAAATGGGAATAGAAATGAAATAGGCTAAAACATGTGTCATATGCTTAAGCCAGAAACCCTAAAAAGCTCCAAATGACCATTTTTTTTTTGGCTTTTGAGAGTAATCCCATTAGTTTAAAAAAAAACCTCGTTACTCGTTCATAGCATTTAACCGTTCATTTTCTCATAAAAGGTTTAACAAATTTTGATAATTTCGATTTAATTTATTATCATTATTCTTGTGTACTAGAATGTTCAACAAAATATTTTTTGAATTTAAAAAAGTCTATTTTTTTCAGAAAATTCAACATGTACTCGTACATACAAAATTTGAAAATGAAAAACTTAAGTTTTAAGTACATTTTATTAAATACTTCAACTAGAAAATTAATTTTTCAATACTAATATGGAAATTTTTCCTCTTCTTAGATGAAACATCATTTTTGGTTCATTATTTATTCTAATAGGTATATTTAATAAAGCAGCGAATACTTCCACTCAAGCTATTCACGTGTGAAACCCCCTGTATAAATTAACTTTATGGACTAATCATATACATATAATAGAAATTAGTCATTGATGATTTGGTTTGTAATTTTTACTACTCTGATGAGACGTCAATATTGAAAGTTATTTGTATGATGACAAACAGTTAAAATGCACATGCAATTGGTGTGCAGATTCTTGTTGCAGAAAATGGTCAAAAATGTATGCAGTTTGGTTTGTACTCCGTTTGATTTGGACCGGTTTTTACTATGACAACATACTAAATTTATAAAAAAAAATTATAAAATTTATAAAATTAAAACTATTAAATCAAACATTATTTTTCAAGAAACTGTTATTCTATAAATACCAAAAACTTAATTCTTGAAAAATCATTTTTTGAAAGAACGCCTCTAAGAATTTTTTTAAATTTTGTTTTTGTTATTATAAATATCATATTAACGTCTTTTATTTTAACTTGACTAAAGGATGATAAAGTTTTTTCTTGCCTTTTGTTTGTGCAAAGTATGGCGTTATACTTTTTGTACACGAAGCGTGTTGATATTGGAAATTTGAAAGTGATATGTTGATTCATCATAATTTATTAATAATTTCCTTATTAAAAAAATACTGATATGGATTTACCTAATTTTGTTATGATGCTTTCAAAACATTTAACATGATTCACTTAAAAAAAAAGAAGTCATTATAAGTCAATGTCAAATAAATTTCTATATGAATCAATTTATTGATATTAACTTGAGATTTTAATGAGTAATATAAATAAGATAGTCTTTAATGAAATATTTCAGATAGAGTTGTGTTAAAGCAAATAATTGCTAGCACAACATAAATCCCATTGAGGATCTTACATTACTGTCAGATCTGTCCGTTTTTTGTTTATTATTATTGCCGATTCTACTATAGCGCCACCTACAGCCATATTCGCAACTTATTTTTGGAAATTTACATCAATGGCATTCTGGGTGGCAAGGGATAAATAACAAAAGTGCCTATACGCCCTAGTGTACCTACCACCTTACTCGTTATATATCGCTGCTCTTAGTAATATTACAACTATGTGTGTGGTGCTTAATGATGCAGCATACTCACGGAATCATTTTGTATTAAGATCTTACAAACATATGTATGTAGGTAAAACAATAACTAAAAGGTTTTCGTTGCCTGCTTCTAGACAAAGAGTGTCGAAATTTGAAACGCATCCATCGTTGAAAACTGGATTAAATTTTAAATTCATGTCGAACGTCATCTTCGTACATCAAATGCTGTCTGGAGTAACTGAGTCTTCTATCCTTCTTGAGGCAACGAGTATGAACATAAACTCACGTTCCCACCTCAATTCCTTGAGGCTATTCACAGAACTAATTATGGAAGAAATGTTGAGTTAAGTAAATCTTTTTTCCTAATTTTTTTTGTAATCAAAGCATGGTCACACAAAAAAATTTAAAATAAACCCTGTGACTAGATTTGTATACCTAGATTTTTAAAATACCTGATTTCAAACAAATGCTCTACTAACCTGAGAAATATCTTAGCGTGATATTATGTTTAATTCAACATAATATCATTTTTTTTTTACTGTTGTAATAATTCAATAAAATGAAAATAAACGTAATTGCTATCGTACTCAATCAATTTTTAGATTTTTAAACAATTATTATATTGTAACTACTTTTTCCAGCAACGATCTGCAATTTATTACGGGCAGACACATTTGATAAAATAATATTACTTTTCTTTCCGTCTGTCTGTTGAGCTACAGCCTGACGGCTGGGTGGATGTTCGTTTTTTTTTAGACGGGAAATAATTTGAACAAAAAATAATTTTACTTCCAAAAAATAAGGGTACATCTCAACCAAATGTAAAAAAAAAATCAAATTTTTCGAAAACGATATGTTGATAAATATTTTTGAGTGTATTAGAGTTTAGTACGATCCATAGTAAAATAATAAATTGAAGTTGATACATTATTAACCATACAAATATGTATTAAGAAAAACCCTTTTTCAAAAATCTCAAATTTCTCTAAAAAAAACGTTTCGAGAATTTTGATAAAATTTTGTGTGTGTATTTGTATAAGGAAAGCATATTATTAATCCCAAAAAAAAAATCAATTAAGGTACTTCCCATACCAAAAATAAAATGTTTAGTAAGTTTCTGTTTTAGTAAAATAAAACAATTTCTTAACAATAATGTTTTTTTACAAATATATATTATATGCTTTAATATCATCAAGGTATAATAATTAGCAGTCACAAAAATAGAATTTTTTAAAAATTGTATTTTATAATAAGAGGTTTTGTTTTAATAATCTTAAACTTACAGTCTATATTGTTGTTGTTCTTTTTTTCTTTTCATTTTAATATTTCCAAGAAATGTTACAGAAAAGTTAAGTTAAAAGTACAAATTAATAAAAAAAAAAAATAATTAACCGAATGTATTTCATACACCAACATAAAAAATTACACATTATACTCCGTAGTATGATCAACCCCTGTTCGTAATCGGCTTTGATCACTTAACGATCGCCTTAAACCACATCGCCAACGTTTCACGTAACTCATGATTACCGGCTGTTTCGTTCTGCTCAGAACATAAACATATGGATCTGATGTAAAATGTAGTGCCATAAGGATGTCAGCCAAACCAAAAAACCAATGAGTCTTTGGCAAGGGATTTGCCTTTAGAGCTAAGACTATCGAAACCTAAATAAAAAAAATCAATCCATGATACTAATTATTTTAAAAATATATTAATTTATATTACCATTTGTGGCATCCAACAAATAACAAATGATATACTGAGGAATGTCATAAGTTTGGCGAATTTAATCTCATCTGGTGACGTTGAAGCATTGGCCACATTGTTGGAGTGATATAATGCAGAGCTAACATCGTTTTCCTTGCCTTGGTTGACACTTTTGTAATTGCGTGTATGGCAGTGCGTTTTGCTGCGACCAATAAAGCACAGAACACGCGTTACGAATAAGTTGCATGCCACAATTACAACGCACAGGAGACATCCTAAATATAAATAGAAGTATGTTTTTATTAATTTTTATATAAAACTTTGTCATGCGCTAAAATTACACGGCTGACCAAATGTTATAAGAATTTTATATATTATTTTTGTATAAATTGAAATTGGTTAAAATTAACAAAGCATAAGGCAGGGGCCAAATATCCAAATTCTTGCATCAGTGAGCTCTACTGGCTTTCAATGAATTTAAAAATATCAGTACCTAAAGGGCTAAACACAATAAACGGAAGCTGTCGGAAGCTAATGTCAAAAAAAAAAAACAACGAAAAGTAGCAGTCAGGTGGAGAGGTCGGCCATATTGCAAAATTAATCTTCTGTCTCTTTTTTTCACTTTATGGCAGAACTATAATCGTCGAACGTCAGCTGAAGTGGTCGAAGAAATGAAGCGAATACGAGGAATTGACAGATAGATACAAAATCAAAATGGTGGGAGCACATAATATGGCTGATTTTTCCATTTGAGTGTTCGGAAAGCTAATTTTCGTTCTGTTTTGACATAAGCTTCCTACCACGCCCGAATATTGTAGTTCACTCCTGAAAATAAAAGTTAACGAAACTTAACGAAAGGCAAGAAAGTGATATCATGGTTCATCTTGTAATATCCTTGCATTCTCTCATTTTCATCCGGTCGCTTCTGATGGCGGCGTCCGTCTATTATGGTTAGCCTTTGTCACAGTAAAAAAATTCAGTAACGTATGGCCAACAGGCCCAAGGGCTTTAATTCAGCCTGAATATAGATAGATCAAAAGCGAAATATGTATATGTACTTGTTATCGCTAACTGTTATGGAAACTCCATTTCCCAAGCCTGCTTCGGTCTTAAGAAATCTAACAATTTTTTTCTCGCAGATTGATCACTCACGAAAGTAATTAGACCTTAATCCAGTGTTGCCATAAAGTTGATTTCTCGTAAGTACACTTACTTTCAAGACTGAGTGTATATCTTTTTAACAAGTTCCTTGATTTTTTTTTGTATGATACCAATTATTGTCAGCCGTGTTAAATCTGGCACAAGTATCAATTATATTGCCTTACCAAAAGCCATAAACAAAACTGCATACGACTTATCCCAAAGTGTCTCAGCCTCTCTATAGCGTTGGCATTCACGTGTCTTTTCGTTAAAGTAAACTCCATAGCCAACAAATGGTAGGAATGTTATAACTGTTGCCACTGCTATCAAAACATATATCGTTTTTCGTACAACATGATATGTAATGTGCTATAGATATTTTTGTGTAATAAAGAAAAAAAAAAACAAGATTTTAGTTTAATTTATTAGATTACAATTAATTAAGTATTTTTACTAACCTTGTGGTAAATAAATGGTTTAGCTAAAGCCATCCAACGTTCAAGTGCCATAACCGCCGCAATACATCCAGAGCTTAATCCGAAAAATCTCCAAACCACCAATGCAATACATCGCGCACGAACACAATCATTAAGTATTTGGTCGGGAAGATAGAGCTTTAAAATCATTTGTGTAAGCATACCCATTAGACCGATGAGATTATTGGTGGCTAAGCATCTGAAAAATAAAACGGAAAGTTATTTAGTTGTTGAATTTGTTTAATTTTTAATAAACATTAGGTTTATGTTAAAATATACGTGCTAAAGAAAGATTTAGAAGAAAAATTTACAAAAACCAGTTTCCTTGCAATTAAATTTAATAAGTTTTAAAATCACATCCGTTGTACCACACAGTTTTAGTTCTAAAGCCAATAGACGAACTAATAAACTAAAACTCCATTTTCCTTCAGATAAATTATTTTCTTATACCTTTTTGACATATTGCGTTAATACTTCACTTGGACTGGTTAAACTTTTCCGTTAAGTTTGAAAAAACACAGATGATAAAATACAGGGATGGTTCGCGATTGGTGCAACCCAGACAGATCTATCAGGCCGATAAATTTTTAGCAAATGTTGGTTTTAGTGGATTCTATAAATTGGCTTTACGAGTTTCGAAACAATTTTTTGTATTGCAAATTCCTCATAATCAAAATTTACGATCAAATATAATTTTTGATTTCAAAATTATTTTTTTCCGAAAATGCAATGTTTTCAAATAAAACAATTTAAATTCATTTTATAATCTTAATACATCACACGTCATCTTAGTTTTTCAGTTCCAATTTCATTTCTTGGCTTTTTTGAACATTTAAAAAAAAAGAATTTTTTGTGTTTTTGATATGTTTCTCTAGAAAAATTCTCCTTTTTGTTTACAATGTTTTATTTGAAATTGTAAATAAGTTTAACATAGAAGAACGTAGGAACGATCAAGTCATGTAACTTATTTTTTTTATTTATTTCGATACATTCAAAGGATTAAAAAAGAAAAATAAACATAAAATTAGAAAAAAAAATTACTACTAATTTCTCCCCGACGGGGAATTGAACCCCGGTCTCCCGCGTGACAGGCGGGGATACTGACCACTATACTATCGAGGATGTTGAATAAATACTGAACATTTATTTTCGCTAAAAAAAAAATTGTTCTAAAAATAACAAATCTATAATAAAAAACACAACAATACATTTTTTAAATATTATAAATATAAGATTTTAAATTCAAGCCATCTTATTAAGTACCATGAAATTATTGGTTAAAGTATGTTTAATAAATCCAGCAGCATGTATTGACTAGACATAGACAACCATCCGAAAATTCAAAAATACTTAACCACACTTTTTTCGACAAATTTTCCTTCGAAATTTTTCTTTTTTTTGTCACTTTTCTTTGACAACATTTTTTGTTGTATTTTTCCCAACCAGTTTTTTTTTTATTTTAGGATGAGCATTTGACTAATTCTAATTGGTATTTTACTGACAACATTTTTTTGACATTTTTTAATTTTTCTTTTTACAAAATGTTTTATTTTTAAGAATTTTTTTTTTGAGGACAAACATTTTTATCGACAAAATTAATTTTTAAACTTATTTTATTTCGACTTTTCATTTTAAGTATTAGAATGCATACCTATTAGAAAATTTAATTTTATTTAAATTAAGTGTTTTAACTTATAGTTTTTGTAAAAAAAAATTTCACTCTAATTTTTACAAAAACCTTCTTTAAAAATTTTGTATTATATTTTTTAAATAATTTTAGATGTATCTACATATTTTGCGAAATTCGCCTTGGGTAAATTGCTTTTAATAATTTATAAGTAATAAATAAACAATTAATTATCTTCAAGATTATATAGTTTTTAATTTCCAATCGATTTAAAAGTCTTTAGTAATGCAGGCTTTTCAAAACAGTAAAAAGATTGCAATCCATGTATTGCACTACTTTTGATGTATTTTTCAGTATTTTTTTAAATGATTACAATCTTGAATCCTTCTAATTGCAATCACAGTTTTCAGACGGAATTAAAATAACCGATTGCAAAGCTTTAAAAAAAAAACATTTTAATAAAAAATATTTGACAGGAGGGTGAATACAGGGGGGATACAGATCCCCCTCAAAGAATATTCTTTTTTCTTGTCTCAACTCAAGCTAAAACTTGGTGCGAATCTTTTTTGTATTGATATTGTAATGTCAATTTTAAGCTACTTCCCGCATCCGAAGGCTGTAGTTAAAATAATTCCTTCCAAACTTTCTTCTTCACCTTTTCCTTAACAATGTGTTTTCTTATCATACACATACTGATTAATCAATATCTTACAACTCAAAATATTTGAATACCGTTTAATCAAAGAATTGAACGTTAATTACCATAATACATTTTATAGGAACCGCAATGCTTATTTAACCCTTAATTCGAACGACACTTTTTCTTTCATCTTATCTATGAATGAATTTGTATTAGCTTAAACAACAGAAGGTTTAACGATTCTTCCAACTTATTTGAATAACAAATCAGTTACATATAATAACTTATATGTTACAACATTTAAATTCCTAGCACGGAAATTTTGTCAATATGTCGAAACGTACGACAGCATTCCGTGACTGATTGTAACAGATACGTCAAAAGACGATAATATGTCGTTTAAATTCCCTTTTCGTAGAACATGCATTTTTTGTTTAGAGTTCAAAACAGCCTTGATATTGAACTGTTAGTCTTTCCGCTTACATAGTACATAATATGTACATATTATGTATGTAAATACAAGACAACAACACCAGATTTCTAAGTCTAATTTGTAATAGAAATATAGTATTAAATTGAATATTCTCACAAATTTTCTTTTGAACATAAATATGGACAGAAAATACTTTCTTCTGGACCCATTGACGTTGATGTCCTAAAACCTTTAACTAACGAAATTCTACTAGTCTAACTCTAGATTTTGATCAAACTTAACATAACTATGATAAGGAAGTCGAAAAAAATGGGTTTTGCAATTCTGTTTGTCTGTCGGTCCATTGAGTAACAGTCTAAATGGTGAGTGGAAACTTGATTTTTTTTGGAAAATCGTTTTGAAATAAACTCAATAAATTTAAAAAGATATTAGCTCATTTGTAATGAAAAAAATCAAAATGTGGGAGGAACCTTTCATAGATTTTTAAATACTTTTTTGGGATGACGCACCCCCCAAAAACATGATGAAAAAAAAAATAAAGAAACAAAATAAAAACTACCCCACAGCTTGCGTAAAAAAAAAAAATAAATACAGTTTCACTTCCCCTAAAGTCATCAAATTGCCAAACAATATATTTCGAAATAATTGCGACCAAATAATAAATTTGAAAGAAAGTCCGCAGACCACGGTTACTACATACGTATATATAAGAACCTCTGTCATGCATTTAGCATTTCATTAGAAATTTATTTAAACAATTTAACTATAAATAATTACCAAAATCACAATTTTATTAACTCAATTAATTATTAAGCACATAAAAAGTGCAATCAAATTTTTACTGAATTATAAATTATTTTAATAGGAACTATAATTAATTATAGGTACGTGACAAATCATAATTTCAAATTTTTTTAATGTGAATAACAATAAATCAAATACATATATTATTATTTTAATAAGGATTGAAAACTTTGTTGCCAAATAATTAAATCTTTATTAACATATTATATTTAGCCACTAAAAAACAATATCCAGTCAGAAGAATATTTATTTTTTCTTATTTCGAAATAAAGTGTTTTTCACTGTTAAAACAAAATAAATACACAAATAAAAAAAATAATTATATCAGATAATTTCTGTTTATATGTTTTTTTTTTGTGTATACTAAGAACCATAAAATGTTGGCCAAAAACAAAATACGTCACAAAAACATATATCTTATATGGAAAGTCAAGTGAGAAAAAAAAATCAAAATAAAAGAAAAACAAAGTCGTGTTATTTTTATGGTTGATGGTCAGTCGTCTTCCAGCTTATTAACAAATTCAACCAAGTTTTATAGCTTTTGTTTTCCTTTAGGTAAGTGCTTAAGCATAAGCATATAAGTTTTGTCTCCGCTTAGATATTGTTGATTTTCTAAGAACTTGCTATGAGACATTTTTATTTGATTAGCTTGGTGAGTTTATATTTTGTATTAAATACATTAAATTTTAATACTTTTAGCGAACAGTTCATTTCAAATCTAATTTTGTTTAAAAATTAAAAACAAAAAAAAAAAAAATGCGTGACAAATTTGTTTGGCCAAAAATTGTTGGGCATTTAAAAAAAAAAATCATTTCTAGAAAGAATTTTTAAAACTTTTATCTTGACATTTATCACCATACATTTTGTTTAGTATTAAAATACATTAAAGTTTAAACATAATTTTATTTAATGTTGTAACTTAACGTTGAAAATTTTTGGCAATTTTTTGTTAAATCCATTTCTTTCCATAATATATTTTTTGACCAATATTTATTCTCGTGGTTCAAAGTCATTTTGACTTACTTCCCTGAGAATTTCTTTTTCATTTTTTTTTTTTGGTATTTTTTGTTTGACAAAATTTACTGTGTGTACAAATTTTTAAATAAACAAAAAATTATTGCTATAGACAAAATTATTTGCACTTTAGGTTCATTTCAACCCACTTCTGGATAATTGAAGAAAAAGAATATGATTTGTCTACGGTCTTCATGCAATAATAATCGTATTAAAACAATGGAGAAAATCTTATTGATCACAATAAATGTCACAAAAAAATGTAGTTTTTACTTCCACATTTAGTTTTATAATTTTTTCCAAGTGTCGCTCCATTCTTCTTTTTATCTCTGGATATTGAATCAGGGACATTCCAACTACCAGCCGAAACTGTGCCTCTGTGTCAATTAGCAATAAAAATTGCAATATTAAAACTAATATTTTTCTGTCTGATTTTTGTATTTGCGATTATGACGATTGTAATTTAATGAGTACACTTTTAAAAACATTAATATTTTCGTATTATTGATCTATATCTTAAGTGGTACTCGTATTTTAAGAAATAATACGAAAATTAAACTAGGTTTTCTTCTTTAAATCAATCCTTTTATTTTTTATAAAAATATTTGAAATATCTATTAGTTTTGTGTTTTTAAAAAGAGTTCATTGTAATTTGTTTTAATTTTTCCTATTTTTTTTTCTCTGCATAAATCAATAAACTTTAGATTGTTTAAGGGTGATAAGTTTATTTAAAATTACATGTCCATACAAAGCTACGAATTATTTTATTTCTAGATATACAAAAAATTCTTATTGATTCAGATTTCTGTGGTGATGAATATTATGATCAAAATCAATATTTAGAATATCTATATTTTAAGCATTATGCACTGCCCAGTGCCCATCTTATTTAAAGAATTCAATAGACGGCACGTTCTGTTTAATCTTTTTTATTTTGGATATGGTCTTAAAATATTAATGAAGTGAATACATTAAATCCGGTCTGGGCACATTTTAAAAATTATTTTTAAAAATTTCATGTAATAAAAATCCAAAAAAAAAATGATTCATTTAAATGGATTCATGAGAAAAAAAAAACAACGTAAAAAGTTTTATAACTTAACCTGCCAAAAGACATAAGTATACAGATGCCAATGAAATTCTCTCAACAAAAATGAATGATGAGAATGAAAATAATCAATAATAAAATGATTTGCAAAATTTTCTATAAACAAAGTTAATTGTTGTTTTTGTTATTGAATTTTGAGCAAATATTTTTGTCTTTATTTTGTCTTGCGATTGCTATTCATGCAGCTAAAGCTATAATGTAACACACATATCTTAAGTTTGTTTACGAATTAACATCACGTGCGGTAGTGTGAGCTGTGAGGTAAATAAAAATGATCAAATTTATAAATTGCACTTCATCACCGGTTAATTTATTAGTATCTCATCATTCTGTGGTATGTAAAGACTTACGAATGACAAAACAATAACACGAGAATGTTTACTTTTATAAGTAAATGTTCCTACCTTCTAGTTAGATTATACGAATACGAGATTACGAAATACATACTTGAGGAAAGTTCGATGTTAAAACAAACTCCTGAGTCTTATGGAGTGATACATAGCATATATCTTACATTATACTTAAGTGTAAGGCGCTTATTGGATGTTTTGTAGTTTTCTAGGTGGTTTTTCTTCAAAAGTGGCTCTAAAAAGTTTGAAGCAGTAAGTGAATATAAATACCTTGTTTTTGTGCTGATACAAAATTGAGAAAACCATGTTAAACATTCAATAAAATTAAAATTGCGTATACGCCCAAGTGAACCAATAATTTTGTATATTTTGTGATTTGACCTGACATGACCTTGACGATAGCTTAAACAAAATAACAGATACGTTTTTTTTTTAAATTGATTTGGAAAAATGGTGATTGACCAGTTTATATCACACTTCTGTAATCAAAATTAGTTCAAATTGGTTCAAAATTGGTTAAAAAAAAATTACAGAAAACATATTTGAATCCAGGGTAAGGCTAAACGTTAGGTAAATTAAAATATTTTTTTAAAGTATTAGAACTTCTTAGAAGTTGGTTCACAAAACATTTTAAAAAAAATAATGGTTCATTGGGACCAATTATATGAATTCCGGGGTACCCGACACGTACCTGGCAGTGTGTCAGGTAGCCGGGTACCCGTTCATGTTTCGGGTAAAACCCGGAAATAGTGTTTCCCGGATAACCCTTCAGTGTACCGGATACATGGTCGAAATCAATAGCTCTAATATGTACCTCTATACTAGTTCTTTGATTTACCATATGCAACATACCATTAAAAACCATATAAATTTGACTTTTTAGTCAAAAAACTAAACAAAAGTTTAAAAAAACTTTAAGTTAATTAACTGCAGTCAAAAGACTTTTTGACTAAAACCAAAGCCAGTACGGAAGACTTTCATCTGTCTAAAAAAGACTAAGACCAGTTACTGCTTTTTTTAACTGCCAAGTTAAAACGTAAGTACTGACTGCTGGCTGGTTTTTTTGCAGTTAATTTTTCCAGTCGCAGTACTAACCTAAAAGGACCCAGGACGCCGAAAATGTTCAAGGCGCTCAAGATATCGAAGATGCCACACACGCTCAAGGCACCCAGATCACTGAAAACGATGCGGACGCCCAAGGGTCAAAGCCTTACAAGACGCCTAAAATGCCCTAGAACCGAATACGACCAAGGCTGAAAACGCCGACTATGAAAATTGAACTAGGAAACTAGAAGCCTGTTTCTCTGAACTGCACTAGTTCATTGAACAAGCGCATTTTTTCAGTTAAATAATATTTTAAATATACTTATTTATTAATTATGTTCAGACTTAATTATGTTCTAGATAATAAAGATAATTATTTCTCACAAAACGGTGTTTTTGAATTTTTCATTCTCATTTTAACTTAGCTTGTATAACTTAGTGAACTATTATTTTCCTATCGATAGTTTTCTCTTTCGCTATGAACTATAGAGAGTCAGACTTAAGATATGAAACGTCCAAAACTTCTTCTTCGCTTCTCTGAATATTAGTTGCATGCACACTTTTTCTCTGCAATGAACTGAAATTGAAATAAATCGATTTTAAAAATAAAGGAGGAGGACATTGTAAAGGGAAATATTTCAATTTTATTTTTATTCCCTAGACTTTGAGAAACAAAAAAAAAAACAAAGTCGAAACCTTTTACGAATTTTTGCGATTTACCCCACGAATTTTTGCCTAGATTGGCTGTACTAAAACTCGAATCTTGTCTTTAGTTTTTTTTTATAAACTCACCACTGTCAAAACACATTACTGAAACATTTTTGGAACTCATTAAATGAAGTATATTTTTTTTTTTGCAGCAAAGTTCTTTAATCTATTACGTCTTGCTCAATACTTCTTCTGCTTAGCACTTCTTTTTTTGGCATATTAGATAGGCATAATATTTATTTTTATTCATAACTTTATTATCATGTTATTCCTATCAATTGAAATTAAGGCTCTTTACATTTCTTTGTTTTGTCTTAACCTAAAGGAATAAAAGTGTTTGTTTATATTTTAACAATAAATTTAATTTAAATAAAAATCCAAGTCACGTCCTTTTGATTCCATACCATATCGCACCTGTCAAAGTTCTGTACTGATAGTAGGCACTTAAAACAATTTTGAAAAAAAAGCAAGTAATTCTGAATTCCTTATTAAGCAGACACTCTCTGACTATATGAGAAAATAACTGAAATAACAATTCAACAAAAAGCATTTGCATATTAAATATTGAATAAAAAGAGTCCAAGAGCTGACAACAGGTAATGGGGCTTCGGCTTACCAATAATAAAATTTAGAAATGACTCCGCAGCATTTAAGTGAACTATTAACAATTATCTATACCAGTAATAGACCGCTTAACGCTAAACGTAGCACAAAGGAGTATTTGCATCCAAAAACCGATTTTGCACTATGCAAAGTATTTAAAATGAACATTTGTTTAAAAATTGTTACCAAGTTTTATGTTTTTAAGCTCAATTTTTTTATTCAATATTATCCACTTTAATCTCCGGTTGCACTGGACGCTCTTAAATATTTTTCTTCAATGCACTTTAAAACGACACGATAAGTTGAATGATGATAAGTTGTAGCTATCCTTTGTACCAAACAATTTTATTTCTAAAATGCAATAAACGACCCAAAAAACCTAAAACGCCATTTGGATCCAGATAAATTTTAAAAGCGATGTTTAACAAAAATACACCACAGAGTATTAACACATGTACATTGTATATAAAACTTATAGTACTATCATCACGATGGTTTTTGTGTTGTGGGGTGTGGTCGTCTGAGGGCGCACTTGTATATACACAGAAACAGCAACCAGAAAATTAGTTAGGGGTGTGATCGCTAGGTGGCCGACGTGTGGAACGTGTTCATGAGAGTACTATGCAAATTTATATACAATGCACATGTATCATTTTATGATACGTTTTTGACATTGTGTTAATACTCAGTACGATAATATGGAAGAGATCTTCAGTGAAGTTTGACAGCTCTCATATTGCTATCTCACTTACACTGGTTAAACTTTTTCGTTAAGTTTCAAAAGAGATGATAAAATCCAGGGATGGTTCACAAACAGTGAAGGGCATTGGTGCTACACAGACAAATTTATTAGACCGATAAATGTATAAACATTTTAGCAAAAACTGGTTTTAGAGGATAAGTGAAACTAGGAAAAACGGATGGAATTTAATGATCTTAGGACTTAAATGATTGACTGAATGAAAAAAAGTTTGCTGTTGATATTGTATGACGCAATACTGCGGTCTTTTCCTATTTTGAAAATCAAATAAGGCTGGCCAGAACGTCACAGTCAACGGTGACCGAGTCATGATTACTGACCTTTGTGTTCCTCAATTGAACAACCTATCATTTGCAGGTGCTGTGGCTTCAGCAAGACTGCGCAGACAGCTCATACCAATTCACAGTACACATAAAGAAGGTATTATCTTGCGCAGGTTTTCGCAAACGAGAAGTGTCAGAAAACTCTAATGATATTACCTTCTTTATGTGTATTGTGATACCAATTGATGTATTGAAGTAAACGTTTGGTAACTGCATAGTTTTGCGTTTCGGACCCGTGCTAGACAATATTTTCCGATAAGCCCGAAACGATCGGATCAACCACTTGTAGGACAACATTCGGCGCGTTATTGCCGATATACATACATATGTGTGGCCACAAATGTTGGGAAAAGTGATAAAAAATTGGAATTCCAAATTAAATTACGTCCGAGTCACCCGTGGCGACCATATGCCAGAAATCATATTTAAATTTATTATAAGGCCAAAAGATTATTTTTCGAATAATGTCAAATTTTAAAATTCATCTTTGTTTTAGTTTTATATGTATACCTACCAACAATTGAAAAAACACCATCTGCAATTTCATAACTATTTTAGTACATATAAAATAATTCTCGACAGAGTTTTTCAAAAATAGAATGATATCTATGAATTTTCAAAAACTAAAACATAATTTTTTTCGAAAGCCTGATGCCTGATTTAATGATTTAAATTACGTAAGAAAAAAGACAGGTGTGTATATTTCTTTGAAAACTTCAAATTTGCCGTAAAAATACCTTGTCGATACAACCGCACTTCTTCATAAATAAGAAAGTCAAAACAGTATGATAAAAAATGCCAATCATGGTCACGGTCACTTCATTCATTATTCATGACATCAAAAAATATTGTTGGCAAACTTAAGGGTTATAACTTATAAGATTATACACACATCAACAAGTCTACACACATGCAAACAAAGAACACTCAACTACTTGGGCGTTCTGAATCAATTGCACGTTTTCATGAAACCTATCCCGCGTACAAAAACAAAATTGTAGCTCTTCTAAAAATATCCACAAATACGGTATGCTATAAAATTATGTCAAAGCTGAAGCAAAAATATTTCCAGAAATCGAATCAAAAATAAATGTGGAGTCCATGCGAGTCCGCATTATATAGATAAACATATTATTAAAGCACGTGTACGCCCCGTGGTCCTTTCAATGCCACAAGACAAACTAAAAAGCATCCTGATTGTTTCATAAATGTATAATTATATTTTTGATGCAATAGGAGATAGATACGAGGACCACAGGAAAAATACCACACACACTCGCTTTTATTTATGAACATTATCGCCGATTTATTCGTCTTACGCTATTTAGTCGCTTATGGTTTTGATTTGGGAAGGGATGGTTAGTTACTAGACGAAGACGATTTCTTGCAAAGAATATTATTTTTTGGGTTTACTTTACGAAAACATTATTTCATGGAATGCTTTATTTCATGAAACAGGATTGTAGAAATTTCAAGAACACAAGAACTTAAGCTTTTTTTCTGAAACAGGTGTTTTTGTGCTGCACCATTTTGGTTTTCAATTTTGAATTATCTCATCAGTTTAGCCTTAGGTTAGGTTAGGGTGCTGACAGTTTGTTTTGTTCCCGTCCATTGGTATCCTAGGGGCTTGATCCCCATATAACGTTAACCTTTGATAAATCATATGACAGAGCATGTTAAGGGCGTCGATGAAGTTTCAGCCAGCCGAAATGTCGAACCGTGCCTTCAAGTCATTTGGATTAAGTAGGAACATGATCATCTGGGTGAGAAGAGGGTTCTTGGACATGCTAATCTTCTTTAGTCCAACATATAAATCTTAACTGCCCCAAGCCTGGTAGGAGCAGTGGCTCCATGCAACGTCTGGTGGATGAGTTTGATAGTTCGGTAGTTGGAATATGTATGTGTATAGTTTTGTCAAAAGTGCTGAATAAGCCGAAAGGGACGTTCTTTATCTTAAGAGGATTTACCACTTTGCGAAGAGACATCCCATCAATCTATTGACGCTTGTATGCAATGCAGAAGCGGTCCCAGCTGATGTATGGGCGAGGTGTCCATTATCCGCTAGTTATCGCCACTGCAGTGTGCATGCATTTTTCAGTCGTTATGTCTTTGGACTGTCGTAAGATAGGCGATTTAATGCCTGTTGTTCGGCTGCATTGAAACATTTTATGAGCTTTTAAGCTATTTGGTAGCTTTAGTGGGATTTAAAAATTCTTTGCTTAGAATATCAGAGAGTTGCCTCAGATGGCAAACCACAGGGCTGTCACCTCAACCTCTTCATAAGTGATCCATACTCAGTTTTATCTTATTATTGTGGTAACCCAGTTGGCTATGTCTAGTGATAATGCTCACGAAAAGGGAGAGAGATTTTTTGCTCAACTAGATTATTCTGTCAGTCTTTCCTTTATTTTAACTAGGCCAAAGTTGTCTGGTTGTACGGCAGGTATCAAGCGAGTTCCATCTTTTATTTGTAGGAACTTTACTCTCGATTACCTGCTTTAGATCAAATGATCATGTTCTTGTCAGTTCATCAGCACTTTCATTTTCTGGACACCACTGTGACCAGGAACCCAACAGAGCTCTTCCAGGTTACCAGGTTACACATACTTTATTCAAACAGGCAAATTGAAAACAAACGATGACATATCTGATGATTATTACAGCTTTCAGGAGTGTGGGGTCAATTCAGATTTGTCTTTTTTTGATAATGAAATTGTTTAAGACTTTTTTTTATATCTTTGACAGCAGTTAGTTACGTTTTAGTGTTTATTGTTCGACTTTAAAAAGTTAAAACTAATTATTCCGCAAGAGATCACAAATTTTAATAAAAAAAAATCAGAAACAAAAATAAACCCGTGGTCCATTTCGAGATCATGACAATCGCCGGTAAGTGGAGAAAAAGAGAAGTAAATTTAAGCTGCTCCTTACAATTAAAAGCTTTTTTTCGGCTTCATTGGCTGAACTATATCAATATTATAGCCTTCTTCATAAAAGATGCTTGCAATACCTTTGCATTCAAAACTGAAATATTTTCCTACCTCATTTACGTCCAAATTTACATATTAATCCCGTCTTTCTGTGAATTGATAGATGATTAAGTTCCTAGTTTAATATAAGACTGGTGTATCTTTAAGTGTTCGCGTTCGAAATCGTATTTTTCAAGAGCGAAAAACTAGAGAACGCGTAACTCGAGAATGATCCATTTAACAAAAAATTGTAGGCCCAAATTAATTACAAATTTAATTTTTTTTTTTTTGAACACAACATATTTTCTACAAAATTATGTAAATGTTCAGAGTTAAAACGCCAAAAAGTTTCCTATTTTCTGTTTTACAAAAAAACATAACAGAAAAAGTATACTTTTAGGCATTTAAACTCTGAAAAATTAAGTTTTATGGAAAAATGTTGCAAACGAAAAAGAAACGTAATTAAATTTTATATTAAAAAAAAAACGCCCTTCTCAAGATAAGGATTAGAACGCGTTTTTCAAAATGGCTGCCAACGCACATTTTTGTGCGTTGACAGTTGAACTCTGTAGTTCAACTGTCTCTTTTGTCCAATCTTAAAATTTGTGATATGTGTTTGCAAAAACTAATCCTCTGTCGAGTTGTATTTAAAAACCGTTACAATTTTTTTCCGACATATTCAGCTATGACTTCAAATACAGGTATCTCTAATCTCCAATAAATGATTAATACTAAACTCATTCACTTAAATAAAACATTTAAGTCTATTTCTTAAATCAAACTTTAAGTTTCATTTGTTTTAGATGTCGATCATACCTTATTACTATTATAGAATTTCTTTCTTCAAAATTTACAAAGTTTCAAATTTTAATATACATATGTGCATATATCATAAAAGGAAGCCTCTGTAAGAGAGCCAGTAAGCGGTAATAAAGTATAATCCACAATCACTTCGTGGTTTATATTTCTATTTGATAAATTGGTCACTGGAGCGTATACGTACTCTTTTTAGTGATGTAGATTGAAAGGCATTAAAGCATATATTTTGTGTGCTAACAATCCATTTAAAGAACTTGATACATTAGTATTTCTTATGTTATTATTATTATTATTACTATACTAAAAAGTTAAATCAGTGCAATTAAAATCCTTATAATGAATTTAATAAAAAAAAGATGCGGTTAAGAAGCAGTTCTATAAAGCAGACTATCCATGTTTATGGAAAATATTATTCGAATAAGTTAGCTTGCAATTGTGGCTTTTTAGTATTCTTATTAAGAGTCTATGAAGATGGTTTTAATACCTTTTAATACAAATTTTATATAACTCGTCGATTCAGTCCAACGTGATTGAATATCCAAACAAGCATACTGTGGAATATTATAGTTTGGTTAGGGAAAGTAAAATTAAACTTAAAAACAGCCAATCAAAATGTTCTTGCTCTACAACCCAGCCATTCAAGGGTCTGGACCTTGACTCGTTTGACCAGGTCAGTGTCACTGCACTACCTCTTCAATTCTTCTCTTTCATTCTATGCATACGAACCCAAAAAAAAACACTGGAGAATGTTTCTTTCAAAGAATACTAAAGCGTACTCATCCACAATGGTCCATGCCTCTTGGCCATATTCTTCGTTTTCACCATCACTGGTGTGACTGTCTGAATTAATAGTGGCGCCTAGGTCCTTAACAGCCTTAACATTACAGCTGTCTATAGCGACGTTCTCTTCAAGATGTTGGTGTTGAGTGAGTGTCCTTTTTTTATATATGACTGCATATACTTTGTCTTGGGGGCTTTGCATTCGCGGCAATGTTCAAAAAGTTGTTTTTAGGTTTTGGTAAAACTCCCGAGGGTCATTAGTGCTATGGCCTCCTTCTATCTCCTCGATCTCGCGCTTCGCATCCTCTGTCTTTTTTTTATCTAAGAAGCCGGTGTTCGTCTCTCCTTTTCTGCTCGTAAAGCTTACAAGCAGTTTAAATATATTTGTGCAGCGCTGCTGGCGGAAATGTATGATTCATGGAGGATGTGCTGTCATCCCAGACTACAGTAGATAAATTGAACCACTAAGACTATTTAAATGAACACTTATTTTTTATCCAAATATTCAACGGATGTGATGAGCACAATCATACTTTTAGGAGGAGAACTTTTAAATCTAAACTTTAAGCCACACCACCCAGAGATACCTTTTAATATTAAGAAAACAGAAGATGTTTTACACTTTTTAGTCAAGGAGCTTGAAAGAAACATTAAAAATTTGGAATAGTAGTAGATTTTTTTGCTAGTGCTGTTTAAAAATTTGTATCTTTGTGAATTTTGAGATGAAACATTCGGCTTTAAGTCAAAAAATATCATTTTTTGTCATATTCATGGGACCCAAGTTTCAAAGGCAGTTTAAATTTTTTTCTTTTGAAATCTTTAAATTATTTTTTTTCAGAACTTTGGTTTTTAATTTTTTGAAAAATAGACTATTTTTAAAAATTAAATAAAGTCAGTAAGTGATTCAGCTATGATTTGTATTTTAAAGTCTCAAGAACAGTAAAATCTCCTGTTAAGGATTACATACGTATTACGTAATTCCACCACAAATCTGTATCAATCATACGAAACCAACCTCAAAATTATACGACATGACGTATGTAAATTAATTTATCTGAGAAATTTGTCCATTGTTGTGCCATTCGCGGTATTAGTTTAGTAACATACTTATCTTTAAAAGAGAATTAAAAAGGAGTGTTTCTTCTTGATAACTTAAACGTCATGCATTTTACAAAACAAATGCATCATATATTTTTAAATAAAGTAAAATATTCATACGTTATTTTTAACTTGAAGTAAGACTTATCTTTTATTAATTCCATAGAGTTTGGGTTCTACTCTTAATCTGTTTATTTTAAGAGACCAAGTTTCGTTTCCAAGTGTTATGTTTATTTTTAAATTTGTCGTTATTAATCAACGACGTCGTTCTTGATGACGATGTTACCGACGATATATAGGACCATGACCAACTAATGTAAATTCTTAGAAAAGAAATCATTGCAAAACCGCATATTGCCCTAAGGGGCTCTATTTTTACGACGTAGCGACGCAGGTACATAAGTCCACAGGACACAAATGGACAATTTTTTAAAAATTTATATCGTAAAATCTTGTTTTTTGGACCGCTTTTTAGGAAAATTAAATCAAAGCTAAATAAAATAAAAAAATAAAATAGAGCGATTAAGTTTCATCATTTTTTTTTTACATTTTCTAAGACATAAAGTTTGAGAAAATATATAAGCTAAAACAATGACTTAAACAAATGGGGAGAAGGAGGTTGACAGGAGAAATGCATTTCCTCAAAAAAAAAGAAGCACAATTCCGCGTTCATTTGCTTTTTCAGCCTCCACAAACCAAAATATACTTTTACGGAAGATTTTGGTTGGCTGAATCAGAATTTGAACTCAAAAAATTCCATCCCGTCCGATTTTTGAGATATTCAGAAAACCTATGGTGCCATATACATATATAAGTTTTTTTTTCATTACAAATTAAATTTAATTAAAAAACAATTTTTATTTATCTTTTCATTTTATTCTAAATTAAAAAAAAATTGGGAATTAGACACAAGAAGTTAATTGCTATTTTATTGCGCAATGTTTCGATGTTGACGAGATAGGTAATCCGAGAACACCTGACCTTGTTATTGCAATCTTGAAATTTAAATTGAAAAATCTTCTGGTCTTATAAAAAAACGCTAGTCGAAAAGGGCAGCTGAAAAAATAGGTACATATTTAAGTATTTTTAAATTTCTACAATTCACTGAATTTTCAAAAAAAAAATAAAATTGGTTTTCAATATATTGCTACCCTTTTCGACGAGCTTTACGTAAACAAAGCATGACTTTACTGGAAAACCAGCAGATTTTTTAATTTTTTTTTCCAAAAATCAATAATAAAATAGAAACAAATTATTTCGAAATTTTTGTTTCCAAAAATTTAAAGTAAAATTTTATACATTTCATAATTAAAAATTTCTTCAATATAAAATAAACATCGTAAAGAACTTGATAATCATTTTTAGAAATCTTATTTTCACCAATATGCTGTTGAATTTTTTTTTTAAACATCCACTGAAAAATAAAAATTTAAAACTGCAGATAGAAATTACATAGAATACATCTTTTTTAACATAAAAAAATTAAGATCAATTTTTTGATATAATTTGTTTTCAAAAATCTGTACCAAATTACATAAACTTTGAAATTTAAACTTTCTCAAACCAACTTTTAAAATGATGAAAAAATTAAAAACTGTAAGAAAAATGAAATAAATTGACCTTAACAAGATTTTTTTTTTAATTTGTTACATAATAAATATAAGATTCCAAATTATTACCCTTTTTGACTATGAAATCTTTTTAAAGGCATTTTTTCCAAATAATTAAGTAAGATCGGATATATAATAATGAAAAATTTATTGAAATTTAATAAGATTTTACTATTATTTTAACAAGCATACCATTTGAAATAT
This sequence comes from Syrphus vitripennis, assembly GCA_958431115.1. Classification (NCBI taxonomy): domain Eukaryota; kingdom Metazoa; phylum Arthropoda; class Insecta; order Diptera; family Syrphidae; genus Syrphus; species Syrphus vitripennis. Next base: position 29,391,063 of record OY288110.1, read on the forward strand.
AGCCAGAGAAATGTTTCTTATGTCTGGTGGTTTAATGTGATGAAATTTTTTTATTCTAAATTTTAAGTTAACAGATTTTGTAAGATTGCAAGATTTTATCCATAGTTTTCATCTTTTTGGATGAAAACCGTAGAACTTTTTTTTGCTTTGTGTAAAAACAAAATATTCTGATAAAATTGACAACATTAATTTAGAATAAAATTTCAACCTTTATTTAACTGTAGTTAAAATTATTTTGGAAAAGTAATTGCAAATGAATTGGAAAAAATCCAAAAACAAGTCGATTGGACAATTTAAATTAACTTTCAAATTCATACAAAGCTTAAATTTATCATCAGTTAAGTTCCAGACGTCCTTATATGAATAAGATGTTGCGTTTTCACAACACTATAGCTAGCCACATATAAGTTAAGAAATGACTAAACCCTTTAGTTATGCCTTTTAAATGGAATTTAAATTCTTTCCTCAACCGTACGGTACGAATGTGAAATTCTTTATCGAATGAATTTGTTTGATAAAAACACAATACGTATAAAATTTAAACCAGCTTTACCCTTTATCCCTTCTCCTTCCTCAATGCTTGTCTTAAATGTTGTTATAACCTTCGGGTGCGTTTGATTTTGTTTTTGAAATAATATTACAAGCAAATATGTATGATATAGCTCTGGTTTGAAAAAAAATATTTGCAATATCTACACTCATGCTTTCAAACATTTACGATAGAAGTCATAAATCAAATGTTGTGTGTTGATGTTGATAAGCGAATTCAAAATAATAATAATATTCCCCATGGAAAGGTTCTCATGCAAATCCTTTTATCGTGATATACTCGTAGTTTATTAAAACAATAAATCAAAAATTTATCAAAACTACTCCTCTTTTAAAAATCTCTTTTAAAAATCCCTAGAAACTTACCTTAACATAAGAGTATATTTGCTGTTCTTCGATGTCCTCTTGCGAGCTAGAATCACCAATGCAAGAAAATTACCCATAACTCCAAGGACAAAAAACAAAAAAACAATGACCATTCCCAGTGGAGATTTTGAAAATCGCCGCTGCACCAGTACAGGCACTGTCGAAGTCGATACTTGCACCATGGAAGCAGCAGTTGACGACCATATGCTTTCATTCACCGCCATTGGACCGATACTCGAACTAGTAAATAGTATTTGGGAATCCATTTTAAAATTTTCGGTAAGTGCCCATATAAATCACAAAAACAAAAAAAAAAAAACACAATTAAATTTAATCACAACAAACGCCCGCTAAACAACGATCAACTAACTATACACAATAACTAGTTCAAAAATTATGTCTTGAATTAAAGAAGAAGACTAGAACTACTTTATTTTGATAGAATCGCACCACATTCGAATAGAAATATTCGACGACGAGTATATATTCCTCGTTAATGTTTACTCTAAGGCGTCTTGATACAAACTGAATTCTACTTCAATTGATGTTGACGATTTACCCCCTCAAATGGGGGCGCGCACCACCACCACCACTCTAGAAGTCCCATTCTCGGTAGATATTCAGAATCATGCTCAACGGATCCGTTTCTGGCTTCTCTGCGACTGAGTGTATGAAATTTCTATAACTATAAGCGCGAAGTTATTTCATGCGTATACTTATGGAGCTTTAGTCATCAGAATACATAAAGCCTGCGAGGGGTTGTTTGTAAAGGCATCAGAGTAGTCAGCACTCTGGATGGTAAGCAATATTTTCAACCTTTTTGGGCTTCAAAAATGATACTTTTGCCGCGAGTATTTCGTCAATTGCTTTATGTCCATTGTTTGCCTTAAATGCAATTGAATAGCCAATTATGATTGGATGATCGGATGGAATCACAAATAAATATTTCGATGGACCACTTTATCGCTTGCTGACAAATAAATTTAGTTTTTCACGAAGAACCCCCAGAGTTGTATCCTGTGGATAATCCTTTTAAATGCGTCAAAAATATATTAATTTGTAATAGTCCTATCGAATTGTATTTATTTTGTTGTTGCGAAATGAGGCTTAATTGTGAACACGCATTTTTATTTTCGAATCAGCTTTTCACCAGAAAAAGTAGACACTTGGGAGTGTCTCCATGTCCATGGAGAACTTTTTTATTGAAATGTGTAGGATGTAGGTAAAGGTATTTAGGTGATGGGAAATAATTTTGCTAAAATTTTGTCTGTTCAAATTGTAATATCAGCGAATGTTCCTCCACTTAAGGAAAGGATTACTTATAGAAGACTTTCTGTTCGTTGACCTCAGTTGTTCGTCGTTTGATGAAAAACGTGGAAGGATGATTGTCTTCTTTGTTTCGTGTACCCAATAAATTGACGTGAAATGATTGGGAGACAGAACAGATTTAATGTTAAAAGGACATGCAAAATGAAAAATTCATTTGAACCCTTAGTAAATATTGCTTTTATTGTTTGCAGTGAGATGAGATGAATTTTTTTTTTTAATTTCTTGATTAAATAAACGAAAAATATTGTTTTTCATCAAAGTTACTCGTATCTGAGATGGGAAATATATTTTCAGCTTGAACTCTTTGAAATTAGTTTTGAAATTTATTATTTTGATGACTTATTGTATTTACTTTTAACTGGAAAGAGGAATTAAAATGGTATCCCAAACAAAATGGAAGAAAAACTTAATTTTCTACCATTTTACTTAGGTATAGGTGCGAAGTTGTAGGCATTTGTTTCATTGACAGAAATCATTTGTCACGAAAACTCTCGAAGAAAAAGAAATGAGTTTTGGAGTTGGTACTGCTAAATTTTTTTGAATTCACTCAATTCAATTTGGGTCAGATAATCAAATTATAATTATTAATCAAGTCATGTTTGAAATTCCTTTCGAACATTTTTTTCACCACACTGAAAAAGTCAAAAAATTTAATGTGGCCTATTCTGGTTCTGTGAAAAAGTTAATCGTCAATGGAGAGCTCATTAGACAGTTTAAATCGTAGGTTTTCACTATTTTCACTAGCAATATGTCTGGCTTGAAAAATCAAATTCATTAGGTGTCAGTTTTTGGATGACACCCATCTTGTTGAGATGAAATGCCAATAAACACCTGGGACTTCAATTGGAACTCGAGCCATCTCGAGGTTTCCTCGGTTAGTGACAGTTCTCATAGGCCTCCTTATTCTTCTCTATTGGCTCCGCGAAATTAGGCCCCAGGAAATAACAAAAAAAAAATGAAATAAGCCCCAAAAGAAAGTACACAAAACAACAACAACAAAATTTCTCAAATTTTGGGGTCTTATTTCATTTTTTTTGTGGGGTATAATTTCATTATGAAATAAGGCCCCAATGAAATAAAATCTCAAATTGTTTTTTGGGCTTAGTTTATTTTAAGAAAACAATTTATGCCTTATTTCATTATTTGTTTGAAAATGTTAAAATAACATTGTCTTTTACAGAAGATGATGATGAAAACCATCAAGGAGCAATTTTTTTCAGCTATTCTGTTACTCCTTAAACTCTCATCAGGGAGTAATGAAAACCACCAGGGAGTAACAGAATAGCTGAAAAAAACGCGCGATTTTTTGCAGCTATTCTGTTACTCCCTGAACTCCCATCAGATGAAAAAAATCAGATTGTGTTGAAAAAAAATCGCGCGATTTTTTCAGCTATTCTTTTGCTCCCTGATGGTTTTCAACACAATCTTTACACGAGGAAATGAGGAGAAAAGATCACTCAATTGTGCTACTAATTGATTTTTTCAACAGGTTCCACAACAGTGAAATTCTACAGTATACAATCCAAGTATTTGGTTTTGTTATTTCATTTTCAAAAATAATCTTTTATATAAAAAAATAAATTGGGGCTTTATTTCATTTTTCTAAAAAAAAGTCAAAACAAGTTGGGACATTTTTTCATTTCAGTGGGGCTTTATTTCATTGGGGCATAATTTCGTTATGAAAAAATACCCCAATTTGGGGCCTTATTTCCTGGGGCCTAATTTCGTGGAGCCTTCTCTATTTACCGACGCGGTGGCGATTGTCATGATCTGAAGTGGGACCAAAACTCTCCCCCTCTACTGCTTCACCTTAAGGCTCGAATTGTAGTGTTCCATGTCTGAGTCCAACTAAATGCAGGTGTCGTTGTATTTGTTTCATCCCGGAGTTTTTGCCCCTGCCCTTCTTCCGCGACAGTTGTGGAACGTAGTGTGCTAATACCTTTGGAAGGCCTTTTGTTTTAACATGGCAGTACCCCATAGCTGGTATTTTGTGCAAGATAGTATTTTTGACATGAAGGCTTCCTCCGATTTTCGTTCTTCTCATTCAATCAAGAACTTGATCTAAGGCTGGAAATAAGACAAGATCTAAATGAGGCTACACTACTCCTATAGGCCATCTTGTACTGTTCTTACAGATGTGTTTTAGCTCTCTCCAACTCTTCCCCACTCTGTGACCTTTCTTCGCAAAGTGCTTGTAGGGTGGCCCACTTGTCTATCTGCCTGAAAAAGAGGGTTGAATTTAATCGCCTGAGGCCAATCCACTGCCCCTTACGTCTTCGTATGATGTTGATCACCGGAAATAAGGTTGTGTCCGAAAATCTTCAAGATGTTGTGTAATCATCTATTTACTAACCAAAAGATTGATCATTTACTTTTTTCCCGAATTGATATTCAGCCCAAGGATTTCAGCTAATCTTTGATATCATTTAATAAACTTTCATGATTTTATGAGGGAGCAACCATACGTCGTCGTGCACTTGATCAAGGGGTTCAAGTACGATTTATAATATCATTGATAAATTTATTCAAAACGTTACTAATATTTAAATTTAGTAACGAATGAAATACTTAAGTGAAATGAGCCATACAATTTAATTTTTTGAAGTCCATACCATTATTTTGTTCTTTACTTGGAGTCCATTTCACTATAGCCGATTTCATTAAATCGTCAGTTAATTTGATTACATTAACAAAAGTGCAAAATATATAATATTTGAAAATATTTACTACTCGTACATTTCACTATTTTTATCAACACGTATGTTAAATTGTAGGCATATATATTAAAACTCTTAACAGCTTATTTAAACTATAATCTAAATTCAAAAACATTTCCGAATTACTATTGTTTTTAGAAATTTCTTAAACTGTGAGTAAGTGCCTAATCATAATTTGATCACTAACAAAGAAAATAAACGAATCATTAGGGAATAGTTTTATATGAAACTTTTGCGGACCGAATTCTATTTTTGTGTTGGGCTCTAGTGCTATTCGAAATGTGAAATGGTTATTTTAATTATGTATATTATTTTCATTACAATTCAATTTAGTGAGTGTATACTTAATAATTCTTGCAAAACCAACAAAAATTATTTAATAAATGACAAATAGCATTTTTATTGGATTTAAAAAAGCATAGTGCAATCAATTTAGCCGAATATGAGGGGATATCGCAAACATTTGTAACAGACTGCATTTTGAATTTAATTGTTTCTTGAAGTCTAAACTATAAAAGAAAATTGGCGTATTTCAAATCAAATCAAGTTGTTTCAGCTTTTAAAAAATAAATTTTCAAACTTAGAATTTTGAACAAAAAAAAGTTATTTACTGTAAAAAGGATTTGTAGAGTGCAACGGTATCGTGCTTTGTGTGATTTTCGTCGAAAGCTTATTTGAGCTAGAGTTTGGCAGTACTCCCCCGAGTTGGTTTACCATTATGAATCTAGGATCATCGTGCGAAAACGGTACCATCGAGGTACCAATGTTCGAGTTCAGGATACAATTTCAAATCTATGCGTCATGATGACTTATGTAAACTTGTTTCGTACAAAGTACAAATTGAAAGTAAGTTAAACCCTCAAGATTTACCTGTTCACGTGGAAAAATGATTGCGATGGCCGAAAAAGACAAGTGGTTTGTTCATGACTGATTAGACCCTTTTTATCTAAACAGCAATGTAAACAGGCAAAATTGCCCGAATATGGAGGGAATTTAATACAGAAATCCTTCATGAAACGGAAACATTTTTTTTTTTTAAAGTAAGTATACGCCAAGTGCGTCATGAGTTTGCTGTATTGATGGACTACAATTATGTTTATGTTTTAATATAATTTAATTGAAAATAAATACAATACACCAAATAAAATAAAATAAAATAAAATAAAATAAAATAAAATAAAATAAAATAAAATAAAATAAAATAAAATAAAATAAAATAAAATAAAATAAAATAAAATAAAATAAAATAAAATAAAATAAAATAAAATAAAATAAAATAAAATAAAATAAAATAAAATAAAATAAAATAAAATAAAATAAAATAAAATAAAATAAAATAAAATAAAATAAAATAAAATAAAATAAAATAAAATAAAATAAAACAAAATAAAACAAAATAAAATAAAATAAATTAAATTAAATTAAATTAAAATTACGGAACCTTTGATTGGCACCATCTTAAATGACGTTGCTCAACATTTCCTTCCATAAATCAGTTGTAGCATGAGCTGTATGACATGTTGCGCCGTCACAGCAAAAATTCTGTAATCATAGCTTTATAGTGGTCACCATTGACTAACTTTCTGGCCAGCATGATTTTTAAAGAAGTACTGACCAATGATTTGGCCAGCCAATAAATGACATTAATCAGCCAGTTTTTATGAATGTAACGATGTCTCAAAATACACTTGAGGACTAATTTTAACTCCAAATACGGCAATTTCATTTATTGACGTAGCCATTCAACAAACACTAAACAAAATTCTCTTATGAAAATCGGGCTCAACGGCAATCTTGTTTTGGGTCCGTTCACCGAATCTACGAATGTCTTGCTGACCGTCAGTCTATTCTATGTTGAAATGCCAAACCAAACTCAACACCATTCACTTAACAGCTGTTAAAATGGCCGCCAGTTAAAAAAGTGTTGCCAACTTATGTAAAGTTCTGTACCTCTAAAACAACCATATACTACAACTTATCTAGTTCTCTCGACGAAGCGGAGCCGTATATGGAGCTAAATGTCAAAAATGCTTAATTTGAAGTCGCATTGAGTTCATGGATTTAGTGTGGCAAACAAAAAACTGCTTCAAAATCTCAGAATGCTATCGGATAAGTTGGTGCATTCCTTCAACTTGTCAATTACTTTGATTAAAAATAAACTGCTGCTTAAGTTTAGACCATTCAAAACCACGAAATGTAAGAAATAGTTTATAGTTTTATTAATGATGCTATAAAATATTTGAAACCGTTTTTTTTTTTTTTTTGAAGCAGTAATAAAAAAAAACATAACAATTATTATTTATTTTGTTTACCGGTCTATGTTATCAGTAAACATTTTATTTTATTAACTTTGATTCCAAGTTAATTACAGAAACGCGCTATAAAGTGTTTTATACACCTCATATCCTAAAGCGTTAGTGATTAGCATAATTATTGGGGATTGGAGCTACGCAAGCTGAATACTTAAAAACACAATGCGTCAAAAATTAAAATTATATTGGGAACTTAAATAATAAAGTGCAAACGGAATTCATTTGTTTAATTAATCGGTCATATCGGACACACGACCATTTTAGTCCTTGAATTCGTAAGAAACAAAAAATCTGCTACCATTGTTTGTTCAGATGACAATGACTTGCACAGATCTGATGAAATTCGAAAAGAACAATCCAAATTCCATATAAAGACAATTATCGTCTTTTCTGTCGTCAACTATACATACTTTGATGTGACGACAAATTTAAAAAAAAAATTTAGATGCATTTCGAGCGAATAATAATTTCAATGGGAAGTTTTCCAAATATTTAGATACATCATGGTCTTGCATTTTTGATTATAGAGACAAAAATTTCCCCTTGGATAACACAACCTGTAGCATGGTAAGGTGACAAAACAGTTCTAGCAGAGTCTATTGTATAATTAATTTGGGTTGCTATTACCTTTAAAATAATTGACAATCAAACTATGATCCGACGCGACGTAAAGCCTTTTAAAGAGGGCGCCACTCGGTATTCTAATATTTTATCCATTATAAAAATATTCACGATCGACGCAGAAAATGGTTTGTTTTCGCACACGCATTTTTTTGGTTATTTGATTAAACATACATAAAAACAAAAAGTAACAGTATGACAGGAGATTAATGTACACACCTTATTCAAGGCTAGGGTAGTGACAAAGTTTTCGTTTCCCTTCATTTTGAATGAATATGTTGGTGCCTCGCAAATTGCAGTTTATTTATATATTCTCAAAAAACGGTAGATACGATTTTCATCAAATTTCTTATTCACACGAATCTGAGGAATTGAAAATTGATATTGATATAGGAGGTCTTAATGAATTTTTTTGTACTGATAAATAATAATTACACTTTTTGAAAAAATTTAAATTTTTGAAAACGTTTTCTCCACATTTGTATGGGAGTACCGTTATTTTTGAAAAAAAATTAATTTTTGCTCAAATTATTAATGAAAGTTTTGTGCCAAATTTGAAAAATACATATCAAGCCTTTTTTGATATACATATGTATGTATGTATGTATGTATTTATTTTTCAAAATTATTTTATCCTTTAAATACCTGCTTTTCAATATTTTTTTCTGAACTCTAGTTGCTTTTGCTTTGCTTTCTGAGAAAAGTAAAAAAAAAAAAAATGAGTCTAAATGAGTACCTCCCACATTTTGGATTTTTTAAAATTTAAAATGAGATAATATTTATTTAAATTTATTGTTTTTTTTTTAACGTCAGAGCCATTTTTGAGAAAAATCTGATTTTCCAAAAAGATTTTTGAAGAGTAATAGTTACTGAATAATATATCCGAAATCAAATAAAATCCCACAACGAGAAGGTGATAAAAATTGACATTTCGTAAATCCAATATGAATGCATTAATAAGGTTTTACACTAAATTTTAGCTTCCTCAACAAGAAATAATATGGGAGGCGCGTTTTTTTGAATTTTTTTTTGGAATTAAAAAAAAAAATTATAAAAAGTAATGGCCAAAAATATATTCTTTCAAATAAATATGTTTTAACAAATAGTTTACGAAACATAAATTTTCAACTCAAAATTTTGAATTTTTTTTTCAAAAAAGTACGTAAGTAGGTATGCATATCAAAAAAATCGCAATTTTTTTTCAAAATTTAGAGTTTGAAAATTTATTTTTCATAAACTATTACATATTTAGAACGACTTTATTTGAAAAAGAATATATTTTTGGCTTAAAGAAAAACAAATCCTTGATTTTCTAACTGTTGCCATTATTAATTTATAGTTTTCTGATTAAGTTTAGTTAAGTTTAGTAGTTTTTTTTAGAAAATTGCGCCTCCCACTTGAATGGTAGAATATTGACCCCTCTCTCATAGAAGGGAGTCTATGGAAGGGGGGGTCAAGCTGTCTTTTGCAAAACATCTGTAGTGCATTCAAAATGCATTTCTTTAATGTTAATTTTAAGCCACTTTCCGTTGTACGATTTCGTCCGATTTTGGATTTGTTGTTCAGCACTGATCACTGATAGAAAATCAATTCCAAACATATACGCATAAATAGGATTAAATGTTTTTACTTACCAGTAATGCCTGTATAACAATTAACATTGATTTAGTGAGATAATTTTCAAGTAGAAGCATTATCTAATTTACTACACTATAATAAACATATTTCACTCAATATACATGTGGGATTTGGCTCCAATCGCACAATTTCCATAAATATTTCGATATGAAATAAAAGAATGTTTTGTCTTTCTATTAAATGAATTTATTCTCTTTTAAAACGACTTGGGATAGCAACGACCGTTTGCTTCGAATTCAGTTTAACGACTGACCTAAATAATTTACTTTAAAGCGAAACTGGTTTTCGATGGAAGGGACGCAGTCTCCCATTCCCTTTCTTTCGTTCGTTGCTTCGTTTGTTTGTTTTAAGTGTGTGTGTCGTAAATGTTGTCCGTTAAGTAAAAGAAAAGTATGATCAGTGATGTCGGTCATGTATGCGTTCGTTTGTCATCGTTCGTTTCTCTATCCCACAATCGGCTATCCTGACGAATCATTCGCCCCGAATGAAGGGTTCCAGGGTTTCATATTTTCGGCTACGGTTGTTGTTTTTCTAGGACCTTCGCGCTCGCCAACTTTCTCGACATCGTATCTTCCATGGCTTCTTTTCTCTACAACCTTATAGGGTCCCAGGAATTTCGGTCTGAGTTTCATTCCGGTTCCGAACTGTGTGCGCTTGACGGCGACTAGTTCATCTAGCTCGTAATCTCTCTCTGGCTTTCGGCCTTTATCGTAGGATTTTTTGTTCTCTGCTTGGATGACTGCTATGTTCTGGCACACTTGTTTTCTTAACTCATCTCGTTCCGCATGTAATTCTTGAATCGCTTCTTCATCTAGCCACTCTTTTAATTCTGGACATTCTGGCAATCTCATCTCTAACCCTGTTAGAATCTGGAAAGGACTAAATTTTGTGCTTCTTGTCGGTGAGCTGTTAAGCACCTGCTGTACCCGATCCACATGTTTATACCAGTTGACTGGGCTCCCTAAACAAGCTTTTGCCAGCATCGGAACAATGATCTTGTGTATCCTTTCCACCTGACCATTTCCTCGCGGTACACCTGTTGCGATTGTCAGATGTTGGATATTTTCGGCTTCGCAGTAGCTCTGGAACGCAGTTGACGTGAAAGCTGTACCTCTGTCTGATATGATTCTTCGCGGATTACCAAAGATACTTGCTTGTTTCCATAACCGGTCCAAAACTTCCGCTGTCCCTGTGCTTTTCGTTGGATAGAGCCAGACGAATTTAGAAAAAGCGTCTACTACTACCAAGATGTGGTTGTATAACTTGTGGGTCTGTTCCATTGGTCCTACATGGTCTATATGGTATGTTCCAAGTGGTTTGTCTTCTTTGTTGATTGGTCGCAACAAACCTTCCTTTTTACCGGCTTTAGATTCAGAGATTAAACATTTCACACATCCTCGAACTGTTTCGGTTACCTTTTGGGTCGCACCTGGTATATAAAATGTCTTTTCTAGCAAATCCTGCGTTTTCTTAACTGAAAAATGCCCTTGCTGATGTGCCATTTTAATTATTTCTCTTTCCATTCCCGAAGGTATTACTACGAGTTCCTTAACGGGATCCTTGCATAACACTCCTGTCTTCATGAAGAAATCTTCATACTGATCCTTTTCTAGAATCTTCCGGATTGCCCTCGTCCAATCATCCCGTAGCTGTGCTTCCTTTATTCGGTGACTCAACGAATCTTCTATCATAAGGCTGTACACTCTACTCAGAGCGTCGACGTGCTTCATCTTGGAACTTGAGCGATGCTCGATCTCGTAATTAAACTCTTGAAGAAACATTGCCCATCGAGCAACTCTAAGAGGAACATCCTGTTTCTTCATTGTCTGTGTAAACGCGTTACAGTCGGTGATGATCTTAAATCGAGTACCTAGCACGTATACTCGCCACTTCTTAAGCGCAGCTATAATTGCTAACACTTCCAGCTCATATGAATGAAATTGTTCTTCTACGTTACTGGTCTTTCGACTCATGAACTCAACGGGGTGTAACATCTGGTCCTCTGCATGTTTCTGCAACAGTACCCCGCCGTAACCGAATTTACATGCATCCGTGTGGATCTCAGTTTCTGCTTGAGGATTAAATAACTTCAGTACAGGTGCTTTAACGAGCGATTCCTTAAGTTGCTTAAATGCAATCAGTTGTTCATCTTCAAATACGAATTTGACGTTTTTTCGCAACAAATCTGACAGAGGCTTTGCAATCGTCGCATACCCATTGACGAACCTTCTAAAATATGACGTTAGTCCCAAGAAACGTTGAAGCGTCTTTTGGTCTTTCGGCAAAGGATAGTCTGCAACTGCTCTTGTTTTTTCAGCGGATGGCTTGATGCTACTATTCTCGATAATATATCCGAGGAATTTTATTCTCTTCTGTAGAAATTGACACTTCTTCCAGTTCAGCCGTAGCCCGTACCTCTCAGCTACTTCCAGCACAAGCTTCAATTTCGCTATTCCCTCCTCCTCATCTTGGGATGGTATGATGAGGTCGTCCATGTATGCTTCCACAACACGATCTTGGATTAACGTCCTATAGATCGCGTGGATAAATCTAGCAAATACCGCTGGCGAATTTGATATTCCGAATGGAACGTACAGGAATTCAAATTGCTCATCTTGAGTGACGAACGCTGTATACTTCCGAGACTCAGGATCCATTGGAACATGGAAAAATCCATTTTTCAGATCCAGTGTCGAAAAAACTTTTGCCCCTTGCAGACGTTCGATCACCTCGTCCATTTGCGCCATTGGGAAATTATCGCGGACTATTTTCTCGTTCAAACGCCTGTAGTCACAACACAATCTTTTTGTTCCATCCTTCTTCGCCACAAGCACGATGGGTGATGCGTATTCAGACTTACTTCGCTGTATAATCTTTTCATCAAGCCATGCCTTCACCTGGTCTCGTACTAATATCTGGTCAGAGTACGCCATTCGTCTTGGTCGTTGGAAAACAGGTATTTCGTCCTTTAAAATCAACTTCATCGTAACTGGCGATGAATCTTTTCCAGTTGGCGTGTACCCTTCGATGACTTGTAACAGCATCTTTTGTTTATCGACATCAAGATGACTGAGGTCGAAGTCTCTGGTAAATATCCCCTCTTCTGCGGCTAACCCAATCCGCCCAAATATCGCCTCTAGTTCGAACATTTCCGATCCCTGATCACTTGCTTTAGTTTCATGGTTATCGGTACTTCTACCTCGTAACTCATTACCGGTATCTAATACCTCCATCTCGGTACCTTCATAACCTCTTAACTCATTGTCGGTACCTATCTCACGTATCCCCTTACTGGTACTCTCATTGCTTCGTACCAAATTATCGGTACTTCTACCTCGTAACTTATTACCATTGAAAACATCTGAATCGCCTTCCTTCTCGAAGGAATTCCCTTTGAGCCTAAATTCTACGCTCCGATCCATTATCGTTAGATCCACCATATCCAGGATATCATTGCCTATCACTGCCGAGAAACTCATATCCATTTCTTTTACAACATGGAAATCTACTGTCAGAAGTATGTCGTCTATTTCCACCTCCAAACTAACGTTTCCCATTGTCGTCACCCTGTTATTCCCGATGCCCAAAAGATTCCTTTTTTCTTTGCCCAGCTCGACAAACTCTATTAGCGCCAAACAATCATAACGCAACAGACACAAATCGCTTCCCGTGTCAACCAGTGCAGTCATAGTTTTACCTTTTACCACGATGTCTTTGAAGATTCTATTAGAACCAATAGCTAAATTTGTTCTAGCTTCCGGCCATGAATTACGGTTACCCGTTGGTGCAGGTTGTCCGCTACTGTGCTCCACACGACGTTGATTGGGTCGCGACTCGGCCTTACAGTCACGTGCCTTATGTCCCGGCTGGTTACATTTGAAGCATTTGGTGTTTGGTGTCATTCGGCAATCTCTGGCATAGTGCGTATTTTCACCACAGCGATAACATGAGCTTCCTCTTATTTCCTTTTTCACTTGCTGAACAGTAGCGCTACTACCCGATGCATACCCATGGCGCGAGTTTCCCCTGGAGTTTAGCGACTGCGAGGCGGATCCTTTTGCCCTCTCGTAAGCACGAATCTGGACTTTCAGCTCCTCGATGTTCTTTGCCTGATACAAGGCAACCTTGTTCTGTCTGGAATCCGGAACACCTTCTATAAAATATTCGATTACACTCTCATCGTCTAGTGAAATGAGATTTCCCAGTTCCAAAATTACATACAGAAACTCGAGCAACGTTTCGGTTGGTTTTTTCTGTCGCGATCTGAGTCTACGGTGTACCTCGGCCGATGAGAGCTTCACTCCGAATTCTTTGACGAGAATTCGTTTCAGCGCATCCCAATTTTTGGCAATTGCCTGACTCCTGACGAACATCTTCGCTGCGCCCCTGAGTAATTGTTTCGAGTAAATATATTTTTGGATGTCGTCCCATCCAACCGCTATGGAATTATCCTCTATTTCTTGGATCCATTGATTAACGTCAATAGATCCACTACCATCGAAGTGGGACAGCGAATCCTCAATATCCCTAAGCGTAAACCTACTCATTTTCGCCAGTTCAAATCCACCCGTGGCCTCTTCGAACTGGTCGTCTTCCTCGTCACGAACTAGCCCAAAGTGTTGTAGAAGTCTGTCTTGTAGTACACGTTTTAGTCCCGTTGCATTTAAATTTAGTTCTGTAAGTTTTTGTCTAAGCAAGTTTACCGTCAATGATAAAATTTCGTCCCTGTCCATCGCTAACTTTAAAATTTACCCCTCACACAATATATATATAAAAAAAAACAAATCTACCAGTTCGCACAAAAAAAAGTATACAAAAAATAAAGAACGGTCGTTTGCTTACCCCTTTTTCTTTGATTTTTTTTTTCTTCGCCTAACTGGAACCAGCAACTGTCTTCTCTTCCTCTTGGTTAGGCCACGCCTCGTTTGTCTCTCTTTCTTCTTCTCTCCGATCGTTGGAGCAAGCAACCACGGTGTGTCTTAATGTGGTTACCGGTTTATTGCAGGTATACGCACACTGGCACCGCTTTAGGTTGAAGCCCTTTATTTAGTATGTTTTTTTTTTCTTTTCCGATGTCTTGCACACTTATGCATTTATTGTGTGTCTTTTCCTTTGTTGAACGTATAACGTACACTGTATACGTATACTACATAACTCTATACACAAATGTTTTCACGAAAACACTCGATCTTACAAAAGATTTGAAACTTTGTCACAACTCACAAAAAATGTATACTGTAAAATTCTGTTACACTGTCTTTTGTCTTTTCAATTGTCTTTAACCAATAAAAAAAACTGTAATCGCTCAGATGAACTTGGCGATTGCATCTGGCTTCTTTTTTTTTAACTTTAATTATCGAAATCACGTTTTCTTTGTCTTTTTTTTTTAGCGAAACCCAAAAACACTCAGATGAACTTGGTGGTTACATCTGGCTTTTTCCTCCGCGCACAATCTCGGTTGAGCTCCCAAAAATTGTGGGATTTGGCTCCAATCGCACAATTTCCATAAATATTTCGATATGAAATAAAAGAATGTTTTGTCTTTCTATTAAATGAATTTATTCTCTTTTAAAACGACTTGGGATAGCAACGACCGTTTGCTTCGAATTCAGTTTAACGACTGACCTAAATAATTTACTTTAAAGCGAAACTGGTTTTCGATGGAAGGGACGCAGTCTCCCATTCCCTTTCTTTCGTTCGTTGCTTCGTTTGTTTGTTTTAAGTGTGTGTGTCGTAAATGTTGTCCGTTAAGTAAAAGAAAAGTATGATCAGTGATGTCGGTCATGTATGCGTTCCTTTGTCATCGTTCGTTTCTCTATCCCACATACATAAGAAATCTCTAAAATATAATTTTCCCTGTTTGAAATTTAAATGCTTAAAAAATGTCGATGGAGGGTAACACCAATTTTGGTTTTAATTATTGGGAGTACCTTAGCAAAAGAGAAAAATAAAAATTAACTCTTAAAATGCACAAATACTTAAACCTACATTAACCTGGTTTTCCCTTTGAAAATCTCCTGACAAAGTCAGAACTATGGTTACTATGACAGAGTAGCCTATGTTAAAAAAAAAGTTGTTTCGAGAAATTCACATTTTAGTCAAAAATTTATATTTATGGTGGTTATTGTTAAAAAAATAAAAAAAATAGTGGAAGCAAAGTAAGAAAACTTATGTTTTTAAACATAGATAGGTTCTTCTGCAAAAACTAATATTCAAATACTACTTTTCTTAAGGAACATACATTTTTCTGTTAAACTTTTTTTTTCAGTTTCTATTTCCTTTGTTTTGACAGAATAACTTATGTTAACAAAGTAACGTAATTCAAGATGAGTTTGTATAAAAAAGACAAAATTATCATATAAAATTTAAAAAATCGATATTTTCTGTATGTCTATGTACATATATTTTAAAAAGGTTTTATTTTATCTTAGTGGGTGGGGTGTTTAACATGCATAACAACTTTATTTAGCTTCATACGTATTCAAATTTAAGTTTATTAGCTCATAAGTTTGTCACAAATGTGACATGAATTACCATGGAATTGCCCAACAGAGAAGTTAATATTGGAAGCATTGCCCCTTTTTACCCACCATAAGAAATTTCATCCATCGGCCTTGAGTTATGCAACTAAAAATTATCTTTTCGCATCAATGCTTAATTTGTTGCATACTTAAATGACACATATTAAATGCAAATTAATATAATTTATATTCCGCGCTAGCACTCTTATTGTAGTATTTAGAAATACATACTTTGAGGTAGTTAAAAAATTCGTGAAACCTGGTTTATATAAGATAAAGTTATTTCCTTGTAAATAAAATATAAAATAAAAATGAAATCATTGATTTTTTTGTCACTTTTACTGGGCGAAAAATTGAAGAAAACAGGAAATACAAAATCATTTAAATTTTATTTTAAATAACCGTCACAAAAAAATTTATTCATATCGAAAACTTCTCTAACGATTTTGAAATCAGCTTTGTTACAAATAATAATATAATTTGTCAAAAATACTTTTCAAAAAACATTATTGGTAACTGCCATAGAACCGGATTTTTGGTTTTCGATGTTCTAATAAATGACCTAGATGAAAGAGTTTCTGTATATGTAATTCTAATAATGTTACAAATCAAAATGTTCAAAAATATAATATTAATCGATTTAAAAAAAAAAATATTTTTAAATCAAAATTTTTTAAATGTGTTAACATTTTTTTGAAAATTTGTTATTAAGCCTGTATTTTTATAAAGACTTAAACTTGCGTACCATTTTTTTTTTGTCTAAAATACTTAAGCAATTAAAATATTTAAGAAGAATTTTTTTTAAGCTTATTAGAGCAATTAAAATAATTAAAATTATATGGTCTTTCATATACGTAAGTATTTTCATAAAATTTTATCCGAGATTAAATTTTGATATTTCTACAATCATAGATTAACCTTATAAGTGACAATAATAAAACTTCGGGTAAAATTTTCTAAAATTTGTATCCACTTCAAACGGGTTTTTTTAATTCATTTTTATTAAAGTCAAAACTTATAACTACCTAAAACTAGACAAAAAATTAAAAAAAAAAAAAAACTAGCCTTATTATCAATAACTTATATTGGGTTTGTTCGTTGAGCCCTGAAGTCACCCTGGGGTCGCCTAAAGCGTTTTTTGAAAAAAAACCTGACAATGAAATTCTGTATTTTTTGAGACCTGGGGTCGCCCTGAACTCGCCCTGAAGTAGAACTAGGTTTTTAGCTGTGGCGAGTTAAGGTAAAGAATAAACTGTCAAATTGACACAAGTTTGAAGCATTTGTTTTGCTGTGGACTTACTTGTTGCAGGTAATTGTTTATTATTTAAGTACAAATAAATCGAATAAATAAATTAAATTCAACAATAATAGAAGTAAAAATGGAAACATTTGATGTTGTCGACTGTGCAAAATTACAATTTAAACAATTACAGCACAGAGTACAAAATTCATGTTTTTTCTAGTTTAAATGTCAAAGAAACAATTGTAAGCCCTTAAGTGTTTTTTAAGAGCTGAAAAACCCAAGTTTTTTTTGACAACTCTTGGGGTTTTCAATGTAACGAAACCACACATATTGACAATATATATCGAGATTTATATTTCCTGTGCGAAAATATCTACCTACAAAAGATAAAAAGTTACTCTACCTAACTAACATTTCTATAACATTTTGCAGTTTTTTTTTCCTACTGAACTGCGAACAAATTGAAGATAATTTTTTTTACTCTTTGCTAATATATTTCTCTTTTGTTATCTTTATATCTTTATCTGCCTCTCCTAAATAAAATTTAACCTCAAAGCTCAAACCGCAAAAGTTTCACACATGATTTGCTTCCAGATCCGAGTTGACTGCCATCGTTATCGCTACTTTGACATTTAATATGACTAAGCGAGAACATATAAATCATTTCAATAACTTGTTGACGCCTTTAACGGCACGCGACTGTTATTTAAGTCATTTGATACGTCTTAAATGCTTACCAAAGAATATTTTCATGGTTCATTAGGTTGCAAAATAAAGAAATAAAGACACTTGAAAAAAAAAGATATCTTTTAAAAAATACTGTGTGTATATATACGAGATAATGAAACCAGTGCTGCCGTTGCCGTGTTGCCGAATTCACATTTTTAAAACATTGGTGAATTTGTGTTGGAATATCCACTATTGTGGAGAGCTATTTTTTGTCTTGAGCATTTAATTACAATTGCTCTCAGCTTGGTAGTCAAGCTTAAAAATTTAGGAGTGAAAGAGTCAAAACTTTACGTAAGTGCATAGAAACATTTTGTAAAAATTTTATTAAAAAAAAATGCGTATACGCCAGAGTGCCCCTAAGATTACCCTTTTCTTTTATCTAACATTAGTTGATTTTTTGGTTGGACCTTACATGAAATATCAGGATCACTACCTAGTAAAAAACTGCAGTAGAAAAAGAATGTCATTAGAGATTCAAAAATGATATTCGAGCGCTCCAAGCTGTAGAATGTAGATGCAATCTGATGCAAAGATACAATTTTTTTTAAATAAAAATTCGAAAATCAAAAGCAGTTTTTGCCAAGAATTGTAAAAGTATTGAGTATTTAATAAAATATCCACACTTTAAAACAAATTAAAAAAACTAAAATTATTTTCCAAAATATTGAGTTTTCACAAAAAAAAAAAAAAAAATGCTCCAAAAATATTTTTTTTGAAAATTTGCAATATTATAATATGCAATAGGTATTACTAAGACGTCTTGCATGAAAATCGATCGTAATCTGCTTTATTCCAATTTATTCAGCGTATAGGTACTTATGATGTAGACTGTTGAAAAAAAATGTATTTATACAAAAACATTTTTTTTTTTTAAATCAAATTTTTGTTTTTGAAATTTTTGAAATTTTTTAATGATTGTTTTTAGAATATTTAAAATTTATACACCAAATAATTTAAATATTGTGGGTTAGATTTTTAGTAAAAAGTTTAGTTAGTTTTTTTAATTTAAAAAACAAAAAGAATTTTGTTTGGATAATTTTATAAAAATATTTAACTTAAAATTTACACAACAAACGGTAATTTAGTGTTGATTTTAGGATTTTTTAAATTATGTACTAAAAACAAACATTATTATTTTTATGTCAATTTTTTTTATTTATTTTTAAAAATCTTTTCACAACAAAATTTATATAAAAAAGTAAATTCATTTTTCATAAAAGTATTCAAATAAATTCGAAGGTATTCTCCATTATTTATTTCAAAAAATATGATTTGGTAAAAGCTACGAAAACGCAATTTAAGTGAACTTGAAAGTTGTTAAAGTCTGAATGAATAGAATTAAAGGTCTTACAAAAAAGTTCTTAGTTTATAAAAAGTAGATCATAATCATAAAATTTTATAATCAACCGTTTTCAGTTCATCAGCACCATTTAACCAGAACTGTCATCCGTTATAAGAAAACAGCCGCATATCTTCATTTCAAACAGCGGCAACGCGGATTCAAACAATTGAACTAAAGGCAAAGGGTATACCCATACTCACTCTCTCCTTCATATACATACACATAAGGCAATCGTTTTTGGATGATTTTCTCTGAGTTGGAGTTTTTGTTGAGTATCACAATGACAAAAGTCTCTGACAAGTTGACAAGTTGTTGCTTCTCGTTTAACTCTCGCGGTCGCGGTATTTGTTTTGCCAGACGCAGAAGTTACTCCCACTAAGAATATTCTATTAATTTTTTTTTTTAATAAGTGCTTCATTTCCAAAAAAATAATAATATTAATACAATAATTAAAATAACATATGTTTTGAAATTTCTTGAGAACAAAAAAGAAATCATTCATATATAAGGTGAGATTTTGTAGATACAACCGGCTAATATGTACATATATTGACATTGTGCTTTTTTTTAATTGTGCGGAAAATTTAAATTTAAGAGGCCAAATAATACCTGTGCCCTTGAACTTCAAAGCTATTATTAGGTAAAATCCTAAATATTATTATAATTACTGCCGACTTCTGTTTTCAATTATAAAACTGTTTAATATTAAAAATTCAACAATTGAGTATTGTTTTCCATTAAGTTCTATCTGAAATGAAAATTGAATATGTGTCATTTTGTGCTGAATTCTTGTGCACATTCTTCATCCCTTAAAGGATCAATAAAATATATAAAAGTATACCTACAAACCACGTACTAAGCATAATTTAGATAAATGAGATTCTTCTGAGTATGATGCAGTAGGAGAATATTTTTATTATCAAAATGTATATAACACTCAAAATGGCACTGGCATGACAAAAACAAGAATAAAAATCGAAAGCAACAGGTCTAGTTGTCTAGTGTACATATTTATTTACTTATTTTGTGAAATTGCAATGATTTATGCCATTGCCCTCGTCAATAAAAGACAATGATAATAATAATAATTTACTCGTAAACACATAATAACTGATAAGCAGCTCATTTTTTTTTTTAAATAATTATTGTGTATCGTAAAAAATGATTTTTTCTCATTTTCATGGGAGACAAAAATAGAATGTTGATTTTTTGGAGATCTGATGAACAAGAAGGTATAGGCATAGAGGCAGGTGGTTGTGTTACTCTAATTTTTTTAGCTCGAAAATAAAATGTAAAAATAAATAAGTGTTGCCACACCTTCTTGTAAAAAATATTACTTTTTTTTTCTAAAAAAAAATATGTGGGTTAAAATAATAGTGAAGATAACAGACCAAACTCCAAAACTGTAAAAAAAATCATTGCGAATGAGAATGTAGTGCTCTCTATCTATTGTGATAACAAATTAATGAGCAAAGAGAATAGAGTCACAGGACTGTGAATAATTGTAATATCATCAAACCCATTATACTTTGTACTTTAAATGTGGAATGTGATATATTTGAAAAAACAACCAGTTGTAGATATTTGGTTCAACCTTGGTTTCAGTTCTTAACACATCAATTCTGAGGTTTCATCAATTAATAAATCTTAGCTAATCTGCCCCAATAAAAACTGTTAAACGAAATGGTTAATGAAATTTCAATTTTTTTTATAGAATCTTTATTGTAGCTGAATTTATATAATTTTTTTTTCTTATTACTCGATTGCACAATTTATAGAGAAATGGTATTTACTACTACTTAGTACTGAAAAATATTATAAGTATAACATTTATACAATAATAATTTCACAGATTCAAAATAAAAGATAGTTTTTAGAAGGAAAAGCTACAAGAAAAACCTTCATTAAATTAAAAAAAAATATATATATATATAATTTTTCCTGAGGAGAGAGAAGTGGGTCCGTGTGATCACAAAAAAAAAGATGTTGTTTACATATTCGATTAAATAAATTTTAAAGCAAATAAATTAAAAAATAAATTAACAATTAATAAATAAATAAATGAAGAAAAAAAATATACATATATCACAGACAGTAATGTTTATATAAAAATTAAATAAATAAATAGGAAAATATAAATAAATAAATATAAAAATTAATAAATAAATAAATAAAAAAAATTATCAGGTATAACAAAAAAATTAGTAAGTTAACAAATAAATAAATATATTAGAAACAAAAAAAGAAAAAAAATAAATAAATGAGTAAACAAAGTAATAAATTAATAAACAAATAAATAGACAAGAAGAAAAATTATGAAAGAAAAATAAATAAATAAAAAAAAAGATTACAACACCTTAAGTTGTTAAATTTATCAGAACAACTGCACAGTACTTTATAACGATCATATAATTTTGAGATTCGAATTGAGACTATTTCAATTTTAAGTAATATTTATGGAAACTTAAAATGGTATTCCTCTTAACATAATAAAAAAAAACATAAATTTTTTTATCAATTCTATTTCTTCATCGAAATTTTACAAAAAAATATTTGTTATGTTGCTTTTAAAAATATTTCATATTTCAAATACATACAACGACCCAAAGTAAAAATTTACAACACAAAAGCCACAAATCATAGATAAGTATTTATAGCATACGTCGAACAATTTCTTTCGGTCTACAGTATAGTTTATCCACAGTAACAGTAGGTACACATATTATTTAAGGTTTTATCAAAAGCATTTTCATTTTTGTTTAGTTCTGCGACTTTTTGAAAAAAATTCTAAAACCGTTTTTTTTCTTATAGGTACATATGCACACACATTTATGTATAAAATTTCTCTAAAATTCAATAAAAAATTGCATATTTTTAGTATTTAAAAATATACATAGGTACAGTCAAAACCGAAATTTCAACAACAGTTTTCGAAATATTGAGTTAAAAAAAAAATTTATTTGTACTCAAAAAATATTTTTTTTATGCAATGATATTGACATCCAATTAATCTGAATCTATGGCGGGTACGGTTTTTAGAACAGACATTTTTTAGCTTAAAAAAATTTAATATTGTTTAACGCACAGAAATTTAAGAAAACGGTTTTCAAAACAATTGAGCTAAGGTACTTTTGTAGGGTGTAGTGGTGTGCTGAATTTGAACCTCGAACCTGAATTCACAATATGGAATTGTTTATGAAACCATACAACGAATATATAAAAAAAAAATATTTTTTCCCTCTAAAAAATCACATAAGACCTTAATCAAAAGTTTGAAGAAAATATCTACAGTTGCTTAGACTGTATAGAGGAACAGATATCATCATAATGCTTGTGCTGATTTCTATTCTAATTAAGACTTCAAAAGTACAGACGAATAAAACTAATTATGAAATATGTGTGAAACAAGCATAAAAAACATAAGTTCGTATTTAAGGTCAAAAGTAAGCTGTTTTTTTTGATAACATCGATGATTAATTAGAAATATATTTGGAATCATTAATTCCACAAATCATTAATACATATTTATATGTCCAATCAAATTATTATTTTTTTAATCCACTTGAACTTATCAAATGCTTATAAATTATTTTTACTTGCGACTATATTTACTATAGTGCAAGTTTTGGATTCATGAAAAAATTCAAACCCACGTTTTTGTGTTGAATTACAGCCTAACCGGGTGGGTGGATTTTCTTGCCATTTGGGTACAATGTACATAATAGTGTTTCTGCGCCGCCGTATTTCCACACTTTTTTTTAAATTCTATTTTGACTAAAAATAACGATTTTTTTTTTGGCTTTTTGGGAAATTAATTTTTTTTAATATCTCTTTTTTTTTTAATTTACTCAAAATAAATGTACTCAAAATTTGTATGCAAAAAGGATCTAAAATTTTGTTTAGTTATACTTAAATTTTGAACACATTTTTTTTTGAGTGTAAAAAAAATTATTTTTCAAAACTAAATGTTTCAAAAACAGCTCAATTTTATTTTACCTCCAAGTTTCAACTACTAAACATGTTTGCCTTGTCATGAAAATAAAGGTTTATATTTTAAGTCAAATTATTGTTTTGATTTCACATAGGAGCAAGTATGTGCGACACAGTCGTGTATTAAAGGGAAGACACTTAGGTGAAGGTGCAAATATAATTTTCATTTCATTTTAAGAAAACAATATTATCATAAAAAGTTTATGACTATCATTAATAATGAATTAAAATGTGAGCCAAAATTTGATTATCATTTGAGTTTTGAGTCAACAAAATCGTAAAAACTTTAACGACTCTTCACAAAATCACTACGCTAGACTAATAAACGAGATACTAGGTCGTAACACAATAAGCGGTTTCCTTTGGGATTGGAATATTACTTATGAGTACTTTTCTTATAGCAAATTTCATTGGAACTCACCAAAACAAGATTCCTTCGTTTTTTGTTCGTCTTCCAATGTTCTTTTGTTATTTAGTTAGAAATTGTTCTGTTCATTTTAGTTTTATCTCGCTTCTTTAAATTCTTTGCTTAATTTACAAGAAAAAAATAACTGTCAAAATAATTTGTTTGGGGTGTACCTAGTAGACGACTAATCATGTAATTTAAGCGAAAAACTTCCTTGCGCAATAGACGCCATCTGGTAGAATTTGGTTGCGTAACTACTTTGCTACCTGCACAGAAAACCCCAAAATTAAGCAATTTCCTTTTCAAAACATGTAAAATGAAATACTGGCAAGTCAAATATTAATTAAAGAAATTCAATGACTTGAACCTTTTGGACCAAAGATTCTATTTTCTTCTACAGAAATTTCAGAAAACATAGATATATTATGAAACAATTTTACCATTCAATTCATTTAAACATTCAGGTTAACAGTTTAGCCTCTCTTTCTTTTTCGTTCAATACGTTGCCCCGAGCGAATTTTTTTGTTTTTTTTTTTCTAATATTTGAAGTATTTGTTTAAGAATCTGCTGCGGGGGAGGGTAGCTTCAGGTCCCCTAGTTTCCCTCTGAGATCCGCTACTGCGGAGTACGAATGGTAATATTCTTTGTTGACTTTGTTTAACTTTTAATGAAAAAGTTGAATACATAATCTACAAAATATAGCTATTTACAAGTTTAAATTTTGCTACGAAAAACAAAATAATATTAAATTTTTAAATTTTATGTCGCAAATTTTATTAGATTTAGAACGATGTTAAGGCGTTTTTAGTTTTATGTGAGGTTAAAAATAGTGCTATGGACATTGTATATGAATTTGCATAGTACTCTCATGAGCACGTTCCACACAGCTCTGTTGTGTGGTCGTTTGAGGGCGCACTTGTACATAGAGAGAAACCAGAAAATTAGTTAGGTGTGTGATCGCTGGGGGCCGACGACGCACGTATGGAACGTGTTCATGGGAGTACTATGCAAATTTCTATACAGTGCTAAAGCTGAAAATTTTTTTAGCATCATGCTTACTATAAGCATCACTACTTAATGTTTTTATAAATGTCAATGCTAACGAGTCCTTAATGCTTGGGCGTGGATTTTCCTTTGTATATGAAAACTATAGTACTCTCATGGCGAGTTTTTTTTAGGGTTGCCCGGATCCTGGTGGTGGCGCTGCAAAATGTGAGGTGTGAAATCCGATTTGGGGAGTCTTTAAGCGTCCAAAATTGGTGGTAGGGGCAAGAGGAGACTATTTTTTGAATTATTGCATCAAAAAATATCAATAAATATCATTTAAACCTCCATAAGCTCTCCGCAAAAAAAAGAGTAAGGGTTGCAGGCATACCTTAGATGTCGCCCCATTCGACTTCCACCATGAGAGTACTATAGTTTTCATATACAAAGGTACTATGCAAATTTATATACAATGCTAAAGCTGAAATTTTTTTTGGCATCATGCTCATAGCTCATTGTATACAGAACCTATAGTACACGAGGGTTTTTGTGTTGTGTGGTGTGGTCGTTTGAGGGCGCACTTGTATATACACAGAAACAGGAACCAGAAAATTAGTTAGGGGTGTGATCGCTAGGTGGCCGACGTGTGGAACGTGTTCATGAGAGTACTATGCAAATTTATATGCAATGATCATGCTTACTTAAGCATCACTACTTTATGTTTTTATAACTATCAATAAAGGGTACTTTTGCTATAACGAGTCCTTAATTTTTGGGCGTGGATTTTCTAATAAAATTATATTAGCTTTGTAGGTACTACATAGTTGGAAAATATCTAAATCTAAGAAATGTTTAGTAATGAGTTAAAAAGTCATCAACTTGTCTTAAAATTGCCCATCTGTTTAAATTACTTAGGTAAATTAATATTAAACCTAACCTAATTCGCAATGAATCAAAAAATTACCTGTCTAAATTCATAACCTCTACTGTACTTTTTCTGAGTAAAAAAATGCAATTATTTTATTGATCCCAAACAAAGAGCGTGGTACAGAGAATGGTGTGGTGGCGACAACTCAGTGTCTGTCTGCCTGCATCTTCCATCAAACAAAAGTACATATATCGAAATCGAAATGCCTACCTAGACCTCTTCACGCTCATCCTAAATTTATTTACGCAGTTGTTGTTTCGTATTGTAAACAAAATAGGGTTAGGTTAGTTTTGGGAACAAAAATATAAAACAGCTGCTCTTTCTCTCTCATAACTGTATGAGAAATTTTCGATATAATTTGAAATCCTGCATTTACGTTTTAGTATCCAAAAGTCTTTGAAAAGAAGCACGTTGATGCTCTCAAATTCTCTCTAATATATTATTTCATTGAACTTAACGCTACCTACCTATTATTTATATGTAAAGACTATTTCGTGTACATTATTTTTCAATTGTTCAACTTTCATTTTTATTGATTAAGTTTTCTTGTTGCGTGCATGAGTTTCCATTTTTTAAATTTAATTTTCCGTTGTGCAATTTTTTTTTTCGCGAGCATTGTAGGTAGTTAATGCATCGTTAGTTCAAAGTAACAATCGAATTGCGATTTAGTGCCACACTGACTACCATCACAAAACAAACAAGCTTTCCGAAACTAACGCAAGTCATGTCAGTAGACGACATGGAAATCCGTAACCGAGGAGAAAATGCCGAAATGAATGTTGAAAACAATGCTCGGATGCAAACAGGTTGACTCATAGATTTACAATTTTTTTTTGTTTTTTTTTTTTGTGTTTCGACAAAAAGAATATAATTTTTGATTGTTTTTTGTCTGTGACGTCATAGCCGGAAAAATTAATAACCCAAATTATTTTTTAAAATAGATAGCTGTTTTGTTTTATCGTATAAATTATTCGCTGTTCTCATTGTAGCCACCAAAATGGACGATGATAGTGTGTCGTTGAGCAACTTTAAGGTTTTATACCTGCTAACACAACTCTCAGGAATCACACTGATTGTTCTCATGGGAAGCTGGATTTTAATTCATTTGGGTGGATTTGCAGGAACAAGTAATCCAGCCGTGGAATTCAATTGGCATCCATTTTTAATGACAATAGGACTTGTATTTTTGTATGGAAATGGTAAGTTACACAAAATAATTTTTAAATTTTTATATCTTTATAAATAGAAAAGATAACAAACGATATGGGTGAGGCTGTCTGTATCTTAAAGCAAAAAAACAAAACATTTTATTTATTTGAATAAAATTCAGTTTTTCTTGCAAAAATATACCTACTGCCTAACCACAAAGTTCATATCTTGACATTAATAAATCATTTTTTAAAACTTAACCAAAATTAGTTAAATGTTACATTAATTATATTATGAAATTAGTTCTGAGAATTATTTGGATAAAAAGAGTTTTTGTTGAAATGGCGCGTGAAGTTTTTACAGTTTCAATGCGTGCCTAGTGTATGTAGGTATATAGGGGAGAGTGGGGCAAGATGAACCACGAGGGTTATATTTCTTATATTTTTAATTACAAAAAAAAAACCTTCAATTTTGTAAAAGGCCTTTAGCATGTCAAAAACCATCCAGTTTTCAGTGTTTGACTTTAAATTCATAATTGATAATATCGCAAAATTTTGAAAAAAAAACAAATCTGTTTGAACCATTTCGAAATTAAATTTTTCAAAAACTATGTTCTGACAACATGATTTAAAAAGTTAATTAAAAGATGAATTTTTGTTTTTGTTATTTTAAATAATAATTTTTCCAAGTTAAGACATACATATTTCTTAGAATGGGGGGAAGTTGACCCTATCTCATATGATGTTTTCTTCTTTCTGTTCAACACCTCTAGACTTTTGTTTTTGTGTGTTTTTTTGTTTTTGTGTGTTTTTTTGTTTTTGTTGTTAATTGTTGGTTGATTTATCTTTAGTAGCTTGTTATCTTTCATTGACTAACTTCTATATTTAAACACCAACAAAAAAAAATTCATGTTCAATGACTTATGTTGTTTATTGTAAGACGGAGTTGCTAATATACTCACAAAGGTTTTTTTTTTTTTTAAATTAAATGAAGGCCAAGGCAGATAACAATTAAAGTTAAACAATCACGTTTGCAGATTAATGCCAAAAAAAATATATAGGTACCATTGATATTCAGACATCGTTTTGACAATAGTCGATGAAAAAATAGTGCAATGTTTAGCCAACATGCTGAAAATATTAAAAACGAAAACAAAAGATTTTTAAAATGTGTTTTATAGATTCTTACGACTTAATTTCTTTCTCAAAATGAAATAAACCACAGCAACGTTAATGTAATATGTCTTCTCCTTTTTTCACCTCAATCCACAGAATATATACCGATACCTAGTATTCCGATCAATAACCAATTTTCATAGGGAAAAGATATTTTTATTGAAATCCGTTATTAAAACCCATTTTAGGTGGTATTCTCCTTAAAATAATACGAAAATCTTATTACGTTACAATTAATTGCTCTTCATTAAGGCAATCCGATTTCTCTATAGAAATATTTGGAAAAACTGCTTGCTTTAAATAAGATGTCATAGTAAAGTAGCTCAATATGGGAAACTTTTTGTTTTCTTCTTAGTTTTTTCTCTGTGTGTTTTTTGACAAGAAGAGATTAATCTATTAATAATGTTACTTACATAATTCATTATTTGGTATATTATATTTTTATTATTTCAGCAATTCTCATCTACCGTGGTCTACGCCACACCCGCAAGAAGACTCTCAAGTACACACACGCTTCAATTCATATGGCAGCATTCATTTTAGTTTTACTGGGAGGCAAGGCTTCATTCGATTCGCACAACCTTAAAGTACCACCAATTCCAAACTTGTACTCACTACATTCCTGGCTGGGAGCTGCTGCTATTTTTATGTTCATGTGCCAATATGTTGGTGGTTTCGTTGCCTATCTATACCCCGGAGCCAAGGAGAACTTTAAAATCGCCCTCATGCCCTTCCATATCTATTTCGGTTTGTTTGGATTCGTTTTGTCAGTTGCCAGTTGTCTGACGGGTCTTACAGAAAAAGCTTTCTTCTCAATGCCTGGGTATGCACAAAAAAAAAAATTTATGTTTAAAATAAAAACTAACAAAAAAAAAATTAATTTAAATTTCAGGGGTGCCTATGCCTCACTGCCCGCATCAGGACTTTTGGTTAACATCATGGCAGTTTTAATGGTTGTTTTTGCCGGTCTTGTTGTTTACCTAAGCACTGAACCCAAATACAAGCGTCGACCAATTCCAGAGGATGCAGTTTTACTAACCGGAGTTAGTGAGTAAAAGAAAAAAAAAATAACGAAAGTACAATGTATTGTATTTAATCTCAACAGCTTTATTTCAAATTATGGTTGTCGTCTTGTATTTAAGTTGTTTCATTTTTTTTTTTGTTTTTTATAAAAAAAAAATTGTATTATGTAATTACAATATACGTACATAATTTTTGCCCAAGACTTATAAACTTTGTTCAGATTTAATGTCCAACTGCACACAAATTTTGTATTCTTTTATGTTTTCCAAATAATATATAAGTACATTTTTTGTACATATTTATAACTATATAATATATTATAATATGTAAGATTTAAAATGTTGTGCGTTAGCATTTTTTTTATATAAAAACATATATAAAATCATTTGAAATACATAAGCACAATATCCTGTGGTGCATAAATATAGGTTATTATCATAAACCGACATACATACACAAAAATAATCTAAAAACTTACTTTATATAATGCAATTATAAATTGTTAAAATTATTATAATATTAATGTATAAAAAGGTAATTTAATAATTACATAAATAATTAAATAAATAAACTTATATTCTACATAAAAATGGACCACACAAATTAAATTTTTTAAATAGAACCAAGGTTAAAGAATCCAAAGTCATAAGGCTGGCGATGTAGACCGTACTAGTTATGCAAAGATTGAAGCCATGGTTGCCAAACCCAATGCAGTGTGTAATTTGGTTCTGTCAAGCTTTTTGGATTTTCAGAAAATCAAAAATGCACTCGGCTCTGAACTATTAAGCTCGTTTAAGCTGTTTACATAGATTTTATTAAAGTCCTTTGAAAATGTAAACAGAAAAAATCAAGGCTTAAATAAATTGTATTAAAATTTAGAGCTGATATCAAAGCTCTTCTGTTGGTATATACTTTCATAAAAAATATAATTATCGATAACAAACATTACTATTGGTTTTTATCTTTCTCAAATTATTTTTGAATTATTCTTTCTGATCTGACAAATGCGTGTAGTTAGCATCGCCATTGTTATTTTTTTTTATAAATGTAAGTTGCACTTCGACGTGGCCGATTTGCTTGGATTTTCGAAGGGTACCATTTTTTTCGTGAAATAAGCACCTCCACTTTCGATTTAAAAAAAAATCATATTTTTAGAACTTCGCAAATTTATGAATGAATTTTTTTTAATTTTGAATTTTTAAAAACTATTATTTCTGCTGTTTTCATTAAAAAAAAGAGGCTGGGTGCGACCCACACTGATAACTTCCCATTTGTGATCTTGAAAACTTTATACCTATGTACATATTTAGTTTTTTTCAAATAACCAAATTTTCTGCGAAACAAACTTTAGCTGTTAAATTCAAACAATCATTATTTTAAGATTGAAAAGCATTTTAATTATTTGAAGAGATTCACGAAATGCACAGAGATTGTTGATGTAAAAGTTGTTTCCACTTGACCCAGGAGGTAAACTTCCACGCGTTTTTTTTAACGAATGTGGAATTTTCTTAGTTCTGTTTAAATTTTTGTTTAAAATGTCAGTTAAGTATATGTCAAATATATACCCGCTGTAAAAAATTTTATTATGTACAAAATTAAATACCTAATGGCAAAGTCAAAATCATTGCTCGTTCTCAAGATATTCGAGTCGAAAAACCAATTTTACCACTTTTAAGTTTATTTTTTTTTATATATTTTGTCAAAAACTGTCAATTAGATATTTGTCAAAATTTAACCTTTCATAAAAAATTGTACTATGTACATATAAAATAAAATATTTTAGAAGGCACAATCGTTGTTCGTTCTCAGCATATTCGAGCTGAAATACAATTATTGTAACTACTTTTCATTAGAATTTTTAACAGTTTTTGATTTTTTGTTAAAAAACTGCCCATTCAATATTTGTCAAAATTTTATCAGTTGCTAACAATTATGTTATGTAGAAAAGAAAACAAACAAGAAGTCAATATCGTTACCCGTTTTTGAGAAATTTGAGTCGAAAGACAATTTATACCAATTTTTGGTAGAATTTTTTGTAGTTTTTAATTTTTTGTAAGAAAACTGTCCATTGAATTTTTTTGAAATTTTCACGAGTGGTCAAAAACAACATTTTTCGTAAAATAAAATTATTTTAAAGTTAATATCGTTTTTCCATCTAAGGATATTCGAGTTATAAAAATTTTTTTTTTAGTTTTTTTGATTTAAAAAAATAACGGTATATTGATTTTTTTCCAAATTCATATCAAATTTGTATGACGTCATAATATGTCGAAAAAAAATTTATTTCAGACAATTGCATTATTTGTTCCTGAGATATTTGAGCCCAACCAAAATTTTCACTTTTTTTTAAACTGCTATAGTAAAAAAAACAACTGATTGAATATTAATAAACGCCCTTTCAGCTTCTTTCGAAGTTATTATCAAAATATTATTAAACAAAATTTATTTCAATTCGATATCTCTACTCGTTCTTGAGATATCGATGACGAAAAATGGTACCAGAACGTACGGACGTACGAACGTACGAGCGTACGAACGTACGAACGTACGTACACACGCACACACAGACATCTCTCTAAAAATGATTGATATAGGCTCTAGGGACCTTGAAACGTCGAGAAATGTCAAAAATTTCAATTTGACAAATCGGACCGATTACAATAACTCCCTATGGGAAGTTAAAAATTCTATAAGAACCGAAACGAAAAATAAGAAAAATTGTATCAACTAAGTTTTGCAACTTTGATGATTGAAAATTAAAAATAATATTTTTTCTTTAAAAATTTTACCCGTAAAATGAAATTTCAACTTGCAAATTGCAACGGTTGAGAGTCAAAGTTGCAAATATTTGAATTAGAGTTATTTATCTTTTTGGTTTATGGGGTATTGTTTTTAACTTCACGCTCTATGGTCTGACCCCTAATACTCAAGTTGAATAAACAAATTAATGTAATCTATTCTTTTTAATATTATTTTGTTTATAATATAGATTGTTTTTTTAGAGATATAGAACTTTGTGTTGGCAATACTTTTTTAACTGTCAGCCATTTTAACAGCTGTTAGGTGTTTTTTTGTTTAATTTGGTTTGGCATTTCAACATAAATAAACTGAACTACTCTTCCAAACTGTCCAAATCATGGATCTGTTCAAAAGAGTCCATAAAAGAATTTTGTTTAACAATGAAGCTTACTTTCGGTTGAATGACCATCTCAATAAACAAAACTGCCGTATTTAAAGTGAAGAAAATCATCAAGTGTATGTTGAGACACGGTTACATCTAGAAAAACTAAGTGTGGAATCATGACGCTAGCAGGACGTTACATTCAATGATGACCACTATGGAACCTTGATAACTGACTTTTTCGTTCCTCAATTGAACAATCATGACGTTGCAACACAGCTCGTGCCACGTTGATTTATTGAAGGAAACTTTGGTAACCGCATGGTTTCACGGTTCGGACCCTTGAATTGGCCTCTAAGATCATGCGATTTAACGCTGCTGGACTATTGGACCGCCAGCCGTATCGGTCATTTGCCAGAAATCACATTTAAATTATAATGCCAAAAGATTATCTTTCGAAAAATCAATTTTTTTAAAATTTAAAAAAATTCATCTTTATTTTATTTCATTTTAAAATTCTATGCCTCTAAAAAACTATCCTTTATTTTCCTTAAATCGAATTCATTGATTTTTACTCCATCTTTAAATAAAATGCCATAACACTTTTTGTATTTTTTTTTTACTAAACTTTACTTTTTTAAATAAAAATGCACAATAGACATTTTGTTAAATAGGTCTTAAATAAATAAAATTATATTTTATTAACAGTCAATTTCTAAATTATTTACGAGCGGCCTACTTTGCTTTACAAAATTTAAATTCTCATCAATGCCAACAAAGTACGTTGGTATATTACCACGTCCTTTAACAAAGGTCATTCCTCTGAATTTACATTGAATATCAAATGACATCAATATCTCAGCTGTATCCTCGGTTACCTGATTAAAAAACATATTTGATAACATCAGGAAGGAAGGAAAAAAATATCATGCATCTTTCTCAAAACAAAAAAACTACCTGAATACATCCTGGAATACCCGTTGAATCCATTCTGGATGCCATATTAACTGCATTACCCCAGATGTCATAATGCGGTTTACAAGAACCCACAACTCCAGCCATTATCTCACCATTCGAAATTCCTAGTCAAAAGGTTATTCTGTAGTTTTATTCAAAATTCCAAGAAAATTAGAGGTTTTACCTATCCGCAACATTCCGGCATCAGATTGATTACTTTCGCATTGAAGATTTTCTACATTGAAGCTATGAAGAGTCTTCATGAGATCCAGAGCAAATTGAGCCATAACATAGACCACATTATTTGACTGCCGACTGCTTATTTTTCTTTGTCTGTGTTTATCCTTTGCTGAGGATGTTGAAGGTTCATTTTCAGGAATATTACCATTTGGATCCATGCTCGTAGAACCACGAAGTGCTGAAATTAGTAAGAAAACATTAAACAATGATTCGATAATATTTAAGTTACTATTTAACTGGTGTTGTAGCTTCGACGTCCGTTTGGCATAAGTCCCGAGGATCTGTGACTCGCTCGGACAGTTGTTGATTCACATCTGCTGGTATCCAAACCACAAGCAGCCATATAAGACCATCCAGCTACTTTGATCTTCTCTATTTTCAATTGTCCATTGTACTGAAGCAGCTTTATAAAAAAATCGTTGGATAATTTATGAACCATAAATGGAACAAGATCTTATGGGGTATTGAATAAGTCGGAAAATTTGTTGAAGAAAGGAAAAAGTTCGTTCTAGGGTTTTATGATTGATTGTGTTTATGTGGACGTCTATAGTTTATGTAACTTGTGATAAACTTAAATTTTTTGCAGCATTTTTAAAACATTGGAAAATTTCATCCAAAATATATATATTTTTTAAATAACGTTAACAACACCGAATTAAAGCTTCACATTTTATTCCAAAATATTCTGAGCTTAAACCGCTATGTTTCGTGTTTGATTTGTTTTTAAGTTTTGCGAAAAATAAAAATTGTACGTCAATTTCCTTACCTACAGTTTTTATTTTTCATGTTTTTTAAAGACGTTTTTAATTTTTGGAAAAAAAAATTTATTTTAGAAAAACGAGTTTTGATTTTAGTTTTAATCTCTCAAATTGTAAAAAAGTAATTTGAGTTTTCGTTTTTGGACAAAAATTTAATTTTGAAAATATGATTTTTTTGTATTTATTTTTGAAAAAATACAAAAGGTACATTTTTATTTTTGATAGTTGTATTAATCTTCAATCATCTCTTTACTAAACAGTTAATTAGGTATGAACACATATTTAGTTAATGTTTTGTAAAAGTACAGGCTACTGAAATTTGTATGGGTTGAAACCAAAAATTTTAATTAATTTACCATACTTTTCGAAGAGTATGGTCACACTGGTCACTTTTCAATTTTTTCGTAAAACTTTTTTTGAATTTCTTTTATTTGAATTTTTCTTATAAAATTGCTCATAATTGCTTTTCTGGTTTTGCTCGTTTTTGTACTTAGTAGGTATGCAAGTCTTGGGTTTTTAATAAAGTTCAAGCCAATTTTCAAAAATAAATATTGAATTTTGAAGAAAAAAATATTTAATTTTTCAAATAGATACATAAAGTATTTGCTTTTTTAAGTTTTTGATTTTTTTTTTAAGTTTTGAAAAACAAAATATTTTATTTTTTTTTGATTTTGATTTTTATGTTCTTATGGTTTGATTTCTCTAATAAAGCTTTAAATTTTTACAGTACATAGGAAATTTTATTGAAAATTTTTTTGATTTTTTATTAATTTAAAAAAAAAATTTTTTTGGTGAAATTTTATTTTTTATTTTTGAAGATTTTTTTTACTCTAGGTATATTTAACTATTTTTTCATAGTACCAAAATCAACGGCTTTAGCAATTTTTTTAAGATTTCCTATAATTACACAAAAAGTAGCCATTATGTGAAATTTCAAGTGACCAAATAATTTATTTACATACTTACAAACACCCTCAGAAACAAAATTCATCAAGATCGTTGGAACCGTTTTTGAGATAAATAAGTTTTGCCTTCACGCAGGTCTGATAAATTCTAGGGAATCATCCAAAAAACTTAACTCCAAAGTTAAGCTAAGATATTTTTTTCGAACTATCATAATATAAAAGGTTTAGGCTTCTCTTTTTTTAGGTATATGTTTTTCAAAAAAAAAAGTTATGAGCAACTTAAGAAAAAATTTAAATTAAATAATTTTGTCGATTTTGTGTTTGTTTAATTTATATAAAAGTTACCATTCTCTCTTAAACGCGCAGGTCAATTTAGTTGCATTTTTGCTTTAAGGCATCGCTAGGCCAACAAAAACATAATCAATCATAAAAACCTTGATCCTTAAGGTTTATTCAATAGCTACTACAATGTTTATTAATTTCGAACATACTTTCTCATCAAAGTCACAAATTATTTCATTTAAGACTCTCAGACCGACTTTTTCGGTGTCATAATTTCGAATTGTGGCAAACATAACGGCTACATTGTCGTATTCTTCAAAGTAATGTTCGTTTTTCATCTTTCTCGACATATAAATATCAGCTAACAAAAAATTAAAAAAAATTATTAAAATAAATAAATTAGTTAAACTTTCTTATACTTTTAAGTAATAAATTTAAATAATCTAAAATCAAACTCACCAACATGAGCCGGTAAAATATTGTGAACCAAAATCTTAATCGTCTCATTTGTAACATAAGCGTCCTCTTGCTTCTTCTGCAATTGACGTTTCCAACTGAAAAACAATAATTATACTATCGCAATTAGAGTGGAATAATCTATCAAATTAAATCAAAATGCCATACTTATAGTCAACCTTGGATATATATTCTGTTTGGCGATCCATAAGATGGAAAATTCCAAATGATATAAAAATAACCAATAAATGCGAATACTCTGGATTTAAGCCTAAATTAGTTGAAGGACTTGTGTGATAAATATAGGCGTATTTCACAGCTACAAAGTACGAATAAAATAATACAATAACAACGCCGACAGTAAATTTAATTACAAATGGAATTCTCGTGAACAGGAAGTTCATGCAGATCGTTAAAACTAAACTCTCTGTTATAGCCTATGGAATATTTAGTATAACGTGTATGTTAACATTAATTGCAATGTTTTATAATTATGAAAAACTTACCCATGGATTAAAGCATAAATTATGTCTGCCTCCTGATAATAAAGTATTGTTTATGTCGTGAGAAATCTCTTCAAACTGTCGGCAATCCATCTTTGAAAGAGAAAATTTTTATATTTATGTTCCAACATTTAAAATACTACATCAGTTTCAAAAGTCATTTTTTGTTTGTTGCAAAACAATAAATTTGTTAATAAATGGAACTTTAGCAAAATATTTTTCATAGAATGAGTTTTAAAAAAAAAAAAAATCTGAAGACTTTTTAAACATTATGAACAATTCAACTCGAATAATCGTGTAGTTTAAAATCAACTTAGTATAAATGCAAAAAATTAAATGACTCCCAATATCTGCGTCAAAGAAAACAAAATTTGCTTACCAACTGAAGCATGGAACTCGCACAAAGTGTTGTTACCATCGTCAAGTAAATAAAACATCTTGCAATTATGCTCCGCATCCATATATCCGATAGATTGTAAAAATAAAGAGAAATCTTATTGTGAGGCTTACCACGATTGCTGTGGTCTGAATCGTCTTCGTCCGATGGATTAAACATAATCCATAATTTCTTGTACCAAGTTATAAGAAGAAAACATGTTAGAAGGACTCCGGCTAGTGCATTTATAACCCAAAACATATCACTTTGTCTGAAAAATACATATTTTTTAAATTACTAAGGGAAGTGTTTGCTTATATCTTAGAAAGTACACATCTGAAGATCATATGGTCTTCAGTGTTTGACTTTAAATTGGTAAGAGCATATTGAATACAAAAATATTATTAATAAAGTAAAATTTTGGAAAAAAATATAATTTAAAAAAATAGATAATTCTTTTCCTTTAAACTTCTGAGTTTGAAAATTTTTTTAAATTGAAAAGTGAATTAAAGACTGGTTTCTGGCTTTTGACAAAAAGCTAATTCAAATGTTTTGGTTCTTTTTAAATTATTTTGTTCATGATTTTTTAGAAAATTTCACATAGAAACAATTAGTAAGAATTATCAAAAAACATTTTGTATAATCTAAAAAATTTTAAAAATTAAGCTTTTCATTTAAATTTAACATTCTTTGCCCAAATGTATGGTTTAAAACTAGATTTTTCAAAAAATATGCAAAGATATCACTTTATTTAAAAAAATAGGACAGAGTGTTAGCTTTAAAAATGTATAATACGTGATTGTAAGAATAGCCGTCATTTAAAAAAAAATTCCCCATTTTAAGTACTTTGTGTTTGAATTGACCCTCCCACCCGAACGGGGGAAGATAAACCCCCATTCATATAGTTTCTAAAAAAAAAATTGGCTAGTACAACAAAAAAACAAACACCGCGTATATCCCTTGGTTTTATTCAATTGTAAGTAAGTTAATGAATCAACAATGATGCATATTCATAGTCGCCCGAAAAATGGTTTCTTTGTCTTTTCAAAGCTAGTTTTGGAGTTTATGTTATTCATAGACAATTTAGACCAATTTCCAAAAGATAAACTGGAGCTCAAACCTTAAAAACGGCTGACTCTTTGAATAAGTTGTTTTTTTTCTATCTGTCAAAAATGTATTGGATTTCAATGGATTGAAAGGCAATAGAACTAAAATTGTATTCTTTATGAATAGCAGCTGTTTCTAAGACTCTAAGACTTAAGACTCGAGGTCAGTTGGACTCGGTTCTTAAGTTTGACTATGAATACGCCCAATGTCATTATTTTAGAAATACTCACGGCTGATTAATTGCTTGAACCGAAAGAATTCCAAAATATGTAATAAATCCAATAAGTATGCTGTACTTCAACATCACATCCGGCTCAATCATATACATACACTCCCATCGCCAGTCTTTGAAGAACAAACAAAATGTCGTTACATTACTCCTGAAAGTCTGTTCTTCCATTTCGTCTTGAGTTAGTCTTTTCGGTGGTCCGAAACATATTTTCGAAGCGCTGTAAATGTAAAATTATCATACATAAGTAATCGTTGCTAAGCACACTTGATTTTTTACAGTTTACTGAAACTTTCCAATTGGCATTTTATCCAATTCTCGACTCATTTCTAGTTTGGCTTGTATTCGAATTTGATTGTACTGCTCAATAGTGTTTTGCATAAAATTTATCGAAGTGTCTACTTTAGGACCCTAGATGTTGAAGAAAAATTGATTAAACATAGAAGTACAGTGGTTTTAATTTCTTACTCTGTTAGATTCAATCATTCGACGGGCTCCCAAGGATTGTCTCCTATATTCTCCAGTTTGGTAAAACTAATCAAATATTATAGTGAATGGGTTTAGGACTGCTTCTGTGTGCGGTTAACTTACTCTATGAGGCTTGATGAGATAGGTTCGAATTTGATATTTGTTCAAAACTTCATCCTCCTTGGCCATTGGAGTGCCTTCCTCATACATGTACTCGCCATCAAGAAGTTCCAAAGTCTGTTGGCTTACATGAACTCGTCTTGAAATTTACAAAGAATTCAATTACTTTATTAAAAAAAAACGTTATTTTTATAAAATATGTCACCCTGCTGCACCAGTTGATTCCAAACGATTTGCAATGTCTACATCTTTCGACCAAATATCATACTGCCATTTACAGACGCCAATCACCCCCGAAAGTATACTACCCGAATGCACACCAATTCGCATATCAATGTCTAACTTTCGCTTTGTTCTAAAAGTTGCAACTGCATCAATTCGAACTTCAAATTATATTTTTTCATCGAATTTATTCATAAGTACCTTACTTCACGAATATCCTTGATCATACGCAGACCAAGATCAACGCAACTTTTGGCATGATGATCATTTTTAACTGGAACTCCTGAAACACAATAATAGCAATCACCTAAGAACTTTATTCGAAGTACATTGTATTCCTAAGAATGGAAGCAGATGATTATAAATAAAAGATATTGAGACGAAATTTTGTTATTAAATACCTCCGAGGCTTGATCGAATTTCACAAAGAGATCATGAATTGTTTCGACCAGAGTCTTAACATCGAGTGTTGTTGTTAGATGAGTGTAGTTTGCTATATCTGCGTACAGAACCGACACCTCAGAATGGGATTCAATGAATAACTTTCTAAAAGGAGGTATATAGGTTGTTTCATAGTAAAGTTCAGAAGTTTTTATAGCTTTTAAATCTCACCCAGTATCGGGACGTCTCCAGCGTTTAATTGATTGTTGATGTGAATGTCTAAAATAAATTTTTAATGCAATAGAATGTTAATATTAAAAAAAAAATTAAAAAGTGACAAGAAATTAAATTTTTTCCCCAGCCGTGGATGAAAAGATAGATCTTATTGTTTCTTTTTTTCATTCCGAAGTTCCGAGAACTCGGTGAAAAATTAAATCGATACAACATTTTAGTTTAAATTAATTTTTATGGCTAAATGAAATTAGCTTTAAGATGCATAGAGGATATTTAGAAAGGAAACTTCTGCGGTTGATATAACCACGAACTACACGCCATCTACAGTCACATTTACCAAGTCAAACCACTCAGCGAGCAAGTTGCAAGAAGTTAGATCACTGAGTCATGTAGAGCTTATGGACTCCAACGAAATAACGATGTTTGAGATGATACGCGGTACCAGAGAGGAAGACCGCTTCAAATGTGTCTGAAATGACACCTAGAGATCCTCAACCAACCTGGACTGTAGACAGAGCCACCTTTTGTAAATATAAAGCACCTGCATGTGGCCCTATCTGTCAGTCTGTCTAGGTTCAGGTCGAGGTCTAAAGCCCAAACTTTAACACAGAACTTAAGTTTTTTTGATGGTTCGCTATATTCTCAAACAATATAGTCTGCCAGGCCTTTTAGTAGAGGAAGTGTCGGTAATATGGCCTCTGTATATTATTTGGCCCCCCTAATTATTTCTTATTTGATAAGCTGCGTGTGTTCGGAGCCTTAATATTTCCAAAGATCCCTGCTTAAATAGTTTATCTTGAAAAAACTGGCGTTCTGAGCGCTTAGGTGACATTTCAAATTGAACTTGAAGTAATACGTCATAGGCAAAACTTTTTTTTACTGTTAAAATTTGAGTGCGACGGTTAGAGTTTTTGGGTTGTCGTGAAATATTTAAAAGAATAATATAACTAAAACATTTTTTTTAAAATCAAGGTGAGTACTTTAAAGCAGAATGTCATTATGAGAACTAGACTTGCTACAAAAAAAACATTGTCATGCACTTAAGTTGGCCCCCTATACATGTAGTATATATAATGGCCCTGGAGGCCATATGCGAAATAAAAAGGTTTTTGTAAATAAAATGTTAAAAAAATGTTATTTCTTCATTTGAAGATGCCGCCGAGTAATCAAATTTTGAAATGGAAAGCCTGGGACTCAGGTGAAATGAAAAAAGCTGTTGAGGCAGCTCGAAGTAACAAAATGGGCTATACTAGAGCGTCATTTTTTGCGACATAAAGTTTTCTGAAGATCAGTGAGGGGAAACTTGGATAACGTGTGAGGTCTGCAGGAAATGGCACATTTTGATTGCGCTAATGCTGAAGGAGACCAATGCACTTGTGGTTTTTGTCGCTGAAGCTATTTGTTTTTAATATGGCCCCCAGGGGCCATTTTACCTACAGTTTTGAGAAAACCAAAAATGAACATAAGATTTCAAATTGGAGTGTAAGAATAAGTCGAAAAATACGTAGCCAGCTCTCCGTCCACTAAAATCAAAAGTGAATTTTTTCAGTTTCAAAAATATCGGTGCCTGTCTAAAAACCTTTACGGCAAAACTCACTTATCTCGAAAACGGCACAACGATATTGGTTAAAATTTTTGTTTGGGTTTTTGTAAAATCAAAATAGTATATCTTTCAAAAAATGCTATATTTTTGGTTTTCGATTTTCTCAAAAATAGTTTAACGGATTTCGTTAAAAATTTGGATGAAATAGGTCCTATAAACATATTATTTTGAAAATTATTTTGATTTTAAAATTTAGTTCTTAAGTTTATATTATTAAATACAAATTTTTTTTTTCTAAAAATGTTTAAGAAAATTATAATACGTAATGAAACAAAAGTGAAGTTTTTTACCCTCTATCCAAAGATGATCTCCGGTGTCTGTTTTCGGCTTTCATATGCTCGATACGATCTCTTACTTCACGTTCAATTTTATCAGCCGTCTGGGCTGGAATGATGCTAAGGAAAAGACTTTTCTAAAACATAAAATAAATTTAATTTCTTCAATATGTCTCTTTTTCCTAAAAACAAAACTTACCTCTTGATCCCTTGCATATCGTAACAGCAAATTCTCTTCTATACACTCTCTGCGATCAAGAAAAGTGGTTCTTATAGCAATTTCCTTCATAAATCGAAAGTATATTCCCAAAACATTGACACATCCCAAGAAAATTGCTTCGGAAACAGTTTTAATCAAAATGTGATCATCGAGTCTGTATGTTACCATGGCAAAGTTGACCATGTAACATAGAGTCGCTGCTATACCTAAGATACAAGCATGCCAGTTGTCACTTAAAGGAATGAACATATAAATCGCATACAAAATGTAACTGCCATAAGATGGACGCAGCGGTGGAATTGGAAAATCAACTACGGCATGGTAGGTTGGTATTAAGAGATCTGCGAAAATTTTATTTAAAATAATTAGCTATAAGAATTTAATACAAAATGTTAACCTGATACGACTAAAATAAAAACAGCTGTGCATGAGGCGACATATGCTATCCATGGTTGTCGTTTTATTAGGTCTTCGCGGAAGGTTATGAAGAGCACCATCCAGACGAGAAGAATTGATGCAAGATATGAGAATATTTCGACAAAAACAGCACTCAGGTCCTGAAACAATTAAATTACATAGATCAATAAAATAATTTGTATTAGTTAATGGAAGTAGTTCATAGCTAGGTAGGTAGAAATGGAGATCTCAAGGCAACCTAGTCTGTGATCCAATTAACGCTGTAGTGCGCCGTTTTGATACCATAACTCATTTGACCTATCATAGAAAGGGAAAGATTTACAGAGAAGCTTCACAGCGGAAAAGAGAAAAAAGATCAGATCTCAAATCTTCGAATTCGCGAAAGAATGCTTTTCCAAAGGATTGCATTCTAATGTTTGCCAAAGCAGGACATTTGCAGAGGAAATGGATTACCGTTTCCCTTTCGCGTTGGTCACTACAACTACGGCAAAACGTGTTGTGAGGAATGTCCAATTGCTCTGCTTGGCCAACGTCCGGTACATACCGCAACAACCCTGGCTATGTCTTGCCTGGGCCTGCATAGAAGATCGTTTGAATGGGTTTTGTTATAAGTGGGCCATATCTTCCTAGATGCAATGCAGTTGGTTAAATTGCTCCACCTTCGATTTGATTCAGTTTGATAGATAGAAAAGATTTTCCCCTTCATAGCACCAAGAGGAATGTTAACCATTTCCGCAAGTGAACTATGAAGGGCCGAACCTTGCCTGGCTAGCTCGTCTGCCCGTTCATTTCCCTCGATATCACTATGGCCCGAAACTCAGATCAGGGTGACAACGAGGCTCGCAAGCTCATCGCGACATTACTGGATTACAGACAGTCTTGACAGCTTTGACAGCTGCCTGACTGTCTGTGAAGATAGCTGCATTTCAGTTTTGGTTTGGGCTTTGTTTAAGTATCTTACATACAGTAACAACAGTAGGTAACTGTTGAACTAATTCTAAGTTAAATAAGATTTAGTTAGAGTCAACTGTTAGTGTACCAATAAGACTTAAACGACTGTTTAACTTCATCGCAACTACGGCAAAACGTGTTGTGAGGAATGTCCAATTGCTCTGCTTGGCCAACGTCCGGTACATACCGCAACAACCCTGGCTATGTCTTGCCTGGGCCTGCATAGAATATCATTTGTACGAGTTTTATTATAGGTGGGCCATATGTTCCCAGATATAATGCAGTTGGGTAAATTCACATTCAATTTGATTCTGTTTGATAGATAGAAAAGATTTTTCCCTTCATAGCACCAAGCGGAATGTTAACCATTCCCGCAAGTGAGATATGAAGGACCGATCCTTGCCTGGCTAGCTCATCAGCCCATTCATTTCCTCGATACCACTATGGCCCGGAACCCAGATCAGGTTGACAACGAGGTTAGTGTTCAGGCTCGCAAGCTCATCGCGACATTGCTGGACCAATTTGGATGACGATGTGGCCGAGTTGATGGCTTTGACAGCTGCCTAACTGTCTGTGAAGATAGCCGCATTTCCTAAGTCAGTGATTTCAAAAACGCTGCTGAACTAGCCTTTACTAATCCTGATTGGACTCACCAGTGAGAAATTAGAATCGGCTTGCTTAATTTTACATTACAGAAATTGATTTTTCAAATTAACCTTTACTGGTTTGACTTGAAGTTGAGTCCGATTTAACCCGAAAATAAGATGATTTGGTACTTGAAGTTCGAGCTTATTGGTTATGTTAGAGTTGAATGTATTGTGCATTCTGTACTAGAAGTTTGCTTTACTAAATGCATCCTTCATTTTCACCAAATATAAATAGTCGCTTGCCAATAATATTTTCAGCATTGTTGATTATTACAAAAATTGCTTAAAATAAATTTCTTTTTTTTCCTATCTGTATCTTT
Organism: Syrphus vitripennis; assembly: GCA_958431115.1. NCBI lineage: Eukaryota > Metazoa > Arthropoda > Insecta > Diptera > Syrphidae > Syrphus > Syrphus vitripennis. The sequence goes on from OY288110.1 coordinate 29,434,877, forward strand.
GGTTTTAATGTGAAAATATGAGTAATTACTTACCGAAACTGCTGCCATTAACATTACAACATGAGTAATTCCGACGAGGGCTTGTAGAAGAATGAAAAGTGAAAGATAGCTTATTCGAAGTCGTTGCATGTACGTCGAATAAAACTGTTCCATTTCCAGATTCCGACATTGTTTCTAGAAAAAACAAACAACAAATTCTTATTAACAAATATTAAAGAACAAAAATAACTTAATTTATTTAAAAAAAAAAATTTAAAAAGACTCAATTTTTTCAAAACCTGTAAAATCTAATAGTAGTTATGTACAATCAATTAAGATAAAACATCGATTTAACATCACAAAAATGTTGGTGTATTCCTCCTATAAAATTTCAACACCTAATTTTTTTAAATCGATTTGAGTCGATGTTAGAGTTAAAATAAAAACAAATTCAACTAAAATCATTCAAGTTTTAGGAACATTTTATTTTAAAATTCAAAATGGTGTCCAACGCAAAAAACTTTGATCTTCCATCTGCCTCTAACTCAAAATTTTTCGTGATACTCCTTGATTTAGATGAATATTAATACATACTTGTATTTGGATTTTTTTCCAAAAATCCCTGCAAGTCGAATTTACTTTGATATCGTGTAGTATTCGATTAAAAGGCTATACCATCATATCAATCTAAAAGAATTTTGAACAACTCAAAGCAATACGGTATACGAAATGCCTTTCTTTTTTGCCTTGAGTTGAAAATATATACGAGTTATAACAAACCCCAATCTGCCTGATATTCAAAATAGAGGTCAATTCAACGCAAGGCAAAAAATGGATATTTATGAGGTTTTCCATGGGTAAATAAATCAATTTATTTTTGATCCAGATCAGTCAAAGATCAGATTTCCTCTGTTTTTGTATTCCATGGGGCAAAATAAATTGATTTATTTTTGATTTAAAATCAAATCTGTAGATCTGGATTTTTCGGCAGATTTACCCCTCTTGGCACTAATAGTAATACAACTTTCAGCTGTTAGCTTGACAGATACAAGTTTTTCTTTATATTTGTGATTTGTAATTTGTTTTGTTTAGTTTTGGTTTTGTTTGAGTTTTCATCTATCAAACAAATAAATTTTACAAAAAATTTTAAATGAATTAGTAGATTCATCAACTTCATCTTCTTCTTCTGAAAAAAATCAAGTCATGAAAATTCTATTTCAAAAAGAAAACAAAAATCGGGATTCAGATTTTGTAAATAAATATTCGTTTACACCAACACGAAGTTACACCAATACAATGACAATAAATCAATTCAAATTGTATTCCATGGGCCACGAAATAAATCAATTTTTTGATCGAAATCTGGATTACCCATGGAAAACCCCATTAGCCTTCCATTTCAACCTGACGGTTTAAGTTTTGGTAATTATATTAAAAGTTCGTGTCAGATTCTGAGGAGGGATTGCCAAATGCTGATTTCATGCGTTATCTCTTATATATATTGGCCTATGCTTCAAGTAATGAAAAAGCAGTACGCGTTTTCAACACGACTACAATAGCTTAGAGGCCGAAATATATCAACAGAAATATTTACCTTCCGAAATACACAATTAGTTTTAGCATATAATCATTTTTAAACTTATATCTTTTAAAATACCTATTAAGAATTTTGAAAAAAAATGTACATATAACGAAGAAATGTAAGGGAAAAAAACTTTTTCTATAAAACCAATAAAAATTAATTTTTTGAAACGCATAAACTTCAATACAATCCAAAAAAAATATTAATGGAGACGTAATAGGTCCAACACTCTTGTGGAATCGAAAATATTGACGTACGATCTGTGGATTGAGCCCCAGATATGCTAATTCTATTCATGCCTGAATAATGTTCAACCCTGACGATTGAAAAACAATACGAACACAAATTGTTTCGAATAAACGGGCCCGTGGGATTCACATCCTCCCCACTCGATGGCGCTGTGCATAAGTGCATATAAGTGTTCTTGACCTACAAGGCTGAACGATATCAACTTCAGCCATTCATAGGTATTGTAAACATTATCATTTTAATACAACATTAACGTTTATTAATTTTTAATTGGTTGTAAAAGTAATAGATTGTGGGACACAATGGTCAATCTACCGGATTGAGCTTAGATTTGTATTCTTGTATTTTTTTATCATTTTTTTTTTCAATTCATAAAAATCGATCATGGGTCTTGATTTCTGACTCATATGGAAAAATTATTTGAATATATTCTCGGAAAATAAACAAATTTATACAAACTGATATAATAATTTATAAATATTTTTTATCCTGAAGGGAATAACATTAGCTCACCCTTAAGAATCCCCACTCCCATTTTCGTTCGTAATAGAGATTTGCAGTTGGTTCATGTGTCGGTTTCCTTCGTAATTGCTCCGAGTTCCTTTGCAAAATCGTATTCATATTTCAAACTTTTGTAGTGCCGCTTTTAATCAATTAGGATTGATCATTTTGAATGCTCTTTTGTTTTTTTTTTATCTATAAACAGAAAAAAGAATAAAATATTACAAAACCATTTTCATAACATTATATTATTTAATTAATGTATTAAAAAATTGCTATCAATATTTGCAATGGATTATTTTATTGTTCACGCTTCCTTTTCATGATTGATAAATTATTTTGTTAATTAGAAATCAGTGTTTTTCTTTTAATTTCAAAGATAATAATAAAACATTTCGAACAGACGTACATATGTATATTCATAAGATATATAATAATTGTTGGATGTTAGTTCTATAATGTTTCAAAAGAAGTTATACGCATTCTTATAGAAAGGAACTTGCAACAAAAATTTGAAATTATATTAAAATCAAAAAATAGACTGACAGGCATTAATTTAATTTTAATTTAAAATTATTCAGTGTCGTTCAAACCGTTAGATTACTATACTTTACTTCAATTATTTGTTGTTAAAATAATGTAGCGGTTTCCGAGGAATTTAAGATCCTTTTAAACCGTTTTTAAATCATTGTATGACAGGCTCCTTTATTTTCAGCCTGAGGGATGTGTTTCCAAAATTGTTTAAATAATGTTACGTTGTTTATTGGTGCAAGATTTCTATTTTTTTAAAAATTGATATAAAACAAAATGATTTTATTTTTCAAAACTCCAAAAAATCAAAATAAAATCCAAAAAATGGTAAAATTTGGGAAAATAACATTTCATCAAAAGGTAGCCAATATTAAAAAATAATTAGTGAATTTTTTCAAAAATTTTGTTGATTGAAAATTATTCTAAAACATCACAAGTTAAAGTTTTGGATTTGGATTTCCAAATGGCAAAAACGTCTCAAAATATTTTAATGAATTTTTTTAAAGTTTTTTTTAACGAAATTAACAAATGTTTTTTTTTTCAAAAAATCATTATTAGAGGCTCGTACAATTGAAGCGTATTTTGATAACATTCAAATTTGTATGATAGAGGCAAGTTAGAGGGTGATTTGCATAAGGTATCGTTAGAAGCGAGACAAGAAAAAAAAACGGCGAGAGATCGATTTCCAACCGTTAAGTAGAGAAGGACAAATTTCTTAAGAAAATGAGATAAGATACAAAAAAAATTAAAAAAGAAAATTAATTTTGAACTGAAAAAGAAATATGAGCTACTTTAAGGCAAATAAATTTTATTAAAAATCAAATCCCTCAAATTAATAATCCTGATTTTTGATAATTTCGCAATTACAAAATCTTCATTTACAAAATCGAGCATTTACACCTGCGAAATTTTAATTTGGGAGATTTATTGGTTGTCATCGTCTCGTTAAGATATCTAGATGTCAAACTACTCTTGTGACGAATTAACGGATATGCAATAGGTTTCTCATAGAGGCGTTCCAGTCATACGATATTTTCAAGATATTTCTTCTACAACACTGAATATTGGTTCATCGAAGGAAAGAGTGGCCATATTCTGTATCAGAACTACTAGACGGAGGAGTTTCGGATATGGTTCGATGTAATCACAGGGGGAATGCTACTATGCTATATTTGCCCCAAAACCCTAACGCAGTGTTTGCTTTCCCGATTCGACTGTTCTGCCATCAGTAGAGATAGTTACTCTCAAGATATTGAACATTTTATAGTAGCTGAACTGGTTGAGCAGAAATATTTACCTGAGTAGTAAAATTAATCCACTGTTTCGTAAATTAAAAGAGTCCAACTACGGAAAAACTCAAATAAAAGGTTTCTTGAAAAAAAGGTAGTTTTTGATATTTTTATTTCTGAAAAAGTACAGTACTTTTGGGCATTTGGATTCTAGTGTTAAATTAGGAATTAATAAGAACATTGTATAATAAAAAAATATAACTTACTAATTTAAAATTTTGAAAAAGAAACGGTTTAAAAAATGTATTTTAAAAAGAGGATTAAAATAGACCCCTCAAATACAATTTTTTTTTTGTTTTGGTCACACATATATTACCCTGCATTTTCTAAAACTTTTTTTTTGAAAAGTCTATAGCTAGCTTCTTTAAAAATTGTTGGATACATATTTTGAAAATTTTGTTTCTAAGTGCATATTTTTTTTTCATAAGTTCATATTTTCTCAACACATCTTTGACATCTTTTTTTTTAAAGAATATGTCTTGAGAGTCAAGTTGCAAATACAAAAGAATAGCCAGGTCTTGTGAACATTTATGAATATTATAAACCTGAATATGAATTAATTTTAAGGTCCGAAAGGTATTTTTTAAGCTTCAAAGTGATTTATCGACAGTTTTGTTGTTTGACTTTTTTTAACTTTAATTGATAGGTAGTTTGAAGATAAAGAAGATTTACCTTTTTATGAAAATAGACCGAAATGTTTATCCCTATCAGTCCTCTTTCAGAACAATGGAAAGAAAACTATCTGGGAAAACGAATTTGTGAATATTCAGTTCTTCGAGGAATCTTACAATTGGTTTCCTCATATGAAATTTCAAGTTCAGGATGAGTCATAACGTAACACTATCTGATGATGACAAATTAACACCAAATTAGACTTCCAGGAAATTGGGTTTCTGTAATGACCTGACAACAGGAATGTTATATGGACTCATATTGTCAAAAATATATTATTTTATTTGAGGCAAGTTGTACAAATATTTAAAAAAAAGTGCTTCGATTTCTCGATTTCGGCCGGTTAGTTGAGGTTTCAATATGGTTGAAGTTAATTCCATGCTTAAACCAGCCTTGAACGACAGCTAAAAACACCGAATTAAGATGTTGAACTAAGGCCAAACCACGATTGCACAAATAGTCTTTTGAATCACAATCCCGATGCAAACAAGTCACTGGTACCGTGCAATAAAGCCAAGTGAAATAAGGCCAACTTTCAAAAATTGGCCTTATTGCACTTTGCGAAAGTGAAACAAGGCCAATTTGCGGCAGTTGGTCTTATTTCACTTAGACAAAGTGAAATCACTTTCAACAGTTAATTTTACTGCACTTTGACAAAACGAGCCCACCCAAGGCACTTTTGAACAAAAAAACTGTTGACATTGGCCGTTGCCTGGTGACTTAATATACCCTAAGCGGAGCGACGAAGTCGCATGAGTGGGTGTGTCCCCGAAAAAGGGAGTTAAAATCCAGAGGACCCGCGAAGCGGACCACCCAAGGTACTTTTAAACAAAAAAAAACTTGATATTGCCGCCTGTCTGGCGTTTTGATAATCTAAGGTCGATTTGGTCTTATTTCTCAAAATATTTTGGTCTTATTTCACTTTGCCAAAGTGTAATAAGGGCAACCACTGATAACATACTAGTTTACAAAATGTTGGGTCACCGATGCTACCTAAAAAACAACAACTTTTTTACTAATTTGGGGTCGCTGAAAACGAAAATGGCATTAATTTTTTTTCCAAAGAACCGTTTTCGAGATATGTACATATGCTCAAAAAAGATTTTTTTGGTCTATTTTTCGAACACTGGCTTATATCTCTTAAGTCATCTTTTTAATTTACATATAGTAAATATTTTTGGAAAGATAACACTTTCTGCTTTATAACGGTATACGGTTTGTTTTAATCGGATGCGAATTCAGATACAAGCGATCAAAGATTATAAAAATCGATTTTTTCGAGCTTTGTTGAAAATTTATCATGTTCAATTGAACAGTGTGGATAGGGCTCAAACAAAATATATTTTTATAACAAAAATTTTAAGACTTAATTCGTTAAAATTGAACGATAAATGTAGAAGCTATGAAATAATGAAGTCATTGTCTTAAAAAGAAAATTTAGTATATTCTATGTAAATTTGTTTTTTTATTACATAAAGTAGTAATATGAAAACCATTTCGTATGAAAAAATGACTGACTTGTTTTTCTTATTTATTTCATAGCTTCTATATTTATCGTTCAATTTTAACGAATTAAGTCTTAAAATTTTTCTTATAAAAATATATTTTATTTTAGTCCGAAAAAATATTTTTCTATTTTTTTTCTATCCACACTGTTCAATTGAAAATGATAAATTTTCAAAAAAGCTCGAAAAAATCGATTTTTATAATCTTTGATCGCTTGTATCTTAATGAATTCGCATCCGATTAAAACAAACCGTATACCGTTGGAAAGCAGAAAGTGTTATCTTTCCAAAAATATTTACTATATGTAAATTAAAAAGATAGCTTTAGAGATATAAGCCAGAGTTCGAAAAATTGACCAAAAAAACCTTTTTTTGAGCATATCTCGAAACGGTTCTTTGAAAAAAAAATAATGTCATTTTCGTTTTCAGCGACCTCAAATTAGTAAAAAAAAGTTGTTTTTTTCAGGTAGCTTCGGTGACCCCAAAATTTTTTAAACTAGTGTAATTGGCCTTATTTTACTTTTGCAAAGTGCAATAAAGCCAATTTTTGAAAGTTGGCCTTATTTCACTTGGCTTTATTTCACGATACCCAAGTCACTAGCTGAATACAAGCAATAAGGAATAGGAAGGTTTGCCATTTGTAAAAAACTTGTAGTTCAACCAAAATTTAATGTTTTTGTAATTTTGAAACTTGAATTTCATGTCATCAAAAAAACTTGGTTGAGTGATTTGATTTCAATGTAATTCAAGTAAATCTTATTAAGAAAAAAAAAAACTTTTAAGTTTTTTTTCCAGCTTCTGCACCCTTGTTGTATTCTGTTCAGGAGGTTTAGTCTAATATTCACAATCTGAAAATTATAAGACAAGATTTTTGGTAATGTTATGATTGAATTCTGGAATTGGTGACCAAACCAATAATAATTAAGAGTTCAATCATGAACTAAAATCAAGTAGTGAACTAAATGTCTGATCTAAGTTAACTAGTTTAGAAATTGAACTACTTCGTTCACATAGAACATAGATTTTATAATAATCTTTATTATGGGGGTAATATTGGACAGTCCATGAACAACCAGGGCCTAAGTGTATTGCAACTCTCAACCATTTCTGTGTGCGTGATATAACAGGAATGGAGGGGACCCATAATTTTGTGCCGAATCCGAACGGCTAGGGTGGAAGGTACTCTATTCTTAAAAACTAATACTTTTGAAGAGTTTGTAAATTCCTCACAAAGGCAGGAGGCCTTGAAAAAAACCTTTCTGTTTTCAGTTGGACGAGGCTGGGAATCGAACCCAGACCTCCGGCACAACAGTCCTAAGCACTATTACACAAAGGGCTAAGACTAGCTTCTATTAGCACAGATAATAAGTTATTTATGTTCATTTGGGCTTATTTCTTTTCTTTTTTCATATTTTTAAAAATTAGATAAAGTTCACTTGACCAGTAAATATTTTCTGTTAAATATTTTTTGTCAAACTTAACCAAGCACTTAAACTGCTGGATAAATTAAAAACTTTTTTATTTAATTACCTTTAAACAAAACAAAACAGCGCCACAATGATGATAAGTTTATTGAACCATAAATAAATTATTGTTAGCTATTCCTCCTTAATTTATTTTTATTTTCACTATACTCATAGATAGGTGCAAAAAATAACAAATAAAGAAAAACTCACTTTTTGTGTTTGAAGAATTTACAACACTATTCTATTAATGCGAGTATTATTATTTACGGGAAACACTTAAATTTGAATTTATTGCTTTCTCAGGAGCTTATACTCACTTGATATAGTCAATATAGAAATCGATTGCTTATCAGTTTAGCACCTGAGAGAGCACTGTGTCACGATAAACCAATAATTATCACAAGTCTCTATCTCACATGAAAAAAAAAACCACTGTTGTTGCTATAAATTTGAACAATAAATTAGCATTGGCAAATAATAATTCCACCAATTGGACAATCGATCAACGATAAAGCCAATAGATAACAAAAACTGAAATAACTAAAATCGATACACGAGTACCGAATGTAATTCGAAGAAAATTATTTAATAAAAATCGAACGGATTTGATTATAATTTCAGGGCTAGAAACTCTTTTTAATATTAAATTCGAAACTTTTATTATATAGTTTTAGTATTTCCACGTGGATCCACACCTTTTTTCTCACTGAAGACAATTTAAATGGGGCACTTTTATCAAATTGCAGAATCACAGAAAAAATAGAACAATTAAAGAACGAATAAGTTGCGAACCTTTCGTTTGAATAACTTCTTTTCGGAATTTAAACTCACGATAAAAAAGGAAAGTTTATTTTTTTTTTCAAATAGAAACTTTCCAAAGATAACGATTAAACTTTTAATCAATTACTTTGTTTTTGTAACTAAATATGTTTTAAATCTAATTGAACGTTATCCGTTAAAGTCCCGTAGCCAACTGAACAAAGTTCTGTAGACGGAAAAAAAATATTCATCGTCTTCTGATAAACTCACTAAATACACATGTTATCAGTAGAGAGTGAGTGAATGAATAAGAAAAGTGATCGATAAAAAAGTAAAGGTAGTGTTTGATTGACAGGTGGAAAATTAATATGGAAAACGGAGCTTCTTTATTTTTATTTCTAGTCTGATGATAAGCCTGGAAGACAGCTAGACAGTAGGGTGCTTTAAATTGTTTTTCCTGATAATAGCCTCCCATAAAGCAAATGTAACTAGATTGATAGATGTTTTTTTTTTCTTTTTTTTTTGTAATGTGACCCTAAATTGAACACCAATAAAAAATACTTACTGCCCTGGTGTGGTGTTGTTTGAAAGGCCACCCACGTATCGCTGGCAGTGTTTGGTGCAAGCTTTCTGTTGCTTAACTTTCTATAGAGCTGTCATATGAAAACTGCTGACAAGGATCAAGGATCTTTTTATTCCCAAAGGCAAACAAATAAATTATTGTAAAAGATTCACTCTTTCAGTCTAATCATTTATTATTTATGGTTTTTTATATTTTATAATTTATAATGAGAGAAATAGGACAGGTCAGAGAAAGAGCAAAAAGAAACAGAATTTTCATAAATTTTTTTGTAGGCTTTATTTCTATTTATTTCCATACTTACCATCTAGCCAGATGTCTCGCATCGTTTTCCAGAACTCAGAGGGTATCTCGTCTGGCCCAATTGCTTTCCCTTTTTTAAAGAGAAATTGCTTGTTTAAAAGATCTTCATAATACTGATCCCATCTCCAAAGAATTTTGTCCTCATCCACAAGGAGTTGGCGTTGAGTGTTGTTAATAAACATTTGGGAACGACTCTCCAGAGCATATTTCTATACGGCATTTTTTTTTACATTGCGCAGTTTTTGAATAGCATGTTTTGTATCAGCAGCCAGTGCAGATATTTCCACCAGTTGCCGATTGTTGTTTTGACATCATCACTCTACCACCATATTTCTTTGTTGTGTTTTTAGTGTTTTTGGCAGTTCCTAGCAGTGATTTCAATTACAGCAGGCATGTTACTTTGCAGAGATTTACATATTTTTGTACTCCGCACTCTGCATTTGCATGTATGTCTATGTTTTCATGCAACTGAGTCAAACGCTTCATATTTATCCAGATTTTACCACTTTATTTCCCTAGAACCTTCTGTTTGTATTTTCGTATTCTCATCTCCATAAAAATTCAAGATCTCAGCTAAATTTCCACGACTGCTGTAAGTGATGTTTTTTTTGATGAAAATGGTATTTGTTAAGGACTGGAGCATCAAAAGTTAACAAAAGTTTTGAACTTTTTAAGGTGAGTATAAATCTCTTTCCGAATGCAAAACACAAAATCCGACAACGTGGCTCAAAGCTTCAAATGCAATAAAGATGTTTTACATAAGATACTCATTAAAAGAGGTGGTGGGTCTATTTTTGAAAAAAAAAAAATTACTGAAAATGGAAAACAAATATATTATCAAACAAGAACAATACTTGCAATGGAATATTTTACACGGTTTTGAAACCCAAAATTAGTAAAATATTTTCTAAAAAAAATCGAATTCAAACTCCAAATTTTGATAAAAAAAATGGAAAAAGTTTAGTCCACTTTTTTTTCCAAAGTAGGTTCAAAAAGTTTAGTAATTTATTTTTAAAACTGTGACTTAAAGTGCCCAGTTCTTTGTCGTCATTTTTGAATTGAAAGACGAAAAATGGAATGATTTTCTAGTTTTTGGAAAATTGAAAACTATCAAAACATACAAAAATACAGTGCTAGTAGCATCCAGCAGTACGGTGAGGTATAAACTCTATTAAACATATGAGCACTCGGTGAATACCAGCTTTAATCTGGGTACTAGATCAACTTTTAAAGTCTCGTAAATAATGAAAATAATACAACCATTTCAATGTTTTCAAGTAAATTTATTAAAATATAATTACTTCTGTTGTCTTTCTCGACTTCAATTGTCATTTTTAATCGAAAAAACTAAAACATTACAATAACTCAAGAATAAAAGTTTCTGTAAAAACGCAGCTCAGGAAATAATATGCTGATTATTTATTTTACTCCCTAAGCTAAAATAAGCTTTATCTCTTCAATCGTTTGCTAAACGTCACCACAAACTTTGAATTTGGAGAAACAATTTTTTTATTTTCTAGTTCGTTTGTTTGTTTTTTTTTATCATTTTAATTATTTTCTAAACTGTACCGTTTCAATTTGAAGTCTTTTCATTTATGAATAGCCAAATTATAAATAGAAGAGATAAAGATAAATGCGAGAAAATCGGCTTCAGTTTGCTTTTTGAGTTATTTTTGACTTTTTAAAGTTCAACTGAATGTCTTACACTGCCATCTATGTATCAGTATAGATTTTAGAGTCCAATAAAACTGATCTAGTACATTCTCAAATAATCCACCTGCTACTTTTTTGACATTTCTAATCTAATCTGACAATTGGTTTTATTTTGTAAAAAATGGTGCGACCAAGACGACGACGGAGTGAAACTTTTTAAATTAAATTTTCTCAAAACTTCTAATACCATCTGCATCAGATCTAAAAAAAATAAATTACACTAAGTTATTTGAATTGCAAACCGATATTGGTTGCTTTTCTCAAACGGCAAACACTTCATAACCCGGAACGATGTCGGCGTTTACAGAGAGCGCTTTGCTGAAAAAATTGCAAGAACTAAACTCAAGTCAACAGAGCATCCAAACATTGTCCTTATGGTTGATCCATCACCGGAAACACCATCAAGCAATCGTCAAAACATGGTATAAGGAACTGCAAAATGGTAAGTCATCGCATTGACCAGTGGATAAATCAATAACACTCATCGCCTTATAGTTCCAGAATCCAAGAAACTCACCTTTATGTATTTAGCAAACGATGTTATCCAAAATAGCAAAAAGAAAGGACCCGAATATGGTCGTGAATTCGGTGTTGTGCTGGCGAAAGTATTCGCCTACATCGGTGACAATTGCCGGAATGAAAAACTCCTTGGTAGTCTGGGCAGAATTCTGAACATCTGGGAAGAACGTGGTGTCTATGATTCCAAACTAATCACTGATTTTAGAGCCAAGCTAAATAAAACTGTCGAACCAATAGAACCACCACCATCCAAAGAGAAGGAAAAGGACAAGGAAAAGAAACTGAAAAGAACAAGATCCAATTCGGGTTCGGATAAAAAAGAAAAAGTAGCGAAACCCGAGGAGAACAATGGGGTCACAGAAATCGATTTGAGTCCCCATTTACCACTGGGTGATCCTCCAGAACCTGAGGAGCTCATCAAAGCTTTGATGGAAATGGAAAATTCGGCTTCAAGTGATGCAGTGGTTCGGGAAAGGATCGCCAATCTGCCACCAGAGATATCAGAAATTACTTGTTTAGCTAAGTTGGAAGATAAAGATGCAGCTAGAGCATTAGCCACTCAGGCAAGTTTTTAATTAAATAATATTGGACACTCAATTTTTATTGAATCGATAACAGGTCAATGAAGCAGTTCAATTGCTTAACGAATACAATGCTAGACTTGCCTCTGAAATGGAAGATCGTACAAAATTGGCAACGATGTTGAGAGATTTTCAAGCCGAACAAAAGGAACTCCTGGCGCAAGCCGAGGAAAGACATGAAGTGAGTGCAAATATAAGGCTTAAAGATGTTAACTGCTTTTTGATATACAACTTTTTTTTTTTTTAATTTAAAACAAAAAAAAAAAATAGTCAGGGAAAATTTTGCAGAACATGCACCCCACGGGCAAAAAAATGCTGAAAGAGAAGATGATTTTGAAATCAAGAAAATTAATGCTTCAACAAACATGTATACCTTCAAACCAAAAATTTGCCATCGGCTCTAGGTTTAGAAGAGTTTTCAGTGTTGGTAGAATAGATTCAATCAGTCAGTAGCGTTGTCTTGCCACATACTGCAATCTAGGCTTATCGCTTCATTTAATTTACCCACATTTTTTTAAAGAATACTTTACTTATCCATAGCATGGTAATATGTACTTTAAAATCACATATCACTAGACCTCAAAATTTAAATGCATTTATGTTAAAGCCTAATAATGGAAAAAAATGCAAAAAAACAAAAAAAAAAAACCAACTTTAGGTCATAAAAAAACCTTTTCTAGAGGTCATGAGGCAGAATTTTTTGAGTTATGAGTCTCTTAAGTTAATGAGCCCTCAGTGTTTCTTCTTTTTCTGTAAAGCTTTAAATATAAGTCCTATTGATGAAATGAAAATCAATAATCATAGGAATGAGATGATTGTTATCATCTCTCCTGGGACCACAACTCTCCCACTTTACTGCTTCACCTTAAGGCTCCACCTGTGGGGTATTCCGCTATCCATACAAATAATATCTATGTTGAAAGAATTATTTTTGAGGGCAAGTGAAGTGGTGGAAATACATCTAAAAAAAACTTGTACAAAATAGTTTATTCCTTAAAGTTGGCAAAAATGAGACTCTACAAGAATGAAGTCTATAATCAAGGGTTTCTTTAAAGAAAAGTTAACTAATTCTGTCAGTTGGTCTGTTTACAAGGGAGTGAATTTCAAGTAATTTCTTAACATTATTTAAAAATTTATTAACTTGTGTTATTCTAACACAATTTTGGAAATAAAATCATTGGACATACATTTGTAAATGTCAAAGTGGCATTAGAGTTAGTATGAAGCTATAAAGATAAAATAGACCTTTCCCGACTTTAACTGCAGTAAAATACTAAAAAATAGTACGATGTTTTATTCGTGAAAAACTAGTAAGAATTGCTCAACATTGTTTTTAGCTCTTAGATATTCTACTCGAAAACGGCTCTTACGATTTTAATTAAAATTTCTTTTTTTTTTTAAATAATTTCAGGAGTACAATCAAAAACTGGTGAAATTGAAGGCTGTCCAAAAAGAACTGCAGGATCATCTTTCCAATCTACCCGACTTGACACAGCTTCCCGATGTAACTGGTGGCCTAGCCCCACTTCCATCAGCTGGAGATCTCTTTAACATTCACTGAACTTCATTTTTGAAGATTTTCTTCGAAAAACCTTACGTAAATTTAAATAAAACAAACAAATACACACATAACAATATATACATAGGGTATATAAAATCGGCAAGTTTCTGTGCTTACCGCTAGGTTAACTTTTTTTGAATTTAGTTTGACAAATATTTCTTTAAGATTTTCACCGTTGCTTTGCTTCTATAATAATTATTAATAAATTGTAGTTACATTTATTTTACCCAAATTCTTTTGGACAAATTATTAAAATGCAAACATAATAAAAAAATTTAGTTTTATCGCAAATAATTTGAAAATTGATTACAAAAAAAACCTAAAGTTTTTTTCTACAATCGTATATCGAAGATCAGTGGATTTTGTCAGTAAATACAAGGAATTATATAAATGTATTTATATTTTGTTTTAAATTTTTATTCAATGCATTGCAAAATTTGCAGGACCACACCATTTTTCGGTGAAATCCAGGACATCCGGAATGCCCCCGGTGGGCGCCATTTTTAGAGCGACACTAAATTTACTCCAAGTATCTCGATTTGATTGACGATTTGAAGATTTAAATGTTACCGGTTGACGACCACGTACCGGATATGCACTAAGGACACACGGAAAATCTGTGACACTCAAGCTGGATTCATAAATTCCACGATCATCGACTGGCAAAACCTAAATAAGGGGATTAGTTAATTAAAATGATTTTTTTTTGAGGATATTTTCCTGACCTGGTCAACTTGTTGATCCATACTAACTGCCAGAACCCATTCACGCACTTCTTCGTGCAAATGGGGATCAGTTTTCAAATGAATTTCCTCAGGCAAGGGAACGGAACTGGGAAAATCAGTTACCGATAGATCAGAATGATCTACTAAATTTCCAGAACCCTCTTCAATGGCATCACACACATCTAAATAATGATTAAGAATGACAAATGCTTCGGATTCCCTTCCAGCAGCACGAAGATCCATTCCGGCTTCAAAGAATCCCTTATCCACGGGAATTACATCAGTATACCGAAGCATTGCAACGGATATACGTACAGCAATTGGCTGAAGTGAAGGTAATTGTCGGCAGGCAGCTCTGGTCGTGTAATAATGAGCTATTAATAGTAATTGCTCAACAGTGTCAAGCATTTTTGATGCGGCGAAGTCAGATGCTTTGAGAGTCTGGAAAAATTGAGACCTTTTAAAATGTTCAATTTGAAAAGCTAATGTAGGTCACCTGCCAAAGTTTGAATAGAAAATTTCTTAAATCTTTCCACATTTCCGCAGCCGATTCTTCCCTAAGGGCAAAGCAATCCAGCGCAATCCGGTTGTAAATGTTAAAATTTGCCTCCAATGGCGGTGCACCATGGGTAAGATACAATCCAAGAGCTGCAGAGGCATCCCCTTCTCGAATCAATTGCGCAGCATATATAGCTAGGTATTTATGAAGGACCGGACTGCTGATGTTCTTGGCCTTGTCTAAGCATCTTACCCATTGCCCTTGGTCGGCCAACATGTCCAAAGCACTCATGATATCTTAAAACGAGGATGTTAATATATAGCAAAAATAGATAGAAGGTGTTTCTTACCAATATCAGCCAATTGTTCAACGTTTCCTTCGTTCTGCAGTCTTGATTTCTGTTGTTGTTCAACATAGGCAACCAGTTCTGGATCGATCTCTTTAGCCAAACGTCTTGCCTTGGCCCATTGCTCAGATTTGATGAATACATCAACAGCTTCTTTGGGTAGATCCGATGACAAATACAACTGTGCAGCAGGCCCTATCTGGCGTATTTCAAGGAGTCTCGGACCCAACTGATGAGCAATATAAGTTGCATCTTTTCCCTCTAAAAATTGATTGCATATCTCCGCAGCTCGTACAAGAGCTCTTTCGACAGTTGGTTCATCGGCGTTGGAGCTGTTTATTTGCATCAAGCACTCTGCGGCTTTTCGAAAGTCTTCTCGTTTAGCAAACTCAGCGGCCTTTTGAAGGTATGCTCTCGAATCATCTCCCGATTGGGCACTTCTTCGCTGATCTTGAGCCTGCAGCCGTTTAAGGTCATTCAGAGCCGATGGATGATGTTCTTCAGCAATGCGAAGAGCTTCATCGAACATTCCATTATCTTTGTAATAGTCGATAATTATATCAGGACGCTGGGCTCTCAAAAGCAAAGCTTCATATTCGCCAAAGTTTCGAGTTTCAAGAGCTGACGCAGCTTGATTCACTAAAACTTCATTAACAGCTTCAGGGAGATAAGTCTCAGCAACACTTACGGCTGCCTTCCAATCGCCAGCATGGGTATACATCAAAATAGCTTCTCTTGGTTTATTTGCTTTGATAAACTCAACTTCAGCTTCTTCAAATTTTCCCTCATCCTCCAGGGACATTGCGATTTTCAAATGAACCTCGTCGGTAGGTTTGCCCGATATACGACAGAGATCCATTGCGAAATCAAATTGGCCAGAATCACATGCGAAACCCAAAGCAGTATCCAACAAGCTTAGCTTTGTAAGCAATCGAACAGCTCCTTCAACTGGTAAGGACTTAGCCCACATGTAAGCTACCTGATTGCTGGCTCCGTCGGTTCCCTTTTGTTTGGCCACACGGTATCCATCTTCCCACCGATTGGCAGTGCAATACATGTGGACAGCTGACTTCCAGTCACCTGCAGCAATGAAGTGTATTTCGGCATTCTTGAACTTTCCCTTGGTCTCGAGTTGCCGAGCCAGATGAAGATGTGTACTATCAACAAGCTCGTTATGAAATCTTTCAACAAGACGAATCATAGAGTCGTACAGTTCACGCCGTTTGTACATGGCAATAGCTAAATCGGGCTCATTGACAGCAAGTAAAACTTTTTCTGCATCTCGGTATTTTCCTAGAAGGACGAAAAGAAGTTTCTATTTTTGCTCAATTGGATCAAATTCACAAATACCAACCTTGTTCTTCTAAGTTTCCTGCCAGACTTACAAAGAGATCTCGCATTTCCTCTGAATTAAGATACTTCTCACCAATGGAATAAGCCTTCTCCCATTTACCGTGTTTATTTAGAAGTTCAATGGCTTCTTTGAAAAGATTAGCTCGAACCAAAAGATCCTCAGCACCATCTAGATCTCCGGCAAAGGCCAAATGTTTCGAAAGATCCAGTGCATACTTTTGTATCTCTTCTGGTTCGTCTAGAACCTTGGCAATTTGGACAGCCTTCCGCCATTGCTTTGCACCTACAGCTGCATCAAGAGCTTTTCGAGTAGCTCCAGCTTCGATATAGTGATTTATAGAAGCGTCTAGTTGCTTCTTTGACACCAACCAATCTCCCCATTCTTCTTCAAGACTCGTCACTTCATCGGGTGCTACTTGCCTGGATAATTCAAGAGCTCTAGCATAAGCACTGCCCTTACGGAATAAAGTTAAGGCAGCTTGGGGATTTGAAAGTTTGTAAGCAATGTCACCAGCCATCTCATAGAGCTCTGTAAAAAAAAATTATAAACTTCATAGATTTGCATTCAATGTGTAATTCAATATAATATTTACCACAATTGACCAATCCTTCAGTGACTTTTCGCATCATTCCCTCGTTTTCCAGCAGATAAGATGTTTTTAAAGCAAGTCTTGCTGCTCTGGCAGGTTTGTTTGCCTTCAGATAAAGAGTCATAGCTTTCTCCACCTCACCCTGCTCCTCAAGCACTTGTCCCGCCTTCTCTTCCTGACCCGAAGAAAGAAGAAAACTCATTTGGTCTTCTTTGAGTTGTGGCAACATAGGATAGCCTCTTCGTTCAGCCAAGTTAATAGCTTCATCCCACATACGAAGCATTTTATACATTTGCAAAGCTGATTCAATTTCACCTTGTTCCAAGTAGATACGCTCTGCCGTTCTAAGATCGGAATTGAGAAGAGCCAACTTCGCCCTTACCTCGGGGCACATAATTCCTGGTCCCATAGTATCCTCGTACTTATCCGAAGTGGCAATCATTTCCTCTAGATAGAATGCCTTAGAAACATTACCTAAAGCAGCGTAGCAGCGTTGAGCAACACGCAAATTGCCGTCTTCTAAAGAAATAATTGCTAGATTGTGCCACATGGCTTTGGCAGCAGGTTTGTCTCCTAAGGTCTCTAGAAATTGTACGGCTCTTCCGAAATCACTATCATTTACTGCAGTTCCAAATTCAACTAGACCCTCGTCCAATTGGTATGTGTGCTCAGTTGGACCCTCTTGAGTGCGAACAATTGTGCGACCCTAAGATAGATTCATTCGTAAATACAGAAGAGACATAATAGTTCTTATACCTACCCCCTCTCTGATGACTTCTAGGACATCTCCCCGAATTGACATCATGGTCATGTGTTCTGGGAGATCTATGTTATACCAAATTGCTAAGTTATTGTTACCCTGAGCTATTACTACATCACTCTGTGGAACCCATTGCACGAAGGATATGTTTCCAAGCAAGGTCTGCTTCTTTCCAGCGTAAATATCGGCTAACATAAGTCTGTCAATATTTCATGTTAATAAAGTAAGAAGAAACTTGCAGGCTAATCAGAGTATACCTCAATTTCTTATCTCTAAATAGAAGCTTGTGAGCGGTCTCACTTAATTCAATCCAATCGATCTTCGAATCGTGACTAACTTGGCTAATCACTGTTTGGGAAATAAGATCCACCACACAGATAGTTTTAGCGTCAAGAAGAAAAGCTAACTTTTTGTTGTCTCTACAAATAGAATTCATATACAGCTGAGTGAATAGAAAAAATGTTTCCAAAACGCTACCTAGAGTTGCCTCTTTCATTTAAACGCACCGAAATAACATGAGGATTAACAAATTCGGTCCTAACCGAACCCAATATCTGATTTTCTCCATATTCTACTAAAGATAACTCACCAACGTTGAAAATCAAACAAACAGTAGGATTCTCAAAATAGAATCGCTCGTGTCGTCCCGATATCGACCACGATACCTCACTCACCAGATTTCTAGTAAGATCACTCAAAATCAGAGAATCTTCAGTTCTTGCTACCAAAAAATTATCCTTTCCCATGATTCTTACATCGTCTATCTCAAGTCCAAGTGTTGATTCGATGGTCATTTGTTCACTTGGTTCTTGGATAGACTTCACAAGGAGCTGGCTGGGAGCAACAAAGATGAGTTCAAATTTATCCTGCCAAATAGTTCGTTTAAGGACTGATTCGAATACAATAACGGCTCCTGTTACTGAGCCCATGGCTAATCTGCATTTAAATATTATAAAACAAACTTCATTTAAATTCAATCAACAATTTTTATTTGGCACATCTCGCTTACCTTGCTCCATCTTTACGCCACAAGATCGATGTAACCGTATAAAAGTAATCAATCTCTTTGTTAGCAGTTTCACTCCAAGCCTGCAAACGAGGACTCCATGTAAAAATTCGTATCCTATCAAAACTTCCAAAAGCAACAGCTTGTCCATTAGGACTGCAAGCAGCGACTGTGAACTCTCGTTCACCTTCAGTTCGGGAATAATCAAAAGTACGAATTTGTCGACCCTTAGAATGAAAAAAAAGCATAAAACAATGGCTGACTTTTTTTAAAAAAAAGAAATAATTTTACTTGTGAATCATAAAAAACTATTCGTTGATCACAACCTCCAGCGCAGAAACCACCTTGAGGCCAACCCAAGGCAAAGGGCGGCACCGAGTGTTGAACCAATCTTCCCGAAGACTCAACATTGCCTTCGGTTAAGAAGAAACGAATGATTGTACCATCATTATGTCCAGAAAGAAAACCAGTTCCTTTTGTGTTTGGTGCGAAGGAAATTGTCATACTTTCAGCACTGTAAAGGCTTTGTGACTTGTTTGTTTTACAGTGGAGTGCTCGTACTTTTCCATCTTCAAGACCTGTTAATAAAAATTATAGCCACAAAAAATAAATGAAAATGCCAAGTTCAAATTACAGATTTAATTTTATAACACATACATATATGTATGTATGTACTGTACTACATAGATGGAAAAAATTTTAACCGATTCCTGGAGAAAGACGACCTACCGCTTGAAATAGCTTCAATACCATCTAATGCCTACAACCGCCTCTAGGCGGGGTAAAGCTAATAAGTATTTACATGTAAGGGTATGATCTTTTGTTCAATCTGATGAGCTTTACATACATATAGTTTTAATATTATTCTATGTATAGCTGTTTATATCATAGCTGTTGTCCGTTTCGTTTGCAAGCTAAGTTGGTTCAAAGTGAAAAATACCCTTGTAAGCACAAATTTAAATATTTTTTTGAAAACACGATTTTCATTTATAAAAAAAAAAATATATTTTTCGTCTGATCAAATTGGAAAAATAACAGGTGAATAGATAAAAGTCTTTTTCATCGATGAGTGAAAAAAGTTTTGTGCTGGATGTCTTTTTATATAAGCTAGTAGTGTTTTCTTGACCCCGTCTGGAGGCGGGGTAAGGCAGTTGATTTTACATTTTTGCTTATCATTTCTCCATAACTGATTCAGTGCTTTGTTAGGTAGCAATGCCAAGAAGATCATTGAGGAACCTTTCAAAGATGACAGATGACGAAATAGCTGAATTGATGAATGCAATTTCAAGCTCTGAAGACACTGACGGTGAAGATGATTTCGACGACGACGACAATGTTGACGATCCAGATTTTATTTGCCCTGAAGATGAGCTCTTGATTGATCAATGTTTGTCCAGCAAAATTCCAGACAACGTGAACCATATCGTATATTTTGATAATTTTTACACATCAATGGGCCTGCTAACATAGCTAAGAAGCCGCAAGCCAAAAAAGTGTTATTTACCACCTCTAGAGGTTCGATACGATAACGTGGGCCATTGGTGCGTATTTCACAACCGCAAGGGCAAAAAGTTGTGTAAAAATCCAGGATGTAAGTCAGAAACACAGTCATTTTGCACCAAATGTAAATTGAATCTCTGCAATTCCACAACAAAGTCGTGTTTCTTTGACTTCCACCAACATTAATGTTGGAGGTAATATACATATGTACAATATATTTCGATACATTTTTATGATAATTTATTCAATAAACTATTACTTTGATAATTTCACCTGGCGGAGTAGATATTTTTACCTGTAAAAGGTAAAAACATAAATTTTTTGAAAATCTAATTTCAGATTCGTTTTTATCGTGCCCATAGCAGTATAAACTGATTTTTTGAATAAAATCAAAAAATAAGGCATTAGAGGGTTTTAAGAAGAAATAAAAAGAAAATCATTTTTTAGCAGCCCAAAAACACGACGTACCTACCTATATTTAAAAAAACCAGGTTTCAAAACTCATAATACTTGAACAATATTGGCCAAATCAATAAAATTGATGTTTTCTCTCTAAAGATGGAGGAGGTATTAGGTACCTCTACAGAGTTCTAACATTAACTCAATTTTTTTCTAAACCATTACTTAGCTCTTCAAAAACTCTTCTTTAACCGGACAACTGAATCACAGTTAAACGTAACGATCCTGCTTATAATTTATATCTGCTCTAAAGAACTGGAGTCCAAAGTTTTAAAGAACGATGTTCTGGCAATTGGCAGATACCACCACAGACAGTAAACTATTATCAAAGCACACAATTTAAAGATGCCCCAATGCTAGAATCTAACTTCTTCAGAAATATATTTAAATAGTTGTTAAAGCTTTAAGGCTAACGTTAAACTCACTAAAGATGTCTGTCAAGTGTCGTACAAAATTGGAACACTGTTGTCTAAACAATATCAGCTATGATTAGATAACGTACTATATCTTCCTGTTGGCCCTGGGACCTGGAATCTTACTCTATAAGCATATCATTATTGATAAAACAAACCTGCAATAATAGCTCCAGTCGACAGCCAAATCAATGTCGTTACCGCAGCCGATTGGGGAAATTTATTACAAATAACTTTCTTATCATTCCACGATTCTCCAAGCTTATAAACAAAAACAATATTATCACTCTGTCCAACTGCCAATTTAGTTGAATCCGGACTAAAAGCTAATCCTCTTATAACATACGATGCCTTTCCATTTGACGGATTACTAGGTTTAGTTGAGAATTTGTCTCTTTTTTCGCCGGATTCATCGAATATAAGCACATGTCTATCGGCTGTAGCAACTGCAAATTTTTGATGATTCGGTGACCAACTTAAACCGGCAACACGGTTCAAGTGTTCCTGTGACAAATTGTTTTGAAATAAATTAATGGAAACTTTTCAATAGAGCAGTCAAAATTATTAATTACCTGACCTTCTATGATAGTTTTTAAGAATTTTAACTGCATTTTTAAGAAATAAACTTTCCCGTTTCCGACAATGTTTTCGAATAAATATAAGTTTTGTGTTTGGGTTTCATTGTATGTCAAGGGTTGCCATAGTTTCCTGGAAGTAGCTGTCTGACAACAGTATTGTTGGGAAAATACAAATTCGAGTTTCACTCAAGAGAAAGTACGATGCCGAATGTATATACCGTTTGAAACGGGACATTCTGTTTTTGTTACAAATTACAAATTTCACTCGTTAAGAGTGAAGTGGAACTCTCTCTTATTTAATTATTCTCAGGAAAAATGCTCACCACTCTCACCCGGGTGTTGTGTGGGGGATTGATTTTGCGTGTAGGTAAATCTCAATTGAATTTTTATAAGGGTGGGTAAAGGAGCTTTTGATATGAGCATCCAGCTACAGGTATGGGGTTCATGCCTGTCTATACGGTACTCAGTTATTCCACCCGACACAGGATGTTGTGGGTATCTACATCCGATATAGAGATGTGAAGGGTGACACATAGTGTCTGCTTTCATTTATATTCGTCGTTGGGTAACGGACATTATATTGGCTTGTCACATGGGGGTAGGTAGATATTGTATTTATATGTTTTTGTCGTATTCCCTCGCTCAGGACATTACATAGGTAAGATATACATACCACGTACGAGTACATAATACCTATTAAGGGTACACATTTTATTCAGCTTTGTTTATTTTGCTGAAATGGCATCTTTAGCATCAGGTAAAAGTCCTTAGCAGCTGTACCTTTACTCATTAGGATGCTTAACATTGAGAAGCATTTCATGAACCGTATATAATTATTGTTGACTGCTAGTTGTGGTTGGGTTGAAGAGGATTCTTATTGTTTGAATAGAAAAATAGTTTAATTGAATGAATTTATGAGGTTTTGAGTGTGCAGGTATATACCTATCTTGATATAATAAAGAAATTGAGTAGATGGCCTAGAGGGCAATAACGTTTATTTCCTTGGGTAGGTAAGGTATGTATATACAGGTCAAGGTGTTTTTATTTGTCACAGCTTAGGTAACACTATAGCTAACTACTGATGATATTATTTGGGCGGATTCATATATACATGAAAACAGTAGGTACTGGTACATAGATAGAGAAATGTTTTTGAAAAAGGTAAATAGTACCTACTGAGTTGAAAAATAATACAAAATTTTACTCCCAATTCCCTTCTTATACCTACCCCAATGATGGTGAAAAAACTTATAGACATGGAGGTTTGGGATTGGGATATAACAACATATAAGACCTGTTGGATCAGCAAAAGAGTGAGATTTTTTTTCTATTTAGTTATTATGAGAGATGCAATGGAGTGTGGCGTTTCATATTTTTTTTTTCTACACAACCAAAATTCATTTCTCTTAGTTCTTATTTGTTGATTGTAAAAGGGAAAATGTTACTCTGGTATCTGCCGTAACATTGAGGCATTTACAAAATATATCAACAACATAAATATTAAGCATGTATACATTGAGCGCTATTTAACATAATTCGGTTAAAAATGGTCTTTCCTGTAACAGGATAACACGAATCAATGTTAATCATTTTCGTTATAACGGTTCTTTCTATTACCTACATATTTCTATAACATACATCCATGTTAATAACATTATGTAAGTAACAGTGATATAGTTAACATAAGTCCAATGGAACATAATAATCGGTTAAAACGGTTCTTTCTGTGTAAGTTAATAAGGAAAATAACAGTTGTTCTATTCTTATTTTAGAACTGAAAACTGTAGTTTTTAGATTAGTACGCCGTTTATGCCAAAGAGTGCGCTGATAAAAAACGTTGTTGAAATTTATTCTAGGAGTGGTGAATTTTGTTCACTAAAAAATAATTTTCTTAAAATAATTTCATCATGCTAACAGTACTATAATTTTGCAAAATTTTAAGACATAACGACATCTTCTGGGCTGTTTTGATTGTAAAATCAAGGACTGACAACAAAAATCCCTTAGGACACTTTTAAGTATTTGGGATACCTATTTTGTGTTTTTTTTTTTTATATGGGAAAACGTAGATTGTTCGATGTTTTTATTTTTTCCTTGAAAGAAAACATTCGCTTAAATCATCCAACTAGGAAAAAGTTTTTGGTATTTTTAAAATTTTCAAGTTATCATAAGCTTAATTGGTAAGTACTCACCAAGCTAACACAATTCAAAACCCAAATCGTGGTAGAGTTAAAAGTTTAGATAGTTACTTAAGGATACCGACCTTAAACATTGAGGTGGTTACGAATACAGAACTTTGAAAAGTGGATTGTGAATATGGACTTGTGGATTTTTCTAAAACCATTGGAACTAATATTTAAAAAAAATTTATTGTTTACTCTTGCTGTTCATAAACGTTACACAGTAGACAACGCTTGCTTTTAAGGACATGCAATTGTTGTTATTAATGAACCTCAGATATCAAATTCCATTTTTTATTTCTTGTATAAATACATCATTGGACTATTATTGTGAGCATTTTAATCCTGCCCAAACCATGTGGTGGCGCTGCTATCAAGTGTATTTCTAGGTAAAGAAGTTTAATTGAGGAATCCTCCGAAAATCGCTGATTGGAAGTGGAAGTGCAAGGAGAATATAATTTCTGGGAACTTAAGAGAAAAACAATGTTTCAGGTATGTATATTCATAAACACCAGAATAATCATGTGTTTTCTAAACTAATTGTAAAACTCAAAAATCTCGCTGTAAAGGTATTTGGAAGTCAAAAATTTGCACACAAAATTAAATAAGTATTATACGGTATACGAGTATGTGCTGGCAAATTTGAGATTTTAAGACGATTTCTTTAAAAAAAAGTTCAAAATTGACCTGAAAAAGTAGGTTTTTGAAAAATCAATAAAGAATTAAAAAAAAAACTACACCAACATTTCCTGAAACATGTTTTTACGCTTCTAAAAACATAACTTAAATAAAAATCATGTGAGATTCTTATTTTTGGTGAGTTATTTAAAAAAAAAAACATATGTGTAGCTTCGATGTCACACTATGGAATGTTTCGCCAAGCAAAGCAAAGAAAATTAAATGAAATAAAAAAGTGCGTATCCGCCCAAGTACACCACCGTAATAATGCCTTAGTTATTTTTTTGTTCGACTTTAAATACATGATGTTGTCAGCCGAATTACAATGGAGAACGCTTTTTTGATTACTGCAACGCCAACCGCCTTTTTTATGGGAGGGACCATATTTGAACACGAGACGTGTCACAGTGAAGCAACTTCTAAACCAAATTGACGACGACACCATCAATTGGCGAAGCAGTCCCCACAACATTCGAAACATGAAAGTGGCCCGAGACCACGATGGTTGCTTCAGTTCTGAGATTCCAAGAAAACACCAAAATGGGTATCGTTAATACCGATAGACTGAAGGATCCCACGGTCCGAGAACAACTAGGGGACCACCTTTCAAAAGGATTGAGAGCCGACCCCTAACGAAAACCATCGGTATACTAAAATGTTTTTATATGCGGTGCTGCAAGTATAGTCGAAGAAACTTGGACTCAAAGGTCGCATCACAGCTTCTCCAACAGCAGGCAGACGTGAGATAGAGTCCACATACCGCATAAAGATAAGAGAAGTTCACCGTAGTGTGCGGCGTGATAAGCGTACTGCATGCAGTAGGAATCCAATTAAGTCTGCTATCATACCGTATACAAAGACGCGACGTATGTTTACTCTCTCACAGGATCATAGATCTTCATCAAACGACAGTAAGGGTAGCGAGAGAAGCAGAAATCGTTTAAGATCAATACGGCAAATCAACGATCAGTCTTGGAACTTCCTAAGCTTCTCAAGTAAATATTTCTTGGCAACTAGTTGAGATATTTGAAAATTTTCAATATCTTAAAAGTATTGTCTTTACAGATGGTGAACTATAACAGTCGAATCGTAAAAGCAAAGGTTGCGTTTGGGATGCTGTCCAAAATATGGAGAAATTCTTGAAACTCCATAAGCTTAAACAGCAAGCTATGTTTACTCTACTCCAATGTTGAATCCGTGCTTCCTTATGAATGCAGCACTTGAAGAATCATATTTCCTGTCATAAGAAAATTGCAAACGTTTGTAGATGCCTGTAAAACTTCTCGAGGATTTTCTGGCCCAACCATTGATAAACTTCGTAGGGGCAGAGTTCAGGAACCCATTGGCTCTATCATACGAAAACATAAGTGGATAGGTCAAAGTCTAAAACGTTAAAAAAAAATATGAGCCGTCATGGGACGCCTGGCAGATGTCAAACATCGTGTGTGTACAAGTAATATACATAAAAGATAATATTATTACAGGAATTAAATATAGCCTAATGAAAAAATGAAGTATTACGAATTTCTTACAGAAAATAGTAACTTTATTTAATAAACATTTATTTATGTACATGTGATATAAAAATTCGATATTAATATCAAGTGGCCACAATTTAAATATTTTCATCTGTGACTTCAGTAATACAGTGAAATCTCCCTTGGGCGGACAGCCATGGTGCAGAAATTTTTGTCCGCCCAAGGGAGTTGTCTGTTTAAGGGAAACCAAACAAAAACACTTTTTTTTTCTTCTTTTCTTTCTTTTTTTTTAGTAACTCAGTGACTTGGGTTTTAAACTCTGTAGCTAGTTCCCGTACGCTTGTTTTATATTTTTGGGTAAAGTTTATTACGTCTACCTTTACCTTTAAAGTTAAAGTTTTCCTTTTTGGTGGTATCCTGAAAACATGTTTCATAGGTAAAAATATTAATTAAAAGAATTTAAAATCTATCTGCGCGCAATTCAACAAAAATCTGAAACTCCAAAAATTAACTTTTTTTACGTCCAAGCAATATGACTTCCACCACACGAATGAGAGAATAAAAATGTAAAAAGATCCAACAGATATTTACAATCCCTCACATACTGACATACACACTCAACAGATACACAAAATTCTCACACACATAATAGAATTTCTAGACTGACAGCTGGCACGCATGTATTTTTCCTTTTCGTGAAAAGAATTTGATGTGGGCTGTAAACTGCAACTTAAAAAATACCTTTGCCAAAATTATCAGCGTGATGACATGTTCAATCCTGCTCTGGTGTCCGCCTAAGAGAATATATTTTGTCATTCATACGTGAAAACGCTGTCCGTGTCCGTCCAAGGGAGTGTCCGCCTAAGAGAAACTGAAAACAATGAAGCTTATATGGAGCAATTTCCGTACAAAAAAATTTGTCCGTCTAAGGGAGGTGTCCGTAAAGGGAGATTTCACTGTTGTTATATTCGATGTTTCCTCTGCCGGTATTACTGTGACGATTGGTCGATGATAACTAAAGTACGTTACAAAAGTATTAAAACATTATCAAGATATCTCACAAATACAGCATCTATTGTTGCCACACCGTACACTCTACTACACATAAAATATATATATGTATACCTTAGTATAGCGTGGCGACCCGTCGCTCGCCACGGCAAGCTTCGCCACGCCAACAATTCGGTTTACAAGTGAGCCTATAGGTGTTTCACATCAAAAAACGCAGAGAAATTTTACACATCCGTAAGTAAACTGAAGCATCACGTTTAATTCATGTATTTCTTGGCTCCCGTTATTCACATCGGCAATTTTTTTTTAATTTAATAGGACTATAAAAATAAATTAAAATAAAAAAAAGCACCGTTAAATTCGAAATCTCAAGGCAGTTCAAGACCTCAAGGCAGTTCAAGATCTCAAGGCAGCTCAAGACCTCAAGGCAGTTCAAGACCTCAAGGCAGTTCAAGACCTCAAGGCAGTTCAAGATCTCAAGGGAGTTAAAGACCTCAAGGCAATTCAAGATCTCAAGGCAGTTAAAGATCTCACGGCAGTTCAAGATCTCAAGGCAGTTCAAGATCTCAAGGCAGTTCAAGACATCAAGGCAGTTCAAGACCTCAAGGCAATTCAAGATCTAAAGGCGGTTCATGACCTCAAGGCAGTTCAAGATCTCAAGGCAGTTCAAGCCTCAAACGGTTCAAGACCTCAAGGCACTTCAAGATCTCAAGGCAGTTCAAGATCTCTAGGCGGTTCAAGACCTCAAGGCAGTTCAAGATCTCAAGGCGGTTCAAGATCTCAAGGCGGTTCAAGACCTCAAGGCCGTTCAAGATCTCAAGGCAGTTTAAGCCTCAAGGCGGTTCAAGACCTCAAGGCAGTTCAAGACCTCAAGGCAGTTCAAGCCTCAAGGCGGTTCAAGACCTCAATGCAGTTCAAGATCTCAAGGCGGTTCAAAACCTCAAGGCAATTCAAGATCTTAAGACAGTTTAAGACCTCAAGGTGGTTCAAGACCTCAAGGCGGTTCAAGATCTCAAGGCAGTTCGAGATCTCAAGGCAATTCAAGATCTTAAGACAGTTCAAGACCTCAAGGCGGTTCAAGATCTCAAGGCGGTTCAAGACCTCAAGGCAATTCAAGATCTTAAGACAGTTCAAGACCTCAAGGTGGTTCAAGACCTCAAGGCGGTTCAAGATCTCAAGGCAGTTCAAGATCTCAAGGCAGTTCAAGATCTCAAGGCAGTTCAAGATCTCAAGGCGGTTCAAGACCTGAAGGCAGTTCAAGACCTCAAGACAGTTCAAGGCGGTTCAAGACCTCAAGGCGGTTCAAGACCTCAGGGCAGATCAAGATCTCAAGGCGGTTGAGGTTTTGAATCGCCTTGAGGTCTTGAACCACCTTGAGGCTTGAACTGCCTTGAATTCAAGACGTGACTTGACTTGACTTGACTTGCCTTGCCTTGACCTCTTGAATTTTATATCAGCCGTCAAAAACCACTTTTAGATGAGATTTAATCATTTCCCACGTGCGAGTATCAAAATCAAATTTGATCTTGCTTTTTTACCACCTACAAAATCTGCAGCAGAACAACACACACTCAGGACATTCCATCAAATTCTAATGAAGAAAGCGAATTTAATTGAGATTTAAAGTGGATTGGGTCCACAGGGGATGTCACAAGATTAAAAAAAAGAGGTCGTGTGGATGTTCGTAGATCACTCAATTGCTGTTATTAAAAAGGAGTATTTTATTTAAATTGCAAAAAACTTAACTTGCCTTCAAGGTTATGATAAAAAATATTATATCCTTTTTCTTATATAGAAAACAACTGCAAGCGTCGCCACGCCAACAATTCGGTTTATTTTTTATTTATTTATTTATTTATTTATTTGGCTCAATAGCCATTAATATTAAAAATAAGTTTTACATTTTTTTTTTTTTGCATTATAAAACATTCAATTTTTGCTCTAGGAATATACGATAAGTTGATAGAAGAATGACACAAATTCTTAAAATGCAGTGTTTGTATGTTGTATTGTTAACTTGGTTGTTGTACTCATACAATCTGCACTTCGCAAAGCGTTCCATCTCAATATAAATTCATCGATGCATTCATTCATCACTGAATTGGACATTTTTTTTTGAGTTGGAATTAAATTACGTATCAACTGAGTGGATTTGTCCTTTTCCCCAAACAATAGAAATTTCCCTGTATCCAGCCCCTGAATTCCCCTCTCACAAATTCCACCACTAAAATAATTCTACCTTGAGTGATGCTGATTTCACCACCCCAAACGATGGTGAACTTTTAATGCCAATGATGGATGCTTGAGTCAAAAAGAAAAAAAAAGCTATTATAAACTAACCTTCCACTATACAAAAGTCTGTGGGTAGATGCGGCATACAAATAGAATTAAATTTATGGAAATTTCATTATCCTTTAGGCCAAATTGCAAAAATACACATCTATTCAGGAAAAAAGAAATATATAATGTCCTCGGCTTCAAGGACTGCGGGGAAATAGAGTGTTTTTTTTTTTAACAAAATATACCTTAGCAAATCTAAAATCCTTTTGAATTCTTTTCAAATTTCTTGACGCACACGTTCCCTTTTTCACAATGGGCAAAATAATATTTATTCAATACTATGTACGTAGGTAAGTAAAAAAGGGCAATCTAGAGCTCCAAGTAATGAGAACTTGAACTTGTTATGAGGTTACCCTATTACATTTACCTACTTGCCTACCTATGCGTATATTCCACCTGACCTGACTTCTTATCGTCCTTGTTACTGATTTTATTTTTTGTCAGCAGCTGAGTATCCCCCCCAGAGAGAGAAGTAGGGCGTTAGTAGTTAAATAAAACTTCTCACCATAAAAATCAACAAAAGATAGCTTGTTGACATAAATAACGACTACATTCACAATTTGAAGTAAAACGAAGCCACATTGTAACTGTAATTGTACCATAGCATAGCATAGGTAGGTATGTCGGTTTGGTATGCAAAGCAATAATAATTTAATTTAAAGGAAACATGACTTGCTACTTGCTAGGTTTTATTCGTTTTTGTTTTGTTCATGCCCCCATTTTTTTTTATTTTTTTTCGTATGAACGGTATACGTTCATCTCCATCTCGGCTTTCACCAGAGACTTTCTCTACTGAGGGTGCCATTGTATGCTTCCGGTTTCCTTTGTGTACTATCTCATACTATGGCCAACAATGACAAAAGGACATGCTTCCTGTAAAAATGTTTGGTTATTAAATTACTGGAGCATATCCTTGAGCTTTTGTTTGAGCAAGTTAAAAAAAAAAAAAACGAATCACACAAAAAGCCGGGCGAAAAAAAAGACTAGGTATAACGAAATGAATAAAATGCGGACCAAAGAAATTGACTGAAATAAATTGTTGGTTTTCTCTTCCGATGTCCTAGCTTGGGTCGCTGGATGTATTGCGAGTTCCCTCCTTTTCTACCAATCCACCTCCCTCCCTCCTACTCCCCAACTATTGTACTACTTGTCGTCCTGTGTGACAGTTTGCTTTGTTCGGTTGGTTTGGTCGAAAAACTTAGGACACAATTTCTCTTAATAAAAACAGCAATTTGCAGGGTAAAGGATGTACACTTACATATGTTTTCCGTTTTTATTATTTTTTTTTTTTTTGTACGTAAGTGTTTTTTTTTTTGGTGCGGTGTATGAATATTATAATTTATTACATGCATTTGGACTTGGATTTTTATTAACGTAAGAGTGTGAGCTAAAATAAACATGCTATAAGGGGAAAATAATGGTTTAAAGAAATGAAAGTTTCTTCAAAGACGTGTTCAAATAAGTTTTTGCACCAAATACTTTACGTATACAATAATGGGAAATACTGTAATAATAAATAACCTGAGGCCGGGACAAAAGTAAAATTTTTATATGTTAACAATTTAAAAAGTAAGCAAATTGCTTACAATAGCTTGTTTGAAATTTTGCATCATTTTTCGTTAATAAAGACATAAAGGGTTGTTCATTGAGCTAAATTAACATCGCAACTGGATCCCAGGAAATTACGTGCGTTAGTTTCCCCTTACTGCACACAGGGCCTCTACTACTCCAATGTGCCATCTTGTACGGTTCCTGGAGATGCGTTCCATTCTTCTTCAATTGTGCTGATTCATCTTCGCCAAGTTAGGGCGTCTAGTTCGGCCTGGTCGTCTGCCTGTCTGAATAAAATTGTTTTATTGCATCGCTTGACTCGCATTGAACTCATTACCCTTTCGAAGCGTTTGACCAATCCGCTGCCACTTACGTCTGCGTATGATAGCGTCAATTGGTTCCTGCCTGCTCTTGCATGAACTTCATCTTTTTTTAGAGGTACGATTTTGCCAGAAAATCCTTAAGATGTTGTGTAGACATCTATTTATGAACCTTTGCTTTCCTGGGATCCAGTGAAAGCAGTTGTAACTATCCAAGTGCTGCAGCCGTAAGGATGCAGTGGATTGGAACAATCGTAGCTTGGTCCTTAGGCTAATAGAGCTGCTTCATCACATTTTGGAAAGCATAACGCAGTCTTAGCTTTTTCGATTTGTCTGTTAATATTCATTTTTAATTTACGGTTGTTGTTATCTTCATCGCCTTTTTCGACTGTGCTTGCGTACTGCGCCGGTACTTCATTGGCAATTTCGTGAGATTTTTGAATTTGTTGTTCTTTTGAATTTGTTGGGAACTCACTGGTACGGGCCACAGAAGGGTCCGTGGACCTGGGGTTGGGCACCCTTGTTTTTTTATTTAAATATTTTCTTGCATTGGTCCAACTATACCCTCTATTTGCTCCGGATCTCAATCGATATTTCTTAATACTTTTTGGCTCTAGCTGATATCAACCGTTCTTGAACCATTCCCTTAGCAGGGCTTCATTTTCTATCGATCAGTGAAAATCAATTTCTGTTAATATTCCATTTCTATAAAACTTCTATTTTGAGTTAGCAAACTCAATTTCCAAGATCTCCCAAATTCTTTTCTTAAGAAAGAATAATACGCGAATTGAATTTCTTATCCTTCCTTCCGTTTTACTTAAAGAATATATTTTCTTCGAAGGCTTCATAATATTTTTTTACAAATGCAAACTTTGACCTATCATTTCAAAGTGTAGATAGTATAACATTATTAAAATCAAATAACGGTTCTTCTCATTCTTTTCTTAAATCGATTCAGTCAACCATATGTGTTGCTATAATCGTTTGGTGTCACTTTATTTGAAATGGCAATAAATCAGTTACGTCCCAAGTTACTTTTCCACTTTCATTTTCCAACAGGCGAGGAAACATCTTGCTCTCGTACTCGTACGGTATAGCTATGCATTATTTGTGAAATAATATATTCTGAAAACCTATATCTCTCTTGAGGAGGATATGATACCTAACGTTACCGTCTGTCTCTATACCGAAGATGCAACGTCAACAGCTGTTTTTTGCCTAACAAGAAGTTTTGCTTGTAGATCGGCCCAGACACGTACATAGCTTGCAGTTGCAGTTATAGTACTCTAGCATTTGAACATCTTGATGATGCAAAAGTTTGTATGCAAATGCCTTGCAGCCTTTTCGAAGGATATTAACAGGGTGTTATGGGAACAGCTTTAGGTGTAGTATATATTGAACAATTGGGTTGATAACTACGTCAAAATAAATAATCTATACGTGAGATGAATTTAAATTTAAGCCTTCCCAAAGTAATGTGAAACAATCGTGATGACTAGGAAACAATGACAGCAACGTATGGTTGTCAATCACAGCAACGTGTTTTTTCATCGTCGTCTCCAAATATTAACATTTTTGGTATTATAATTCAAATGGGATCTTTGTCATATGACCGCCACGGCTGGCTCGACTTAATTTAATCTCGAAGTCCAATTTTCGATCACTTTTTCCAACATTTGTGGCCGTATAATGGCAATAACGCGGCCAATGATGTCCTCCAAATAGTCGGTCGTTTCGGACTTATCGGCGTAGACTAACGACTAAACATGTCCCCACAGAAAATAATCTGGCGGCGTCGAGTCGTTAAATCACACTATCTTGTTACCCAATTCACTCAATCGTGACACAAGCTGTGTGACATGTTTCGCCGTCTTGTTGCAACCACAACTCCTTCACATTACGGTTGTTCAATTGAGAAACAAAAATTCAGGAATCATGGCTTTACAGCAGTCACCATGGACCGTAACGTACTGGCGTGCATCGTTTTTAAAGAAGTACGGATCAATGATTCCTCCAGCTCATAAAGATGATAGATGTAACGGTTTCTTAACATACACTTGAGGTTTATCTTCACTCCAAATACGTCATTTTTTTTCCATTGACGTAGCCATTCAACCAAAAGCTAAACAAAATTCAACGGCAATCTAACACAAATCACTTAACAACTATTAAAATGGCCGCCAGTTAAAAGAGTGTTGCCAACTTAGACCTCTAGAAACACCCTTTACCATAAAAAAATATTATTTTAAATTGCCATTTATTTGATCAGAGATTTATTCCTCCTTTCTTGTATATTTTGGTAGTATTTTTATTTTTCTTACAAATTTATCCTTTTGGAATAAAAAATTAATGAATGGAGCTACTCGTATTGTGTATGAAGACCTTGAGCTGCTTTTTTTAAAGTTTTGACCCATCTAACCTTTTTTTGGAATCAAAATTAAATAAATCACTTACATTTTGAAACACCCTCTATATCATGTCTTATGTTTTAAAACCCAATTGAAATATACCGCCTTCTACATTGCTTGGAATGTTAGCATCTTAAAAGGCGATATTTCCTCAGATAAAGCAAAGGAATCGACTACACCCATTTTCTGCCATAGATACTTTTACAATTTGAAGATTATTTCTATTGATGCTATAATGCAAATGCATTGCAAAACTTTATATACATGTAAAATGTTGAGATAGTTCTCTAGAACGAAAAAGCTTATGTTCATCGAAGAGGAAAAATATACATATCTTCCTTTGGAAAAATATTTTCTTGTTATTCACAAAGGTAGAACATGAAAGTAATTGTACTCTCTAGAATTCCTTTGCTATCCCAATGCTGTTGTACCAGGAGGAGGTATTTTATAAACTAAAATATACAAATGGAGAAAAGTATGTACAATTGTACATACCGATTTCGATTTCTTAATGAACATTGTAAATCTGAACTTTTTATTTGTTTTCAACTATTTGTGTGTTGAGTGTGGTCAATGTGAAAATTACTCTTCTCTTGTAGGTCAAAGTTTTTTTATTTTTTTTATTATTTCGAAACTGAAGGACAGGTCTCATCACCTGGGGACATTTACCTCAGTTTTCAATTTAGATTTCATTTTTGTGAAGTAAATAAATATCCTTGAGAGTTTTGAGATTTTGCAATTCTTGGGAACAGTTTGATTTCTTGTTTTGAAATCAAAAGGAATACATGTTTTTTTATTGTATTGCTTAACTATACTGATTTAAAATTTATTTAGAATATTAAATTTTATATATACCTACCTTTGTTTATTTTAATTAAAAACTGTACATTAAGCTTAAAATATAGTTACATTTTATGAGGGTTATTGTTTGCGAAATATAATTGAAGTTAATCAATTGATAAAAGTGGTATGAAGCCTACTTCCGTAATATATTTCCATTTTTGCCAGAGCCCTGACAAAACGTTTTATTAGAATTTCAGAATTACAAAGTCAGTATGTAACATTTTTACTTCCGACTATAGGTGCATGTTTTGGATTCGTGCAAAAAATCGAACTCGAGATATTAATCAAACCTAACATTACGATGATAGATAAAGCGAAATAAGGGAGTCCCGCAATTCTGTCTGTCTATCGGTCTGTCTGTACCTCGACCTACAGCCTAAACTACTAAAGCGATTTTCTTCAAACTCTGGACATAAGGTTTTGGCGAGATTGTCTATACAGGGGACATCAATTTTTTTTTAGCTCCAAAAATAACGGTACATGTCATAGTAGCGTTTAGATAAAATATTTTTATCTCGAAAACGGCTGTAACGATTTTAATGAAATTTTTTTAAATCGGGTTTGTCAAGTAACCTTAATAATTTAGTCAAAAAATATTTTTGAAAAAAAATTTGGCTTATACCAACTTTTTTTATAAAAATACTTAAAAAATTATATATATAAAAATTATTTTTTGAAAAAACAGCTCTAACGATTTTTGAATTTTTTTTTTCAAAAATTTGTATTTTTATGATACATAAGATGGCTTCAGTTTTAGGATTAAACTTCTTTTTTGGCTTATTTTATCAATTCAAATAATGAAATTCAAGCTTTTTCATATTTTTACTTGTTCATATAATAGATAGTATGATAAATTTGTTTTTATACTCAGACTTTAAAACCAATATGTTATCGCGACCCAGTCGTGCATTTTATTTGTGGTTGTATCAGGATTTTTTGAATTCTTTTTTATGCTTAATTTTTGCATATTGGCTTTACTACTAATATTGATAGATATGGGAATTACCAAAAAGTTCTTTGCTCCAAGATCCTCACAGGCTTTGAGGGAGGACATTCCCATGGGCATTGTATATAGGCCTAAGCATGGACCATAACGTATGCAAAATCGATTACTCAACCTAATTAACAGCATTTTTAATCTGTTCTTTTATTAGGGATGTGGGGTAGGAGATCAATTTCGTATCCGTGAAATTCACCTTCTGGCTGCCATTTTTGATTTTGATTTTTATAAAATATTATGTTTTCGATCAGTCATTTGAAGAGACAAAATGTTGAAAATAAAATTTAGACACCTTTTATTATTTGTACTGAGAACATTTTTTTTTCAATACTTTAAGGGTTTTTTTTAAGTATTTTCTACAATTTTAATCGAAAGTTTTAAACCTTCACAAATATGTGTTGGTATCTGATTGAAAGAACTATTAACCAGGAATAAATCTTCATTGACTTAATAAATTTAAGTCAATAAAGAAGGTTTATCTATTATACTTTTTTATGATTATCGGTTTACCTTTCCAACCAATTCTATATCACAAAACATCAATCTTTCATTAAAAAAAGGAGAAGAAATATGCAGTAAATCCTAACAAAAAGTATTTTTGCATACTAAGTTTTTCTCTTTTCTACCCCAAACAATAAAGACTAATCGCCTCCATTTATCAGGTATACAATATTCAGATCATCGATACAACAAAAAAACAGAGAAGAAAAACTTCCCTCCTAGACACAAATTGTATAGCTTTGCTGTTAATATTCTGTTACCTCATTAGCCAGGAATGATAAGAATAAATGAGTCTCCTTTTTTCGTCCTTTTTTTTCAAAACACTACGCTTTTGGTGTCTGTAGTTTATGTCGTGATGAGTTTTTTTTTTTTCGTTACGTTTTACTTTTATATCTATACGTAAGGCTTAAGCTTCAAAAGAGATTATCTTATCCGTTAGAAGTTCCTTTTTACGTCGGACGGTCGTCCTGTAAATAGACTCACTGTGTTCAAAAATTCTTCTCGCAGCAGCTGACCATAAATCTTTTTTGATTTAAAAGATGGGAAGTGAATTTATACTGAAGAACAAAAAGAAAAGAATATCTATATCTATAACTATCGAACTATAACTTAAATCAGAAAGGGACATAGAAATAAAAGGTCGAACATGGTCGCATGTAATTGTTCTTATATATTATTATAGATATTATTCCTATTCTTTAAAAGTATTATTTTGTGCTTTTTTTAAAAATATTTCATAAAAATATTGTCTGTTACTGATGGTAAAATATTTTATTTTTGATTAATTTTCAATCAAATTTTTCAATTTTTTTTTGGAACTTTGGCAAAAATATTTTTGAGTATTTTTTAAAACTTACATTTTGCAATTTGGCAAAAGTAGAATAAATAAAATATTTTACAAGTAAAAAAAATCGGTGCCATGTGCGATGTGCATTAAATGTTTTTAAAATTGCGAAATAATGCTACGAATAATTTTTTTTTCAAATTTGCGGTTTTTAGAAAAATCTATTATCTAATAAATTGTACCAGAGTTAGTGCTGCCATTTACCGTTTCAAAAAGTTGAGTAAATTATTTTGAAAATAAAAAAAAAAAATAACAGTATTAATGCCGCAAGTTAAGCTCTCTCCGGCATAATAATTTGATAAGATAACAAATTTTTGCGAATAATTTATTTCTTGAAGTAGATTTCTTTCGCAAAAATATACATAATTGATTGAAAACCTTTAACTATGAAAATAAATTTACTAAAGCACGTTAGCGTGAAGCACCATTTCGATTATCAAAAAAATGTGTTACTTTAAATTTTTCAAAAATTCAAAATTTCTCAATTTTACGAATGATTCTTTTTTCAAATTTGGACTTCAAGGACCGAAATCAAAGAATTGCTTGCTTGCAACTTTGATAACTTAAAAAAAAATTAATTTTACGGATAGTTGTAAATTTAGCCCTTTTTTTGATTTTTAAACAAAAAGCAAGTCGTGTATTAATGTGTTGCACATGTGCCGTATAAAGGGTGTCCCAACAACAACAGATATTTAAAAAAATCGCTAATTCTTTATTATATCGTAAAGTAAAAAGGATGAAGTGATGTATAGAACAGCACATCGGGCAGATGGCCGCCGCGGCTTTGCTGGCACATACGCTATCTTTTAATGAAATTTTCAATGACCGTTTTGCATAAATGCTGCGGTATTTTATTAATTCAGCGTCCAATTTCCTCTTTTAAGGCTTGAGTCGTCGTCGGCTTATTCGCATAAACCATCGACTTTAAAAAACCCCAAAGAAAAAAGTCCAATGGTGTTAAATCGCACGATATAGGCGGCCAATTCTGGTCTCCAAAACGCGAAATAACACGACCGGGAAATGACTGATGCAGCAATTGAATTGTTTCTTTGGCTCCTTTGGACCCAGTTTCAGCAAATTTTTCCATTAATCGCTTTACAGTTGACTCTTTTGGAGCATTATTGTAACCCCAAATTGATCGCAATTTGCGAACTGAAGCCGCAAAACTTTCACCATTTTGGTAAAACAATTTCACAATGAGAATGCGTTGTTCATTTGTGTAGCGCTCCATTTTTATTAACCTTATACCTTCTACTAACAAACGATAATAATTGTTCAAATGTCAAACAATGACACATCGAATGGCGCCAAATTTAAATCTTGCGTTCTTGTTGGGACACCCTTTATATTTCGAAGAACTTTGCAAATTCTCAAATTTTGGGTGCATGTGCTGGCTGTTCTTCATTTCTACATTTCAAAACTATTTTTTGAATACCAAAAATGGCAGTGCTAGCTTCATGCTAAGGTCCGTCGAGTTAATTTTTAAGAAAAAATATTAAGATTTTTTGAACAATTACAAATTTGAAAAAAAAAAATATTCCTAAATTTTACGAACTTTCGAACTATAAAAAAAAAAAATATTTACGACGCATGGAACAAAAATTTGAAAATACATGAAGTGGCTACGAGTTATTCTTATGCGACCCATGTTAATTTTTTCGTGAATGTCAAACTCACCTTAATAGTGCTTGTAAGTTCTGTACTTTTATATGTATATCTACCTCAGTAAAAAAGTTCAAATTTAAAATTTACTATACTCAACTTTAGTGCAGAGCGTTCCCTATTGGCCTAGTCATTACTAATCTTTGGAAACGTTCCAATTTTTCATCACGGACGAAAATTGTGGGTAGCTCTATACTTATCCAATATGCTCTTGCTTCATTTTCGAAGCTCTCTTGAGAAATTACAATGCCGGCACACGAAGATAAAATCAGCATTGAAATAGCTCGTTTTTTTTTTCTGTGATGCTTACTTTTTCCACCACTCACTGGTTTTCCAAGTCATTTTCATCGTTGCCATTTTCTTTCACGGTTTCCGGCACTTGGCGCAGTTCGAGGGAATCGAACTTGGGCTCCTTCGCACAAGAGGATTTCTTCTCTATATATTTTTTTTTAACGTACAAATGATGTGGGTGGAAGGACGATTTTCAAGATGATCTCGCCGTCGTCGTCGTCCGTCGTTGCCCTTGCAAGATTTCATGTGCAAATCTTAAGTGCTTTTTATCCAATGCATCCCACTCCTTGCTGTATTCCATTTTTTTTTTTAAATCTGAATCTCGTGGACAAGGCACAAGGACGACTGAAGGAAATAGCCGCATGCACTTGAGGTCGGGGTGGATATTTTTTTTTTAAATTCATACATAGTTGAGTTAGGAGGGTATGGAATTATTATTGCCGCTGCCACGTCGAAAGCAAAGAAGGATGTCGAAGTAGTTAAGAGACCATTTCCTCAATATAGCGGGACAAAAAAAAAATTACTCCTTCTCACCCCTCGCTCGCCTACAACACTGGCCATCAGGATTTACCATAAAAATGAAAATGGTTACAGCCATCAGAATTCCATAAAATTCGGTTCAAAATGGTAAGACGTGTTCGAAATGAAGGACATCAAGTTGGGAACAACGTCGTTGGCCGTTGTAGTAAAGTCTTACTTTTTATTATGTGATATATTTGGAAAAAAACGAGCTATGGCTGAAGCTTGTATAAAGTGTTTGGAACTGCATTGTGCAGAGAAGATATACATTGTGTTGGAAGTAAATTTTATGTTTATTTGACAGGATTTGAGCTTCACAAGTATTTTTTTTTTATTCTGAATTTGGTTTGAAATTTTTTTTTATATGAAAAATGTAAGCGGACGGAAACGTTTTTTTGTATGGTTTTGCATATATTAAGGGTAAGTTTGATAATTTTAAGGGAAAAAGGAAGACATTCTTTTTTTTTAAATAAAAAAAATGATGTACTTTGCTGTTTATTAAGATCGCCACATCGTTGATTAGTCTATTCTGTATAACTTGTTTGTAATGATTTCTTAACGGATGATATCTAATCTGTTTTTGATCTAGGACGAAATATTTTCTTGGGCATTGTGGGGGTTTATCTTGAATGAAGTTTATCTTAAAAGAAGAAGGATGCTAAGTGAAAAGTATTCAACTTGCAGAACTTTTGCCTTTATTTATGTTTTTAACGACAGATTTTTTATAAAAAAAGAGGTAGTATTGACAATTTTAAAAAAATTTAGGGTCGTAGTTGAAAGTTGAACTAAAGCTTTGATATTTAAAAACAGTCAAATTACGTGTATATTCTATTAAAACGGCCGCCAGCAAAACAACAAATCTTTTGAATTTTTTATTGGGATCAACATTTCTTTGTCGGTGTCTGAAATTATTCTACTTTAAAAATTTGTGAGGATTAATTTTAATGACTCAATTTTTTTTGATGCAATAAGTTTTTCATACTTTCATTGCTTTTTAAGTGGTATACGTCTTAAAATAATACAAAAATCTTATTGAAATGTTATGAATTTTTCTTCATTAAATGAATCCAATGGGTCTTTAGAAATAATTGAAAAAAACAACTTTTTTTTGCTTTAAAAAAGATTTCATATCTCAATATGTGAATTTTATTGTTAAATTGTTCTCTTCTTTCTCTTATGATTTTAAAAAGATGCCAGCAAAATTTTTAAGGGAATTTCCAGCAATTTTATTGGACCGTTAATATATCGGGTCTTGTTTAGATCATCAATTTCAGATTCGTTTATTGCTAAATCTGGCGTCCCACAAGGCAGTCACCAGACACCTATTGTTTTTATACATATTTATTTTTGTATCTTGCAGATTACTTTTAGTTTTTAATGCTTAAATTAATTTGTTAAATATAATACTTTACGTTTATAATCTAATCAATCCATCGATAAATCGATTTCATTACAAAAATTGCTAAAAATTTTAATACATCTCGCATTGAAACCATAATATTATACCTATGTTTATAGGGTTCTTTAAAAAATGACGCTGACGTATTTTTCTTAATTTAACAAATTATCACAAAATTTGGACAGTCACTGAACTTTTTATTCGATACGAAAAAACATCATAAACAAATAATAAGCACTAAACAGAGGGTCTCTTTTTCAAACAGTCAAG
Organism: Syrphus vitripennis; assembly: GCA_958431115.1. NCBI lineage: Eukaryota > Metazoa > Arthropoda > Insecta > Diptera > Syrphidae > Syrphus > Syrphus vitripennis. The sequence goes on from OY288110.1 coordinate 29,476,191, forward strand.
ACCAATTAAAGCACATCTTACTTATTCTAATGGAATAAAACTTTTTAGAGAAATTTCTGCACCTAATTATGCTTTACATTTGCAGAACGATTTGAACAAGTTCTATGTGTGGTGCCGTACTTATTCACTTATTAAATGCAACCTGAATATTAGTAATAGGTACTAGTAAGAATAAATATAAGGAAAGCAATCTAATAAGAGCAAACATCTTTTATAAAATGAATTTAAAAATGGCGCCCAACGAAAACTGACAAGAATCTCGAAAAGTATTGTTAAGTCTTCTAGTAATGCTTAATTTGAGAGTTCTTAAAGTCTATACAAGAACCAACTAGAAATCTAGATTTTGATTGTAAGATAGACTTAAAAGATTTAAAAAAAACTGCAAGGGGGCATTACTTTCTATGTGTATACAATAAAATCTCAAATATTCAAAAGAGGGCGCTATATAGTTTTCACAATTTGTATATCAAGTACCCAAGCCATTTAGAATTAGAATTTAAGAAAAAAAAATCTCCTTTAAATCAATAAAATCTCAAAAAAAATATTCAACTCCATATCGAACTTCAACAAAGATTACGAACATCAAGTTGGAAATGGTTAACGGAAAAAGCCAGCATACCACCCCTTTTATTCTAGTTAGTAACACCACCAACAGCAAAAAATATACACGACCTGTTTCAATCACTGTAACATGTACCAATATTACATGTACGCAGTACATGTACAAGTATATCGTCGAATTGGAGTACAAAATATGCAGATACATCGCTAACGCTAACAGATAATCGTCCTTATGTCAAGGGTCATAAATAAATTCCCGACGAATGCAAATGAAATCACATCCCATGTATCTAGAACTTGATGTTGTATTGATTTTTTTTCCCTTCATATTTATAGTAAGCGCTATTGCGCTTTGCGATACTTTATTGCCATTGACCTAGAAATTGAAGGAGGTAAAAGAAGAAGAAGAAGAAGCAGAAGGTATACCATCTGATGTGTGGTTTGTACAAAAATTGAAGGACAACTTCAATTAGACGATGAATTTGTTCCTATTGAAGATTTGATATGAAATTCGACTGGAAAAATTGTGATGTGGTTGTGAAAAGTCGGAAATTGTTTTTGTAGGTAGGTACTCGTACATATAAGTTGATATTCAGTAAGGTATGGTACAGTTGTTGAGAGTCAATAGCTTAATTTATAGCAGGATGTATTATAGTAGGTATGTAGAAAGAGGGTGTTTTTTTATGAGGTGCTAAAAATAATTCAATAGAAACAAATAGAGAAAATTAAAAGGAGTGTTTTTTAAACTAATTTAATGATATTATTTTAGTTTAAAATAATTAAAGGGTGTTTTTCAGTGGTATAGAATTTTAAGTTGCCAACACTTTTTTAACTGGCCGCCATTTTAACAGCTGTTAAGTGATTTGTGTTCAGTTTGGTTCTTATAGAGTATACATATATAATATGGAGTGCTTGTTCCTATATCAAAAACATTGTAAAGCCAGAAGCACAGATAGGGGGCGCTAGTATCTACTTTCTTACTGTTTCGGGAAGCACCAGCGCGGACCTGTCAAACTTCAATCATAGTTTTTTCTTGTATTTTTTTGAAGAGGGATGGAAATTAAAAAAAATTAAATTAAATTTAATTAAATTCTGGAGAGGGATAACCATTAATCAGTGGGGATAACGCACTCTTATTCGAGGTCCGCGCTTTTGCTTCCCGAAATTAGTGAAACTAGCGCCCCTTATAAAAGCTTCACGTTTGAAATTGAACAACCACTCCATGTTACGAGTATATATGCTCTAAAGTTTGGTTTGGCATTACAACAAGAATAGACTGACCCCTGAACAACGCTTCCAAATTCTGGAAATTAATCTCGAATCCGATTTTCATAAGAGACTTTTGTTTAGCGACGAAGCTCACTCTTGGTTGAATTGCTACGCCAATAAACAAAACTGCCATATTTGCAGTGACGATAGTCATCAAGAGTATGTTGAGACACCGTTACATCTAGAAAAACTGATTGTTTGGAGTACCACAATTGATTTACTGAAGGAAAAGTTTAGTAACCACATTGTTTTATGTTTCGGACCAATGAATTGGCCTCCAATATAATGCTATTTAACGCCGCTAGACTATTTTCTGTGGGAATATTTGAAGTCGCTATCTCTACGACGCGACGCACGCGCCACTAAGCCCGAAACTGTCGACCACTTGGAGGACAACATTCTCCGCGTTGTTGCCAATAAACGGCCACAAATATTGGAAAAAGTGATCGAAAATTGGACCTCCAGATTAAACACCCTTTAAAAAAAAATGTATGATAAAATGTGGGAAAGATGTATAGGTAAGGACCAACATTTTTGAGAAACATTTTTAGGAATTTATTTAACTAAAAAAGGAGGCTTTAAAAATGCTTTTTAAACATTTAAGTTTTTATTTGAGATTGAATAAGGGTAGAATAAATTGAGTTTATCCTCTTTCCATTTGCCACTTTTTAGACATTGTTTCAAATTCCCAAATGGTGCATTTAAGACTATCTGGCTCTTCTGCTACTAAAATTTTTAAATTATTTAAAATTTATTTAAGAACCAAAAGAAAATGTTTGCACCCAGATTTCAAAACTATAATGTAAACGTGCATAATAGCAACTGTGTACGACTCCATCGTAATGCATTTTGCTTCCTCTAATCAGCAATTAGACTCTGAAATCCAAACTCTAAAAACAATAATATTTGATAGACTTCCATCGAATTAATGCTGATAAAATAATGAACGAATATCCTCATTGAAGTATTATTTATCCGTTTAAATTGTTTTACTAAAAAGCTTATAATTATCCAATTACATTTTCCACCAAAATATAATTTTCAAAATTCAATGCAATGAAAACATAGGTTTACCCAATGATTTATTTTACCTTAACTTGGAAAATGTAATTATAATAAAAAAATAATCTTTTTATTTTCAAAATAAAACGCGGGAAGTTACTAAATTTATTTACATTTAAATGTAAATAGAGCTTCTATTATTGTGTATGTGCATACTTTCATTATAATTAGAGGCTAATTTTTTTCTCTTGGTACAAAACAGTAGGTATAATAGTTAACAAAATCTTTGTTCCAAGGAAATCCAAATTAAAGCGACATTCGTTTATATTTCGGTCAAGAGCGGAAATTCATCAAGTTTGCGAACCGAATAAAAAATTTCTGGGCCAAAAAATTCATCGCTCAAGTAATATAGTAAAACCCAACTGCATTATAACACTCCACGTTATTAAATTGAAGTTGTATTATTTTTACAATTCAATTTGATGAAGTGTTCTAAAAGTAAAATGTTGTGTATCTTTCTACAAATTGAAAATGAAAAAAAAAAAAATCTGTTCCATTCATTAAATCAAAAAAGCTGGAGTGATGGATTATAGTGATTTCTTTTTTATATTACTTTCTATCAAACCCAACAATTTCTTGAAGATCTGTTGAATTTTTCAAATTTTATTGAACTCACATACAATTTCACAAAGAAAAAAAGCAACTGTCAAAAAAACACTTGCAACTGAAAAAGGAAAAAAAAATGGTTTGCTTTTGAAATTGTCAAAGAACCCAGCTTAAGTTTTATTAACAGGGTTTTTCATTGGTAAATAAAGATTTCTCAATAAAAATTGATTTTTTTTTTCATGACGAATGGAACACAATTAGTAATTGATTTTTTTTGTCACTGAGTTGGTGTTATTTCTTGTCGTTGAAAATACTATTGGTGTAGCTGTCGAATCTGCTTTCAAATTTGTTTTCATTTGAAAAGTGTTTAACAACAATTTAAAGCAGAATAAAAAAGAAATAAAAAAGAATGAAAATGTAAATTTAGACTTTTCAGAGTAATTATTTAATAAATCCTTGACGAAATCATTTACACGTTGTTTTTTTTTTTCCTTGTGAAATAGAAGCCTCATCATTTGAAAAAATTGGAATAAACAAATCACAAACCACTTTCATCAAACTGACAGATACAAATTGTTTCAGTGGTAGTGTATCGGGGAAAATTTAGATCTGCAAAATTGATCATAATCAAAAAAATAATTAATTATTTCTGCCCAATGAAATGTTATAGTTGTCAAAATCGGCTTTTTGACAAATTAAAATCAAAAAATAATTGACTATTTTTACCAATGAAAAACACTTTAAGTTGTAAGAGAAAATATTTTTATAAATCTAAGTGTTTCAGTGAGCGGAAGTCCATCGTTAAATACTTTTAAGATTCTGGAAATTTCTATCCAAATCAAAATTTGATTGCAGTAACACAGCTTCTCCATCTAAACGAAGCAACTGTTCACTAATATTTTTTTTTTCTTCTGTAGGTACAGGTAATGTTAGCTAAGGACAGTTTAAACATTATTACAAGAAAAAATTTAAGGATTTCTGCCAACTAAAAATAAAAACGGTCTATAGGGGAGACCGGGGCAAAAATAACACGACATGAATGACAGAAGCCCATTTCCACAGCCAGAAAAAATGCGTCGGAGCATTGCTTGTTTTTTTTTTCAATCAAACATAACTTCCTAAAAAAATGCAACTTTCAAATTTTTTTTGACTGATGTTTTTATTTTCGGTAAAATATAGGCTGTTTTTTTCAGAGGTATGTAATTATTATTATAATTGAAGTGTGATTTCTGAACGTAATTTAATCTGAAGGTTCAAAACCACAGCTTAGCACATAATGGTTGAAGAACGAAAAAGTCAGTAATCATGGCTCTATAGCATGCACCATGTAACGAATCATTTTTAAAGAAGTATACGGACCAATAATTCCACCAGCTTATAAATCACACCGAACAGTCAGTTTTTCTATATTTAACGGTTTCTTAAAATACGCTTGAGGATTTTGTTCACTCCAAATACAGTAGTTTTGCTTATTGATGTTGCCATTCAACCAAAAGTTGTTAAAATTATTTTGACCGTAAAATGAACATGCGTATTTCGAACAGAACCATGATGTTCAAAATAAATTGGCATTATTTGAAAGTGTTGTTCAAGCTTCAGTCCACTCGGCACTCACATTGAAAAGTCAAAAAAAAAAAACTAAACCCAAATAACTTAACAGCTTTTAAAACGGCCGCCAGTTAAAAAAGTGTTGCCAACTTAAAGTTCTATAACTCTAAAAAAAAAATTATATCGAAACGATTTTGAAAGTCTTTTCAATTTTTTTCATTTGTAGTTTGTTATAGATTCAAAGAAAGTCTTGAAAATTTGTTGGTGAAATTGGTTTATTGTCTATTTTTAAGATTTTATTAAAACACATACATACATAGTTGACATAACGATTTATTATCAAGGTCCAACTTTTTGTTCTTTAACCGAAGATTATTGTATGATTCGTAATTATTAATTCACTCAATTCAAGATATGTAAGTATACCAATCAGATGAAACGGAGTGTAGAACAATGAAAATGTTTTGCCAATTAACTAACGATGTCCAGCAATCCATGAAGGCAATGGATGTGTTGTGTATATATGGAACGAATCACCACTACTAAACTGGATGAATGCTGTCCTATAAGTTCTCTGCCTACCTATATATTTATTTCTACGAGTAGCGATGATATTGTGTCCAAGTCCAGCCTGAATAGCAAAAGCGGTTGGAACTCTTTTCCGCAGGAACTCAACCGAAGTCGATTTGGTCCGGTGATGGTGGTGCAGTAGAATGTGGTATAGAGGCGCATCGTATCGGCAAATGAGTTACTTTTGTTCCAATGGCTCTATCACATTCGAATTCCTTTTACCTTGGGCAAACTACATAATTTTGTATAGCTGAGGACAACGAAAGTCAAATGTAGTTGTTGGCAATGAGAGAGTGAGAGAGAGATAGAGAGGGAATAGAGAGCGATCCTATAGATTCTTTCATTCAAAAACGTTTCATGACACTAATGTCCATGTCAGACCATCATGACTGTTCCATTAATATTAACTGCGGCGCTTTTCGTTGTTTGCATTTGCACTGTATAGTAATTGCATTCAATGTCTGTTATATTCGTTGGGTATAATTTTGAATTTGCTGTATTGGCTGAATTGACCTATTATAATTTGGTTCCGGTAACCGGTCGTATCCTGTCCTGTCTACATTCAGCTATATAAATTCCATGGCGCAAAATATTTACGTACTGATGATGAAAAGTCTAGGCAGCCCCGTCGAGATTCGAGAGTTAGGTACCGAATACGAGTATAATGTTACAACATTATTTTGTTTACAGAAATTCTTTTAAATGATGCCCTGTGGCGATTTGATGGAATATTTTGTATATCTATGGAATCTACTGAGGGTGGATTTTGGGCGTTATCAGACAATAAGGACTTTATTTTGTGTAACGTAATGAACTTAATGAAGGCAATTTTCACAGTTATTTTGTTACATTAACAGGATGTTTCAGAAACCACTATACAACATAAATTTCAATGGATTCGGAAAAATGTAAATACATATCTATAACTATGTGTATAGATGTGAACAAGTCAATCGGAATTTTGGGGAATTTTATTTGCGAAGCGGTCCTTGAAAGAAACTAAATTTGATTGCTTTAAGGGAAGTTATTTAAGCTTTGATTTTTTTTTTTAAATCACCTTTCGAAATAAAATTGTTATTTGAATATTTTTTTTAGAACACGAAAAGTTCATAATTTTTGATCCCAGCGCTTCTTCAGCACCCTGTAAAACAATTTTAAAAATGATTAATGGTTTCCCATGATGTGATGGTGTCCCTCGGCGAGGAAGTAATATAATAATATGTGCGTCTTAAAAGCAATTTTGCTTTTCTGTATACATACATAACTTTTCTCTCTTTTTTTTTAATTGATAATTGAAAATAAAAACAAAAAAAAGGTCTTGAGCTCAGAACCGAAGATACAACCTAATATATCATAAAAACACAAATTTAAAAAGAAATCTTTAGAACCGTTTTTTCTAAAAAATTATTTTGTATGCCTACCTATGTATGTATTGTATGTATATAAAATTTCTGAAGTATTTTTGAAAGAAAAATTGGTGAAAACCGAAATTTTAAAACTGAAGATTATAATTTTCACTTTAAAATAGTATTAACATATTTTCAAAATATCGAATTTTCAAAAAAAAAAATCAATTATTTTAAAAAGTCCAAAAAATATTTTTTCTCTTTTTAAAATCAATTTGTTTTTTTTTTTTCAAAAATCAAAAAAAAAAATGTTTGGTAAATTTTTCTATGGGGTTATATTAAAATACATATGACTTGAATATGACCGAATGGATTTTTAATAAAATATTTTTTGACTCAATAATTTTAATTACTTACAAAAACCCGCTGACAAAATTTCACCAAAACATTTTACAGCCGTTTCTTTGGAGCTTTAAAATAAATATCAACTTTCCTTCTCTTTCAAATCTAAGTCCAAAGTTTCTTAGAGTAGTTTAGGCTTTATGTAGACGTACGGACAGACAGAATTGCGGGACCTACCTCTTTCACCTACTTTATCATCTTAGTTGCAGACGTGATTATTATCTCGAGTTCGATATATTTTACGAATCCAAAACTTGTCGCATGTAAAAAAATATAATATATTTTATGGGACTTTTGTTTTTTTTTTTTGAACAAAGTCAATTTGACTGAAAAACAAACATTCCAAAAGCATTTAGAACTGAATTTAGTGGCAAATTGGATTTCTTAGTGCAGAACTAGGTAGGTATAATAAATGTCAGAATTGGTCAAGCAGTTTCCTTGGGCTTCAGCAGGAAAATATAATCTATGGCCTAATATTTAATTGGTTTATGTTTTTTTTTTTTGTTTAAGCTCCTTGGAGCAAGAAGAATTATATGGCTAAACGAAAAGACTTAGGAGACTTATTTTTCGCGGTAGATGCCGTTATGATTATTTTTTTTGGAATGGTACGTACCTATGGGTAGGAAAGAAAGAAATATGTTTATGGCTACAATTAATATTTCTATAGTTTAATAACTTTATTTATTGTTTTGAAGCTTTTGTGTTTGGAAACATGTATTGGTCGTGTTCGTTCCCATTCTTCAAATTGACATTTTTTGTCTGGGAAGCAGTAAGCTCCACATTATTCAATCGTTTAATCCGGATTAAAAATAATAATTCACTCTGTATTATTTATTCATTTAATTCAAACATTAATCCAGGTTTTTTGATCTTATGTCAGATTAATATAATTGCATTAATTTTATTATTGGAATAAAAAGTTAATTTTAATCCCGGGTGAACAATAGGGCTTAACAGATAGAATACATTGAAAAGTTGATTTTTTAGGTAAACTTTTGATGCAATATCATGTAAATTGGTTGCACCGATAGCGGCGTTTAAGAAATTTGGGGTGATTTTTCAAATTTTCAGTAATGTTTGGTTATTTCGCTGTGAACTGCGAGATGGTAAAGTTGGCATACTTTTTCTATAATTCTAAAAATTTAAAAAAAAACGTTTACTCATTCCAGTGAAAACAAAGTCATTTTGGTATATTTATTATTTAGTTACTAGATACTAGTAAGTTGCTGGGCATTCGGGGTGGGTTTTTATTCAAAAAAAAAATGTCAAAAAATTCTGTCAAAAAAAAACATGGACTTTTTTTGAATCCTGAGTTTAAAAACTGGATAAGAAATAAATTTAAAAAAAAAAGTTCTTTGAATAAAATTGTGGCCCTAAAAAAAATTCAAGCAAAATTCGTCAAAAATGAGGGAATTAAATCACCTACTGAATCATTCAGTCCAAAAGCTTGCGTCCTTTGTTATTGTAGTCAAAAAGCTGATGTAGTAGCGAAAAACTAGGCCCAGGCCAACATACTTTAAGTGTTCAATCGTAAGCCATTTTAAACTAAGTTAGTGTTAATATTCTAACTGCATAAGTAACGTACAAAACTTATTGGATGATGGAGTGAACGATTTTTTAGGCAAAAATATTTTCGATTTTTTTTTACAAATATTCTTATGACAATTTTTCGTCACAATTCTTTTTTTTTTAACATTTTGTTTGGATTTTTTTAGGATTCGTTTTAAAACCATTTTTTTGGGAACGAACTTTTTTTCAAAAAAAAATTTTTCCAAAATTTTTAAAAAAATTTTTAGTTTCGCAAATAATTTAATTTTTTTGACAAAACTTTTTCCATCAATTTATTTTATTGAAATTTTCGTCACCATATTTATTCTGATTTTGATGCGGTTCAAAAACAATTCTACTGGGTTGTTCCCATTATTTTTTCAGAGAACTTGTTTTTGACGAATTTATTTTCTTCACTTTTTTTTTTTTGGCCATTTGTTTTCTTTGAGTACATACGAACATTTATTTTTGACAAAACTTTTTTTCGACAATTTATTTTCTGATCAATCTGTATTCTCGCTGTTCAATAACAAAAAACAATTCCACTTGGTTGTCCAATAAAATTTTTTTCTTATTACAGGTACAATTTTTTTCAGTATTTTCTTTTACAAAATTTATTTTGAGAAAAAATCTTCTTACAGACGAAAATTTTTATTGAGAATATGTACTTCGTTTTCCCAACACTTTTTTAAAAATTTTTTGCTGCGAAATTTTGCAACATTGATTTTTGTAGCTATTAAAACACATATCTGTTCTTGGTTCCCACCAAGGAAGTGTCTTGAGTACTTTACTCTTTATTACAGTCTCTGACCTTATGCTTGAGGAGAATGTGACAGACCCCAAAGTGAATCCTTGCTGACAATGTAGCAATCATAATATCAAATCCTTGCTATGAGCACTTCATGTGATGTGTTTTAATATGCTGGAGGAAAAAGACCGAACACTTTTGCTGCCCATTTTCTGATCCACACAGGCCTATTCCAAAACCCGCAGGGCTGTCGACGTTTCTTGAGGCTTACCTGGCGAACTTAACGAGAGGAGTCTTAGGATCGAAAGTGAAGCAGATTTCTTGACCCATTCAAGAGACTCCGGATCATTACAACCTATGCTGCCCATAATTTTCTGGTTCTCACTGGCCTTTTCCAAAACCGGGAGGGCTCTCACCGTTTTCAACCCGGCATCAGTAGTACTTGTTTTCTCGAATTTTTGTATCTTCATTATTGCTATTGTGTTTCAAATATCTGTTAAGCTTTAAACTCCTGTATAGCTTTAAAAGATGTAATATCTTATTTGTACAGAGAACATTATTGAATAAGTTGAAAAATTGAATTGAATCAGCCTTAGGCTTAACAAATGGAGATTCCGGGCATGACAGCCGTCCTCGTGGGTGGAAGAGACAGAAGAATTTTTGTAAGTACTTTGAGCAAAAAAAAAATCCCGTTATTTTCGCTTATTACGTTTAAAAATTAAAAACATATTTTTTCAAAGTATAACCGCACAATGTGGTGAAAACGATGTGGATCATGGATCGTGTTGCCCGAAATTTCTTATAAGACCCGAAGTGCTATAGAAAAAATAGGAACTGGGTGCGAATTATCACAGCCATTTGTAAAATAAGTAAGTTTGAACTAATTAACTTTATGTCTCATTAAGACGTTGGAGACATTGATCAAACTCTATTAAATAAAATATATTAAGGCTGATGATACCTGGGTACTCAGTTACCCTGGTCCCTGGTAGTACCCATTATACCCGAATACCCGGGTAATTTACAAGCAAGAACTATTAAAACTAGTGGACTAATTTTCGGAGCAAAATGGCACTAGTCCAAAAATAAAAGGATTAGAATTCGTAGGACAAGAAAATACTAAAATTAAAACTGAGTAAACAATAATGACAAAACTATTCCAACAGAGCCTACTATAGTCTGTCAAAGCTCTTCAAATCCAGAAATCTCACCATTACTTCAAAACTGCTGCTGTACAGGACCTTGGTATGGATCCGAGACTTGGGTGCTTAGCAAAAGACACTGCGACCTCTTAGCTGCGTTCGAGAGTAAAGTCTTAACGAGAATTGTTGGCCCCGGCTCGGAAAGTCCTTTGTGGTACATTCTAAAGCCTTGGGGTGCGCAACTGGAGGCGTCGGTTGGCTCGAGACCGGGATAGGTGAAGAGACTTGTTGAAGGAGGCCAGGACCGGACCCCGGTTATCAAGTAGAAGATGATGAAACAATGATGATGAAAAATAATTTTGAAAAAATGTGGCTTTTTTATGATAAATGTTTAATAAATGTTTTTTTTTTGTTTCTGACTGTACTGGGCCTACAAAATGCATGTTAATTTTTTTTACATCCACGAGACATGCTACTTACTTTTCCCCTCTAACGATCAATAAATTCAATACAAAGAATGAAAAAAAAAACCTTAAAGAAAGTTGTTTTATGTACCTAATACCAAATTGTGCTTAAAAAATAGAACATTAATGACTGTAGGACGAATTCCGAAGGTTGTCGATTTTATGGCTATCTATGTTATTTTCCAAACTCATGTCCTACCTTCCTATCAGACCTTTGTACAAATACTTTATTAGCTTGCTAAGGTATATAATTTTTATTTGGTGATTCATGAGCATTTTATTCTGTCTTCTATGTATATCTACCTTCCATTATTGACATATCAATAAAAAAAATGTTTTCATGGCAATATAGCCGAAACGAACATTCAAACTTTATGTACCACACTATTATAGTAGTGGCTCAGCTCGGCTGGGCTTCTATTACATTAGTCCTGTAAAAATAAAAAAAAAACCAACCTACCCTAGTATACCTGAAGCTACACACCTTCAGTAATTTATTTGTGTATTGATGCTCTATTTGCGGGCCTTGGGCATCCTGTAGAAAAAAAAAAGTTGTTTGCTATTCAGATATTCCAATTGGCAACCTTCGATTGCTAAAGTCCAGGAATTCACATTGAATGGGGAATAAACTACAACCGACCCCACCCAAGCCCAACTTTACACACCTTTCCTCACAGTTGTTTTGTTTTGCTATTTGTTTTTTTTTTTTCTACTTGTTTTTTGTTTTTCGCACTTAATATTCAAAAAGCATCCGTTGCTATGAAATAAAGGAAAAAAAGTCTAGGTACCGATGTTACTGACGAGGACTCGTCCCGAATAGAGAGGGAAAAAAAAAGAGAAAAATCATTTTCCATTTTCCTTGTTTTGTTACCTTAACACCACCTCCTCACCGAACCGTCATCGTCAGTTGGTATAAATATAGATAGAGGGTAGGGTGGAATAAATAACCTTTCTCCCATCAGGACCCATATCCTGTATAGAGCAGAACCTACATACAACATAACTTTGACGAAGTTTGCGCAAGAGAATTTTTGGTGGTTAAGGTTGAAATTGTATTAATAAACGAAAGCAGTATGTATTTATTGTGTGAGCTGAGGTGTTTTTTACGGTGTGGTACGGCTTGGTTTTGTATTTTTTTGGAGGCTGATTCAAATAGAATCATTTTGAAAAGAACCTTCGGCAAAAAAAAAACAAACTGTATTTATGGCCCCTCGGAGTGTCATTAAATTCACCTCAGTGTCTTGAGCTTGCAATAAAATACCACAAAATATGCTAGATTGATTTAAGAGAATGTAATGGGTATTGGCTGGGATGAATTAGTAGCTTATAAATTTTTCTTTGATATGAGAAAAAAAAGGTAAATGTGGCCGGGTTGGATGAAAGCAAATATACATATTGATTGATCAGATTAGATTTTATTTGATGGTTGTGGATTTTATTCTTCAATAATAAGAAATATAAAATAAGTACAGGTTGTGTAAAATAGGTTATTAAATTCTGTTAAGGTGGCCATAAACGACGAACATGCTCGCCGAACAAGCTCGTGCTCGTTAGATATTCGTCGTGTAGGAGCTAGTTCGCGAACGGCTTGTTGTTGGCGAAACATTTCGATTTTCTCGTGTTCGTCGGCTTCAATGTTCGCCGTGTATGGCCATATTCGCGAGCAAACCTCATTTTTGCTGTGAACTTTGTTGTTGCTTTTCTTTGTCGCACATGATGTTTATTCTTTGAGAATCGGAACGAAATGAATGTTCGCAAAATATGTTCGCCGTGTAGGGGGAAACACAAACGAGCATGTTCGGCGAGCATGTTCGTCGTTTATGGCCACCTTTACGGGGCACAGAGCCTCCAGAAGCAGAAGCATTTCAGATCTCTTCCCCGTTCTTCGTCAAATGTTTCTAGGTCGGGCTGGTCGTCTGCTGTCTAGTTATAAAGTTCCATTACATAGCTTGACTCGCATTGCAATCGTTACCGTTTTGAAGCGTATGACCAATCCACTGCCACTTTCGTCTTCAATGGGTTCCTGCCCTGACCTCGCATGATTAGTCCATCATTAGATACCATTTGGCTACCCAAAAACACACGGATTCAACATTCGAGCAGAAACGTCATGGTCTTTAAGCGTATATCATCATCATCATCGGCTCGACGACTAGGGATCGGTCCTAGCGTCCTTCAAGAAGTCTCTCCACCTATCGTCTCGAGCCGACGACGCCATCCAGTTTCGCACCCCAAGGCTTCGGGCGTCCTGGTCTACGCCATATTTCCAACGCAAGCATGGTCTACCACGCTGCCGTCTACCATAGAATGTACCACAAAGAACTTTACTAGCCTGTTCCTCTTCACTCATGCGAGCTAGGTGCCCTGCCCACCGGAGTCTACCGAGCTTAATTTTTGTCACTATGTCTGCTTCAAGGTAGATTGCGTACAATTCATGATTGTACCGTCTCCGGAATCGTCCTTCCTGGACATATGGGAAGTGGTGAGATTTCTGGATTTGAAGAGCTTTGACAGTAGGCTCTGTTGGAATTGAGCAGTCGCGCGCGTATTTCTTCTTCTATATTGTTAACGGCTGCTACTATTGAGGTATTTAAAGGATTTCATCACTTGAAATTCGTGATTAACAACCCGAACCCGGCTATTTTAACTTGGCATGTTACGTTGGTTATGGTCAACCTTGAGTCATGTCAATTTATTTGGGATGCCGAATTCTATCCTGGCTATGCTATCATAGGCGGCCTTAAAGTCTATAAATAGATGGTATGTTGGAATGTTAAATTCAAGGCATTTTTCCATTCCATGTTTATTTGCCTGGAATGAAACCACACTGATATATCCGGGCTATCCGTTCTTGTAGAATAGAGGAGAGTATCTTATAGGCGGTTGTCAACAAGGTGATACCTCTATAATTGCTGCACTAATAAATTACTAGTGGATTTTTTCTCATACAATGTAAATATGTAAAATATTCATGGAAAAAAAAATGTATTTAAATTATTCTTCCGGTGAAACTCATAATAAGGTTGGCTTTATATACACCAAAAAGATTACGACATTTTTAAAGTCTTTCGTGATAATTTCAACTGTCCCTTCGCATCCTTGCGTTTGAACGCACTTTCTAGGACCGTTAATAATGAACTGGTTTTCAAAACTCCTTCGCTTACATTATTTGTTAAGTGATTGACACTAATGCAAAGCACTGGAAAGCTTCTTTCTATCTGCCTGCAACCCTTGTCTCAAAATGAAACTTCTTTTAGTGAAGGGCTGTCGAAAAAAGTGATGATGCTAAGGATGCAGCATTGGCTTCGCAATTCAAAAAAATGTTTTTATTTCCAGAATTTTTTTCAATTTTTTAATTTTTTTTTAAATTTTCTTCATACATTGGTATAAATTTTTGTTCGGTTTCTGTATGATGACGCGTTAATGCCTTTATCAGCAATTTATCTTGAAATTCAAATTTTGTTACTTTTGAGCCATTGGTTTTTTGGTTTTTTTTTCATAATTTTTCTCGACTGAAAATAAAAAAAATAGTGAGATCACTTAGTTCGTACCTTATAATAATGGTAAGATGCAAAATGAATAACAATACTAACTTATTAAAAATGAGCAATATACTTCAATATACCGATATTTGCAGCTTCTGCAATTTTCATCTGCCCAGAAATAAACTGGGAACGTTTTTTTTTACAAATTCATCAGCACGCATTGGAAGAACAATATATTTCAGCATATTTGATTTCAGGATGTTGAAATTGCTCTCCCCTGGTGCACTTGTTGCTGGGACTCGCTCTAATCCAAATTTTTCTCAAACGATGCCCGACCACAAAAGAAAATACCGCATGTCCGAAATTAGTTTTTGAGCCAGTTTCGGACAAAAATGAGCATTTTTTCTTTCTCCTTTGACTATTATTACGAGTACATGTTGAATTTCACTGTTTATTTGTTTGGGCCATAAAACCAAGTTGTTTTTATGTAACAGAGGCTGTCGAATGTCGAAAACGCATTCAGCATTTCGAAGAGCATCTCCCTCTACTTCTGCATCAATTGTAAAAGCCATGTTTTTTGTTATCAAGCCTTGTATACATTTTTTTCCGGATTCGCATTCAGTTTCACATTCGATATCCGAGGCTTTCATGTCTTCGGTCTCGCTTTGTGAAACAATGAGTATGGCTCTTAATATTGTTTCCATACTTCTAACTAGCATTATAGTTGTTCTACAGCTGCAAGCATAAATATGCGGACCCTCCTGTTTACATTTTTCAACAACCTTGAATAAATTTTTAGAAAAGTGGGCGTTGTTCGTCCGAACGCAGCAGTTTTGATCAGCAGCAGTGAAGATCGCATCTTTTTCTATTTTCAGTATCAAAAAAATGTTAATTTTTACCAAAACTTTAAATGCTCATAACTCGTAAAGAATTGCACCTAGAGAGCAGAAAATAGCATTTCTGTAATCTAGGGAGTCAAACCTTTTCAATGATGTATGATTTTTTATAGATTCGAGAAAAAAATTTTCAATTGCTGTTTTGAGGGTGAAGATTGCATCTTTCGGCGATTTGAGTACCAAAAAATTCATTGTTTTTTGAAAACTTTAGAAGGCACCTAGAAGGCTGAAAATTTTTAGTTCCACCGGAACCGGACCTGACTACTAGCTCTTTAATTTTAAGCGATAGATGGAAAAAAGTTAAAATTCTTCACCATAACTTCTGCCTTCGATGGAGGGAAGAGTATCGTAAAGAGCTCCAGAAAGGTACAAATGGAAACACTCAACACGTGATATAGCTTTAAACGATCTTGTCGTTATCCGCGAAGAAAATGTATCTGCAAATCGATGGCGTTTAGGTCGCATCGTTACCCGGGTTCTGATGGCAAAGTTCGGGTGGCAGATGTTAAAACGCAAAACGGTATTTTAAACTTTGCATTTTAATAAAAAACGAAAAGGAAGATACATTCGTTTATTTATTTAGATTTAAAATATTTTGAACGAGAATAAAACTTTATTAAAGTATTAAAGTTGCACAAATCTCCACAAAATGTATATACATATGTATAAACAAATTAATTCAAAATAGAATTTATTTTTTTATATTATCAACTTTTAAACTAAATCTTATTATGTATATCTAAATATTAGAATTTAAATCTTTATAAATATTAGAAAATTGTATCCCATATTAACATATCCTTCCTAAGGAGTGAGTAGAACCCCTCTACACAAAAGGTTCTCCAACCCACTTTAATTAAAAAAAAAAAAATACTTTGATACCGAACTGCTTTTGTAGGAATCCTGCAAGGCGACGGCTTTACTCGTTACTTTTACTCGTTACTTTTTATTCGTTACTTTTACTCGTTACTTTTACTCGTTACTTTTTACTCGTTACTTTTACTCGTTACTTTTTATTCGTTACTTTTTACTCGTTACTTTTTACTCGTTACTTTTTACTCGTTACTTTTACTCGTTACTTTTACTCGTTACTTTTTACTCGTTCTTTACTCGTTACTTTTACTCGTTACTTCATACTCGTTACTTTTTACTCGTTACTTTTACTCGTTACTTTTTACTCGTTACTTTTACTCGTTACTTTTTACTCGTTACTTTTACTCGTTACTTTTACTCGCTACTTTTACTCGTTACTTTTACTCGTTACTTTTACTCGTTACTTTTTACTCGTTACTTTTACTCGTTACTTTTACTCGTTACTTTTACTCGTTACTTTTACTCGTTACTTTTACTCGTTACTTCATACTCGTTACTTTTACTCGGTACTTTTACTCGTTACTTTTACTCGTTACTTTTTACTCGTTACTTTTACTCGGTACTTTTACTCGTTACTTTTACTCGTTACTTTTATTCGTTCTTTACTCGTTACTTTTACTCGTTACTTTTACTCGTTACTTCATATTCGTTACTTTTTACTCGTTACTTTCACTCGTTACTTTTTACTCGTTACTTTTACTCGTTACTTTTTACTCGTTACTTTTACTCGTTACTTTTACTCGTTACTTTTACTCGTTACTTTTACTCGTTACTTTTTACTCGTTACTTTTACTCGTTACTTCATACTCGTTACTTTTACTCGGTTCTTTTACTCGTTACTTTTTACTCGTTACTTTTTACTCGTTACTTTTTACTCGTTACTTCATACTCGTTACTTCATACTCGTTACTTTTACTCGTCACTTTTACTCGTTACTTCATACTCGTTACTTTTTACTCGTTACTTTTACTCGTTACTTTTTACTCGTTACTTTTACTCGTTACTTTTTACTCGTTACTTTTACTCGTTTCTTTTACTCGGTACTTTTACTCGTTACTTTTACTCGTTACTTTTTACTCGTTACTTTTACTCGTTACTTCATACTCGTTACTTTTACTCGGTTCTTTTACTCGTTACTTTTACTCGTTACTTTTTACTCGTTACTTTTACTCGTTACTTTTTACTCGTTACTTTTACTCGTTACTTTTACTCGTTACTTTTTACTCGTTACTTTTACTCGTTACTTCATACTCGTTACTTTTACTCGGTTCTTTTACTCGTTACTTTTACTCGTTACTTTTTACTCGTTACTTTTTACTCGTTACTTCATACTCGTTACTTCATACTCGTTACTTTTTATTCGTTACTTTTAACTCGTTACTTTTTATTCGTTACTCGTTAGTTTTACTCGTTACTTTTACTCAAAAAAAATTTAGTTTGCACACATTTATAAAGTATTAAATTCTCAAAATAAAAGTAATATGATGATTTTTTTTGAAAACTTAAGTACCTTTCTTTTGAATAATTTTTACAAATTTGTGATTCTTTTGCGTAGAACATTTCATACAATAAGATGAAATATTATAGAGAAAATCAAAGAAGGCAGGTTTAGGAATCACAACAAAAACAACTCCTAATTAAAAAAGCCAACAAATTGGAATTCTTTCCCTGGGTTTTGCAATTTTTTTTATTACAAAAAAAAATTTGCATTGAAAACAAATAGTGTAAAATTAAATTGGCATTAAATGGCGCGGTCAGTCATGAACTCACCATGTTAAATCTGCACGAAAACCACGACGACCCACAGTATTCGATTTACACACTTTTTGAGAATCGTGTATCGAAAAAAACCAGAAAGGCTACCGCAGGCGTGGAACATTTAATCAAACTTTAATTTCAAATTCATCTCGAAAATTAATTGCAAGGCAAACAACAACAAGTGGATAATTATACAGGATAAGCCGTGAGATTTTTTTTCAAACTCAAACATTTGAAGAGAGAGATAGAGATAGAGCTTGATATTGAGGAAGGTAAACCCGAACGCAAAAAAATAAAATATTAGTACAAGTATAGGCGGCTAATATAGTTGGGGTCTGTTCAAGATGCGGCACAGTGGGACAGTGGGACAATCTGAATAGCTCATTAAAACAAAAATAACTCAGTGTCTTAACAATCAAATGTACCTAGGGAGCTGAAAATAGCATTTCTGTTATCTAGGAAGTTTCCATTGATGTATGATTTTTATAGATTCGATTCTATTTGAACAAGAAGGACTTAAAAAATACAAGTTAAATAATAATATTTAACTTTTTGAAAAGGTCTCGTCTGCATCTATTATTTCAAATGTGTTTTATGGTCGTAAAAATGTTTGTAGGTGAAATCGGTTTTTGTTATGCTGCGAATGAATTTGTGGCTCAGCTAATTTTGTGGCAACTAATTAGCAACAAAATACGTGGTAACTTCTGCATCTTTAGATTTTTAAATTGGTTCAGTGGTGGCGCTATCTTGAAGTCAAGTTAGCACCGCCACAAGACCACAAGTTTCACAAGGCGGTTTGGACATGAAGTTAACAGGTGAAATTTACCTTTTTAAAAAGGACTCGGCTATATCTTTAGTTTAGTGTTACTTACATCACCGTATGGTAAGTTTTAAGGGGAATCGGTTTTTGCTATGGTGCAAGACAGTTTGTTACTCAGCTTATTTTGCGGCAACTAGCTAATTAGCAACAAATTAGAAACAAATTATTGGATCATTGGATTTTGGAATTTTTGTTGTGGTGGCGCTATCTTGACGGACCTAATATTTTGTCCTATGAACAAGATTTTTTTTCTTTTTCTTATTTAGCAACTATTCGAAGATTCGGATAATTATTTCGAATACCTGATACCAGAAATTCATTATGTAATATCCGGATATTTCGAAGATTTTTAAAGTTACTTGCTTCTGGTAACCCAAAAGGCCAAAACCTGAAGTAACCTCAACAATTCTAAGTTTTTTTTTCAAACTCACACTATTTATCTTTTAAAAAAATATGTCAGATATTTAAGAATTTAATTCTGATCGTTTAAAACAAGTATATTCGACCCAAAACGTACATTTAATTTTAATTATGTTGATTTGATGTAAGTGAACGTAGAATGATGATTTCTCGAAGGCCATTTTGTTATACTCTGCATATAATTACAAATGTACATATAATCGAAAAGGATAGATGTATGTACGTGATATGCATACCGTTAATGACACCAGGAAGTCAACAACGGTATATCGAGCGGAAGTATGAGGATAACTACTAATGTCGCCATGTGAATCCGTTTCGAGTGACATTGACGGTATTCAAGGGGGTTATTACGTTTCCCTACCTACAAGCAATTATTGAAATCAAATTATTCATAAATGTAGGTGTTGTGGCGATAAACGTTGTTCTCAAAATAATTATTTATCTAATATGTCTATTGGGAAATCAATTTGCCATATGAACCTATACACCGTTGGTGGTTGGATTTGAGAATGAGAGTGTGGAATTTTGCATTTGCAATTTCCAAGAAATTTGCTCTATTTAATTGGTCGGCAGTAGCCTGAACAATTTTGATAATATAATTGCACTCTTAATGGCATGAGTGAAATTTATTCTTAATGACATGAATTTGGCTGCAGGCAATGACATGGAAAGGCACTCTTTTCAATATAATGTCATAGGTAGCATGTAAATTCCCGGGATAGTGAAACTCTAGAATTCAGTGGTAAGACTTTGAAATTTCATAAAATTTTTATAATTTATTCTGAAGTTTTAGTGCACTTGGTATTTTTATATTTTAATTTCAATAAAAAACTTTTCTGTCTATAAGTTATTTGAACCCACGAAAAGTTTAAGACAATGTATCTGCAATTAAAGTAAAGCAGGATGCGGTGTCTGCAAAAGAGTTTTAAATTGCTTGGAACTGGAAAAGCGCGTCATGAAAGGTATTCAATATTTTTGTTTAAAAAAGAAATAAATTTATCAATGCTACTGAAAAATATTCCTTTTCTTGCTGGTGAATTTGTAATTTATTCATTTTTGGAACTTACAGTCACACATGCTTATAGTATGTGGCTGTATTCAGATAGAATTTTCTTAAGATTTTTCTTCGAATCTATTTTAAAACTAAGAATACCAATATTTACTAGAATTCATGGGAACCTGCTTCGATCTCGAAGCAAGAGCGAGTGGTTGCTGTCAAGTCTCGTCAAAATTTTAATTAAAATAGATCATTCAATATTTTATGTGTACGGAAGATTGTTGGAAATAGATGAAAATTCCTGAACACCCAAACTAAATGGGGTTCGATCAGACTAGGGCAAATTTCCTAAACAAAGCCTAGTATGCCCAAAGAACTCTGATGGCTTCTGAACTAATTCTTGTGAAGAATTGCTCAATCTGGACACTAATTTTATCGATAGCTCTCAAATTGGTAATACTGCAAACCACTTAATGTCAAGTAACAATTTTCACAGTTTCTGATAGAGACAAATTACACTGGGCTCTCAAAATCTTCAAACCATTAAAATCCGCAGGACCAGATGGAGTTATAGGTAGGTTGAAATGGCGATTACAAGGCAACCTAGCTAGTGACCCAATTGGCGCTGTAGTGCGCCGTTTTGATAACGTAAGTTATACTACAGCTGAACTATAAATGGCGGAAGATATCATCTTGCCAATCCTGTTAACAATTTTCAAAACATGTTATCTAATTCTGGTCTACATATCTATCTTATCATCATCATCGGCTCGACAACCGGGGTCCGGCCCTGGCCTCCTTCAACAAGTCTCTCCACCTATCCCGGTCGCCAGCCGACGCCATCTAGTTGCGCACTCCAAGGCTTCGGGCGTCCTGGTCTACGCAATCGCTCCAGCGCAGCGCAAGCATGGTCTACCATTGCCATCCATCATAGAATGTACCACAAAGGACTTTCCGAGCCGCTTCCTCTTTGCTCATGCGAGTTAGGTGCCCTGCCCACCGTAGTCTACCGAGCTTAATTTTTGTCACTATGTCTGCTTCAAGTTAGATTCGTACAATTCATGATTGTACCGTCTCCGGAATCGTTCCTCACATATGGGGCCTACAATTTTCCTTAAGACTTTTCTCTCGAACGCGGCTTAGAGGTCGAAGTGTCTTTTGCTAAGCCCCCATGTGTCGGATCCATACGTGAGTACTGGCAGGACCATGGTCCTGTACGGCAGCAATTTTGAAGTTATGGTGAGATTTCTGGATTTGAAAAGCTTTGACAGACTATAGTTGGCTCTGTTGGAAAAAAGCAGATGCCCGTGTATTTCTTCTTCTATATTATTATCGGCTGCTACTATTGACCCAAGGTATTTAAAGGATTGCTTCAATTCAAATTCGTGCTACCTTGATTGTTTGACCAACTATTCTTCTCGCATTCGACGCCACCATGTACTTTGTTTTACCTTCACTAATGTGCAGCCCCAGATTTTGTGCCGCCTGCTCGATCTGGATGAAGGAATCGTGTACACTTGTACAGCTTGTTCGGTTCTTCCGATGATGTCAATGTCGTCTACGTAAGCCAGTATCTGGCTCGACCTGTTGACGATGGTCCCCCTTGTTTCCGTGCCAGAGTCACGGATTGCTTTCTCCAACGCCAGGTTGAAAAGGAGGCAGGCCAAACCATCCCCTTGTCGGAGTCCATTAAAGATGTTGATTGGTCTGGATAGAAATGCGGCTATTTTTACTTCAACCTACAAAGTCGTGTCAATTTATTTGGGATGCCGAATTCTCTCATGGCTTTGTAAAATTCTACCCTAGCTATGCTATTATAGGCGGCCTTAAAGTCTATAAACAGATGGTATCTTGGAATGTTAAATTCAAGACATTTTTTCATCACCTGCCTAAGGGTAAAGATCTGATCAGTTGTTGATTTGCCTGGAATGAAACCACACTGATATTTTACTGATTCATCTGACACCTCTGGATACATTCTGTCAGCTGCGAGTAATGAAGCTTCCTCACGTCTGGGAGAACATGACATTCCTGGAAGATGATACATTTTTAAAGTGACGGATTAAAGATTAAACTAAGTTTATCATTCCGTCTTCCTAATCATCGTAGTGTGGTACAGGCGCTCATTTTAGCGACCAAGGAAATTTTTACTTGGCTTAAAGATATCGACCACTGATATTCACATTTTCAATGATGGTCAAACAGCCCTTAGGTTTTTTGTTCCTGCACAAGCTCATAGACAGAGGCAGACCACAGGAACACACCAGGCAACTCGGTACTTCCAAACTCATGCTCATGGAAGATGCTATTAGGATAACAAACCTTAGGTGGAATAACGTGACCCACTTGTGTGTAAATAAAACAGATCTGCCCACCGATAAATCTTAGGCGATTTAAATACTTGTTGCCCTAAAACAGATTACACTTTAGCTCCGTGTCATCATAGTAGACTGTCTTACTGTGGGAAGCGCGTATTAAGGCTCGGAGTTTTCTTTAACGACTTCAGCAGAAGCTGTTTGCACGACAAAGAGGAGAAACAATTACTCATCGTCTTTGAACATGACCTGCTCTATCTCAAAGACCTAGACTCCAATTGGGAGAACCCTATTTCAACTATAACAGCGATTTTGTTAACATAGCCAACAACAATCTCTCACGCTTCACATGTAGCAAATCTTTCAACGGGTAGGTCGAAAATCTCTAGATTAATGTGGCGCCACAATGGACCAATCGTTGGCTTAAGTTAGTAAGTTTTGCTGACAGCCACGTCAACCTAAGCTCGTTAGATCAGAAATCATGGTAATGAAAAGCACTTGAATTCAAAAATAAAAAATGTAAGTTTGTTTGTGTACTAAAACTTAAAACCACTTACACTTTATCTCTATTTATATTTTATTTTTTAAATCCATTAAACTATTAAGTTCTTAACCTACACCAAACGAAGACGCGAAATGCCTTCAAAGAGACAAACTGTTTCAATTAAAAAGTTTATTGACAAAAAAAAAAACGCGCTGCGCTTTTATCTTTCCTCATCAAGAACATAAACAAAAAAAAAACACTTAAAAAGTTCAATATCTTTCTGCCAACCGTCGCGCCGCGTTGCCGTAGTCATCTTCCTTCTCGTCGTTGCTCCAACATAATATCCCGCTTGCCACTTCTATTCCTTAAAGTCAATTTAACTTCTTGGCATGCAAAATAATTTCTTTGGAAATTAATTCTTTTTTTAACTTAAGTTCAGGAGGAAGAACCTTTAAAGTACACCCAGGGATATAAAATACCCATCCAATTGCTAGGCAAATTGATATACCTTGAAGTTGACTTCCTTTGTAATTGAAAAATAGAGCAAAGTCTTCTTGGTTGCAATGGAATCTCCTTGTATGTTGGTTTCTCCTTTTCTGTCCGGACACTATTATATAACCCACTTTCTCACTCTCACTCACTCTCTGGTTGCATCGTGCTTGCATTGAGTATAATTGAAATAACAACGAATAAGTACTTGGCCTCATTAAACTCAATTATGTTTTAAGGTGATAATGTAATAAGGAAAGATATGGAACATAGCTCTTTCTTTGGAAAGCACTTGAAGTGGCTTAAGACTTTATTAAATAAAGTGCATTATTTTGTCGCATATATTTCATTTTTATTATTTATTATAAAACATAATACGGTGGTAACTAATATAGAATAAAGTAATTGGAAAATAATTCATCATGTTCCTAAATTTTTCAAAAAATTAAAAATTCTGTTACTCTATTTTACTTGCGAATACCAAAGTATGGGAAGCAACCATAAATTTATCTCATAGCAATTTTCAAAAAACGGTATGCTAAACCATATCTTTAGTTCAAACAGAAAAGTCAGACAGACCTTTTCAAATCGCGTCCGTTATATATATTTATAGATTTAACCGTTTACTGAATTTTTTGGAGACTTTTTTTTTACTAATAGTATTTTTGGAGTTCCAGGTCAAAAACATATTAGGTGAAAAAAAAATTCACAGAACACAGTAATATTTATTGTTCAAAAATAAATTTGTGAAGAAAATTTTGTTTCCCTAAGAAAATTATTATTCACCAAGTGTAGATTCTTTTGAACCGCCTACATATTAGATCTCAGTACTCCATCACACAATCAAAAAATCGGGTACCCGTAAATGATTTTATTTAAGTGAAAATACAGTTTCAATCGAACTGTCGTAAATTTGGTTAATTTTTATTTTGACAAAAATCTGGATTTGGAAAAATTTTTCGGATAAAAATAAAAAAAAAAAATTTTTTTGAATCCCATACGGATTGAATCATAACATCATTCCATGAGTCAATCATACAATCACTCAAACATGATTTTGAAAATTATTAAAATAAAATAATTTATGGATTATAAATGAGTTTTTATGTTTCCAATTCACAAAAAGTGCAATAAAGAAGAAATCTCAAAATATCGTCCGATAGCTAAACTCTCTTTAATACCCAAGCTCTTCGAAAGCATTGTCTAAGATGCTCTATACTATCATTGTAAGTCTTTAGTTTCCCCACAACAGCATGGTTTTACTAAGGGCAGGTCCACTACGACGAACCTAACCCAATTTGTTTCCATGACACTTTGTGCTCTAGAAAAAGGCTACGATGTTGATGCGATCACTGCGGACTTTAGCAAAGCTTTCGATGAGATCTAAACTAGGAGCCTTTGGGTTTCCTCCAATATTCATTCAATGGGCGAGATCTTACTTGGAAAACCGCCAATATAGTTTTGTATTCAGATGTTCCATGTCCAATCCCACCTATGCTACCTCAGATGTTCCTCAGGGTAGTCATTTTGGGCCACTTTTAGTTATCCTTTCTATAAATGATGTTGAAAAACTTTCCCCGCTTCAAAATGACTTATTTCTTTTATTACATGGTGCACCAAAAATGTCCTCGAACTCAATGTCACTAAATGTCAACGCATGACTTTTTCTCTCAAGCGTGTGCCCTTATCCTTTCGTACTTATCATTTTTGCAAACATTCCTGTTCCCATAGCTCCATTCCCACATTGACAATATTATCGCCAAATCAAACTCTTCCCTTGGTTTTATAAAGCGCTGTTCTATAGAATTTTCAAACCCATACGTATAACTAAATCACTCTTCACCACATTTGTAAGACCTATTCTTGAGTATGCCAGTCAAGTATGAAATCACCCACTCATTTAGTGCAACGTTGGTTTCTCCGCTTCGCTTTACGAAATCTCATGGTCTGATCCTTTCTTCCTTCCCCAATACGAAGATCGTCTAATATTAATTGATTTAAATACCCTCGCTAAACGTGTCGTGCTCTTTATTCACCAAGTTTTCAGGGGAGCCATCGATTCCCCGCAACTTCTTGAATTAATTTTTTTTAAACACTAATCCATGTTACCTTAGATCTGTTCCCTTCTTTCGTCTTCCTACTCACCGAACGAATTAATACGGTATTCACACCAAGCCGAAAACACGGTTTTCGATGAAAACCTAATCGAAAACACAAGTTTTCGCATACATTTTTTGTAGCTTCAGGTTTTCATAAACTACAAGTTTTATATAAAACCGGTAGAAAACTTGTGGAAACTCATAGATGAACTAAATCAAACACACCTATGTAATGTTCAGCGCCCAAAAATTGACAAGAAAGAAATTGATGTAATGCTTTCAAAAGAAATTAAAAACAGCTGACTGTCATATTATTTGAGTTTTTAATTTGTTTTGTTGATAAACTTTTTGTGGTAAGTAATTTCTTTCTTCTGAGTCTCATGTAAGAGTTTTCAGATAAGAAAAAGAAGTTTAACAAAATATTCATGTTTTCTTCAATTTTCTTTTTATGTATATAAATTAGTTTAATTTGCTTAGCACTCATTTATTGTTGCAAATATGTGCACACAAATAAGTTTTTAATTTTTCAATACAAAATTTGACAGGAGTGTTGTCAAAAAATTGAAATGTCAAACGAAAACACGTAATATGCAGTGTGAACGCATTTCGTGTTTTCGAAAACTTTTAGCTGAAAACCGCGTTTTGAGTTTGGTGTGAAAAGGCTATAAGCCCATTTTAACCTAATTACTAAAATGATCTTCTTGATTTCAACCCTAGTATCTCCACCCTTAGATGAAACCTCTATACTCTAATTATATTTAACCCCCTCCTCATCATTAGTCTTAAGTTAGAATAATTTTTTTTATATGGTTTAAGTTATCTTAATATTGTTAATATAATTATTATAGCTTGAATTAAGTGAAATAAATAAATAAAATATTATTGGAGAGACAATTTTCTTTCTTTTTTAAAGTTACTAAAAATGGAAAAAATATATAATTATAACATATAATTATACAGCTATACATATAGTTTTTTTTTAAACTAAATTTTTTTTGGCAAATCACCCTGTATTTTGTGGTTCCTTTTTTGTTAGGTTTTTTTTCCAAAACTTTTGCTTTCCTTTTTCCTTTATAAACAAAAATGATAATATACCTCTATGACGTTGCATTACCTTAGCGATTTGTCAACATACTGTTTATATTAAAAGAACTCATTTTGAAAATTACTCTGAAATCACAAGCAATTTAACCTTTTCAAAAGTATTTTTTAGTTTAAAAAAAAAAAATGAAACCATAAAAAAGACATGGAACATAATATTTTAAAAAGCAAAAGCTGGAGAAAGACATTAATAGGAAAACCAGCAGCACAGCAGCACATCAGAGCATTTTCAACAAAAAGTATAAAACCACTTTACAAATCCGAAAATTGACTGTGAGGTAATTGTGAATGAAAAGATCACTCACAACCGCCAGCTTCAGATTAAACTCTCCTTATCATCATATGAAAAAGCTACATAACAGCTCTCTGTGCTTTCCAAGCAAACCTTTAGTTCACCCTTTTTATATATTTTTTTTTTTTTTTAAATTCGTTTGCTTACCTTGCAATGAATCACTTGAAACCTTTTTTGCACAAAACCATGTGGAAATTGAAAATACGTTGAGTGCTCTGGAGCTGAATTTTTCAGTTGAATGATGAAAAGAAGAAGGATAAACGGGTCCCCATTACCATTAGCTCCGCCATGCCAGTCATTCTGCAATGATTCATAAACATCAAACGTCCCAGTCCCAATCCTATTTAGTTCGAGTTCCCAGAGAACATCATCATCATCATCAGCATGAACCGTGTTGGAAGGTGATGGTTTGTACAAAAAGTCTTTGGCCAAACAGACATCCATTTCTCTATTTTTAGGTGGTTGTGGCTGAATCGGTTTTCGTGATGCTCTAGTGATGCGTAATAATGTCCCCTTCCCTCCCCTCCCTTCGCTTTGCGTCGAAAAACATATTTAGATTTAGTATTGCTCGCTGATATCAAAACCGCGAGAGGATACTTTCACTTTGCATTTGTGACGCTTCAATTCAAACACGTGTGTACTGTATTATATGTACCCTAAACACTATACGGAAAGGTGTTTATGGTCGGTGTTTTGTAGGAAGAAACTCAATTTTGGAATTCATTCAGGTGAATTTCAGCAGTTACAACGTGTATGAACCTTGAAAGAATATTACTTTTTTCAAAATATAAATCAAATTTTTGCCCAAAAAAATTGGGCCTATATCTTAGAAAAAATCCCACAAATCAAAACCTTGCCAATAATTTTACGGTAACGTTTTTTTTTTTAACTTAAGAAATTTATTTTACTTCAGTAGTTGGTGTTTTTGTTGGATTTTTCAGAAATAAAGCAGCTTATTGACATTAGGATTGTCAATCCTATGGTGTAAAGATAAAAACGTTTACGAGTGAGTCTAACATTGCAAATATGAGTCTAAAAATTTTATTTAACTGAACTCAAAGATTCAAAAAGTTTGTGAAATCAATTTCAGGTGAAAATATTATGTTTTTGAAAATTTTGAATTATAGTACGGGGAAGTTAGATCTCATTATATGGTGCGCTGGGAACTAAATCCGAGGTCAGGTTTGACTTAACTGTTCGATAGGGTATTGGTTCACGAGTCTAGAACCACATTTTTCACAACTGTACCTAGAGTCATTTGGCCGCCATTTTGTTTTTTATGTTCATTTTGATTTTTGGGTATAACTCGCTCATTTTCGATCCTAGAAAAAATAATTGTACTACAACTTGTAGAAAATTAAATTTTCTACAAAATATGTTAGATAACTTTTTTCGCTAAACACTCTTGTTTAAAAGTTACAGCCTACTAAAAAAAAAAAAAAAAAAATGTCCTTATTGCCATAACTTTTTTTTTCTAACTCAAATCAAAAAAACATCGTTATAAAAGTTATAGATCTTTTAATTGTCTATATTTTCTGGCTTTACAGTTTCTTAATTGAAATAACGGTTCTCCCTCTGGAGCGAAAATAAGCTCCAGAAATCCGCACGGAATAAGTTTTTTTGTTATTTTTTTTTTTAATTTTAAAATACGAAGAATACCGAGTATTACCGAGTCTAATTTATGCGTTGTGATATTTTGAAATTCTTCTCTTCTTTTTGGAAGATCATGCGGCGGTAGCAGTGACTTGGAGCACTTTCTATCATATGAACTGGCACCGTATCCGTTATTTTTGTTTTGGGAAGAAGGCATGAGAAAGGGAGAGAAGGCAGCTCTATACAAATTGTTTTCACCTATACGTAACATCATCATTCATTCTAATTACGCTGAGATAATTGATGGAGGATGGTTGTTTAGAAAAGTTGTTTGGCACAAAAACTCAGCTGTTCGGGAACTTTGTTGGAAATACCATCAATATATAACAAGACATTTGGTGAAAACATTGTTGTTGTTTTTGATGGATATTCGGAAGATCCTCCCAATTGGAGTACAAAGACATGTGAGAGGCTAAGACGAGGTATGAACCATCATTCAACCGGCATTGTTTTTAAAAGATACTCAAACATTCCAACAAACCAAGAAAAGTTTCTTGATCACGAGAAAAACAAATCCAGACTCATCGACATTTTAGCAACGAAGCAGTTTTCATCATTGGTGAAGACGTTGACTTGCTGGTAATACTAACTGCCTTGCTGCCAAAAACAGTTCAGAACGTTTATATGAAAAATCAAGCAAGGGGAAAAGTTCCTGAACAGATATTCTCGCCAACAAGTTTTATGCATGATGAATCGGTGAAGGATCACATTTTGTTCCTGCATGCTATCAGCGGCTGCGACCCAACGTCCGCTCTCTTTCACGTGGGAAAAACAAAGCCATGTGTAGTCCTTGAAAAACATGTTGAACTGAAATCTACTTTAAATATATTTAAGGCGAAAAATGCATCTCCAAACACTTTGGCAAAAATTGGTGAAAAATTTCTTATTGCTTTATACGGAGGAAACCCCGCAGTCGAAGAGTCCTTGGATTCCTATCGACACAAATGTTTTTTGAAATCTACTAGCAAAAAAACACCAAATCTCGCGACACTTCCTCCGACTCAGGCTGCTGCAGTGCAACATGTACTAAGGACGTATCATCAAATCAGACTGTGGTTACATATAAAACTTGACGCTGAAGAATGGGGATGGAAAAAGGATGTTTTGCTTGGCTTGGTTCCAGTTCGTACAACGAAGGACCCTGCACCACCTGCACTAATGAAATTAGTTTCTTGTTCATGCAAGACTGGGTGTGGAGGAGCTTGTGGTTGCCGCAAAGCTGAGCTTCACTGTTCAGCTGTTTGTAAGAACTGTGAAGGATAGATATGTGATAACGTGCAGGAAATTTCAGTTGAATTAGATGAGGACGAACAAGAGTGTGAAAACGATTCACTGATACTTCTCAACACCTTCGAAGATAGCGATGAACATGGTGATAACGAAGAAGATACCACTGCCGCGGCAGGACCTTCCAAAAAGAAGAGAAGAATTTCAAAATATCACAACGCATAAATTAGACTCGGTAATACTCGGTATTCTTCGTATTTTAAAATTTAAAAAGAAATAACAAAAAAACTTATTCCGTGCGGATTTCTGGAGCTTATTTTCGCTCCAGAGGGAGAACCGTTATTTCAATTAAGAAACTGTAAAGCCAGAAAATATAGACAATTAAAAGATCTATAACTTTTATAACAATGTTTTTTTTAATATGAGTTCGAAAAAAAAGTTATGGCAATAAGGACATTTTTTTTTTTTTTTTTTTTTAGTAGGCTGTAACTTTTAAACAAGAGTGTTTAGCGAAAAAAGTTATCTAACATATTTTGTAGAAAATTTAATTTTCTACAAGTTGTAGTACAATTATTTTTTCTAGGATCGAAAATGAGCGAGTTATACCCAAAAATCAAAATGAACATAAAAAACAAAATGGCGGCCAAATGACTCTAGGTACAGTTGTGAAAAATGTGGTTCTAGACTCGTGAACCAATACCCTATCAAACAGTTAAGTCAAACCTGACCTCGGATTTAGTTCCCAGCGAAAGTCTAACTTCCCTGTACTATTATCTGATTATGAATTTTTTACTATTACCCTATCATATACTGTCGAAAAAAAAAATCTCTTGAATAACCAAATGGAAACTAATTTGAACCATGAGAAAACAATTATTCAAAAAATGTTTTTTTCGGAACAAATTGTCGACACAAAAAAATTTGTTGAACCGACTCATTCCATAATACGAACAGTATAATTTTGAAACACTTACATATATTGAAGGTACCGTTATTTTTGAAACTACAATTATTTTTTGTCAAAATTATTAAAGCTAATATTAAGAAATTGTTTTGTACCACATTTCAAAAAATTATTTTAGAATATTTTTTCAAAATTAAAAAACAAAAGTTTTTTTCAAAATAAAAATATTGAATACTTTTTTCAAGTTCTTGGTGCTTTCTTAAATAAATTTTGAAACCAATTAGAAGAACCGTTTTCAGGAAAATAAAAAAAAAGATTCTATAGTAGGTAACGGTACCTCTCACAGTAATTAAAAATTTAAAAATTAATTAAAAAAAAGGCTCAACGGGTTTTCAACCGAATTTATAAAATTTAAAAAAACTAATTCTTCTTCAACTGCTTTTATAGACAAACATTACGATGAAAACAAACTGATTTTCTGAAAATACGGATACTTTTTTTTTTTTTAAGCACTGTGAAGCACTGTTCCATTCAATTAGATGTCCGGAATGGGTATGTGTAGATTAAAAAATGGACAGCATAGGTATTTGGTGCTCGTTGCGGACACTTGTTCTTCTCACTTTTGATGGCTACATTGTCAGCAAAGAATAACTGATTCATTTTGGTTTCCGTCACCGTCACCACAACACTAACCTGGACTGTGTTGTAGGTGGCTTCTTAATTTTTGAGGTGCAACATCAGAAACTATTAATTACAAAGTTTTTCAGAATTGTGAAGGAATTTTAAATAACAAGTTCGTCAACAACAAATAATTCCCAATATAAGTATTTTTAAAACGTCCCAAATTTTATTCGCATTTTATCTAAATAACGGAATTACACCAAAACACCATCTGTTTATTTATTTGTTCCAAATCGCGGTTCCAAACTTCTTATGCTAACACAACAAAAACTGAATTATTTATTTCACAAAAAAAAAACATTAATCTCACAAAAAGAACTTTAGCTATAAAAATGAAGTATTCCCAATTTAAAGATAGTTGTTTTTGGCATTTAGTTGCTTTTTATTGTCAAAATTGAATTAATGTCGAGTCTTAATTTTCCCAAAAATACCCACAATTATATCTACCGCAAAATAAAAATTCCTTGGCCATGGTAACTTTATGAAAAGTTAGCCCGAAATTAAATAATTTCCTTATGAACGAAATCGTGCACTCTGGTGTATACGCACTTTTTTTTTATTTTTATTGAATATTTAATTGTTTCTTGGATTTATCGGTGTAAACACCACTTAAGACTTAAGTAAATATTAATTTTATTATTTATCACGCCATACCGATAGCAGAAAGTCGCAAACATTAACAAAAGTATTATTGACTTATTGTTCTTCATTCAAAAACAAAAAAAAAAGAAACATTAATTTAGAATTTCTAAATGGTAAAATTTCGCTTTTAAACTCTTTGTCATTTTTGAAAGATTCAAGGATGTGGAATTTAAATAGACAGTTCAGTTTCGTTATTGATGTGCCACTAACAGCTTGGCGTTGGGGCTATGGGAAGAGCTCGTATAGCGAGCATAACTTGAAGTACTCGTACATTTTATTCAAATTCTTACTTTCTCATTGCGTCCTTGCATATAGCGATATTATACAATGGCTGCCTGGCAAAAAAAAAATGACGAAGAACCTGATGCGGGCTGCATCCTGAATGCGGCTTTTACACATAAAGTGGAGAAGAAAAAAAAATACGCTGTTGGGGGGTTGTTGGGAATGTTGAATTCATCTTCTTGTGTGTATCTGTATATCCTTGAAGAGGACTATCAATTCGAAATGGAAAAGAAAAACTATGTATATTTATATTTTCCTTTCACTTTCCACAGAACTTATTTTTTTTTCAATTTCCTCGCGTAATAGACTGACGAAGAAAAAGAGAGTAAGGCATTGGGAACAAAAAACAAAAAAAAAAAACAAAAAAGAAGAAAGGAGAAGAACAAGAGCAGTCGTCACAGCAGTATTGTATTGCATGATTGTATTGTATCATTGGTTCTATGGAAAACCTTGATTGTATAATATTGTTGCTTCTTTTGATTGGTAATTTCAATTGCAAAAAAAAAAAGAGAAAGTTTTTTTTTTTTTTTTTTTTGAAAGACACCGTCCTCCTTTTTAATTCAGGTATCTACCTCTACTCAGCATGATTGTTTGGTATCTATTCGAAAGGAAAATTTGTGTAAAGAATAAATTGGAAAAATGAATAAAAGTGTCAAAAGTTCATGTACATAAAATTAAAATTGAGTTTTTGCAAAAAGTCAATTACTGTTTTTTTTTTGGGGATTGACTGAAGAGGCGAGACCCGTAAATTAGGTTCAAATTCTTTGTTGCTTATTAAAAAATACATTAAGGGTCACAGATCACAGAAATCTTGATAACTTTTTCTTTCCAAGAACCGTTTTAGAGGCATGCCAAAAAGCAACTTTTTTGCCATTTTTATCTCAGAATATAATGGTTACACAAAAAAAGATCAATTTCAATTAGGTATACGATCGAATGGTTATTGAAAATTATGGCTTCCTCTTAAAAAAAAAAACTTAATTCAATTTCATTCAAAAAAATTTTCAATAATCAGTTTCACGGCTATAGCTTCGCCGGTTTTTAAATTGCAAGTGGAAACAACAACAGTGAAAAAAAGTTTGTCCGGCAATTCTGTCTGTCTGTTTGTCTGTACCTCAACATATAATCTAAACTATTGCATAGTTTAGCT
This sequence comes from Syrphus vitripennis, assembly GCA_958431115.1. Taxonomy (NCBI): domain Eukaryota; kingdom Metazoa; phylum Arthropoda; class Insecta; order Diptera; family Syrphidae; genus Syrphus; species Syrphus vitripennis. The sequence continues at coordinate 29,509,968 of OY288110.1, forward strand.
TAAAGCTTTGCACTTTGCAGGTTTTAAGAAGATTCTCTAGAAGGGAAATTGAATTTTTTTTTACCTTAGGTACCGTTAAGATCAAACATATTGATTTTAACAAAATAATTTGCAGTCGTGTTATATTAGGGACCTAATCACGTAACTTTGCTGACGACTATCGTCTACGCGATAGCTGTAAACGATATCATCAATAGTTTGGTTCATGTATCACTACTGCTCTCGTGTCGTGTATCGTTCTCGTTGTTTTAAGTTTGAACGCCACTTAACACAACATTGTTTTATCTGTCAATATAATTCATTGAGTATCTTTTCAAACAAATTTGTGTTTGTTGCTGTTAGCAAAATTGTTACATATATAAATTGTATTTCATAAATTTATAAGAATAGTGTGTATCTTAGAGCCACCCCCTGGTATTCCATATTTTCTATGAAACCATTGTTTAATCTCAGTTTTTTTGATTTTGGTTATCGATATCCCATTTAATCCATAACGGGCATATTTTTGCTTCCAGCTCCCTAGCGGTCACCTGAAGGATTGTCGAGAGTGTGCTTTGAGCAACAGCAACCCCAAAATCAGCCACTGGTATCCGCCTCCTCCTAGGATTTCGAATATAGCAGCAAGTCTCAATATGTACATAGGTGGATCGACAGCCATCTGACAAATTAATGGTTTGCAAAAGTACTACAAAAGTTTCCTTCGAAAGACGAAAGCGTTGAATAAAGCTGTAACACATTAAAATCTCTTAACAATAAAAAAAAAATTATTTGTAGATACTAACATCTTTGCTAGAAGAGATAGGGGATCAGAGGCATCTCTAAGTTCCTTTCTTCTTTTTATTAAGCGATATTTTTTCATTTCCTTAGCGTTCTGTACCATTAAAATATTGCGTCGAAACATTTTTTTTACGATTTAATTTTTGTTAACACTAAAAACAAACTAAACAACAAAGACGATAGCTAATGGGTTTCGCGCAGTGGCTATCGACGAAACGATAGCTTTATTGCTTTCGTGAAGTAAAAACTAAATCGTCAATTCGATATCGTTTGGACGATAGAGGTTTTTTATGCTAACGTGAAGGATAGCTATCGATGTCGATATCGAAAACTATATCGCCACCCTTACGTGATGAGGGCCCAGGTATTAAAATTATTTAGTAAAGAACAGTTTTTTTCGGTTTTCAATTTTCTCATAAACGGTATGACGGATCGCAATATAATTTTCTCTCATAATTTTAATAATAACTCATATCATAATTTTCGATTTTTTTTTTGGATTTTTGAAAAAGAAAATTTGCCGCTAAACTATACGCGCTAGACCCTCCGAAGCTGACATCTAAAACAAAAATATTTTCAAAAAAATTTCGTCCCTTCAAAAAAACAAATTCACCTGCCTTATAAAAAAAAGAAACAACCAAGTTCTAATAAAAACTGAATAAACATTTTATTTATATTTTTTTCGGCGGGGAAATTGTCTAATGAAAACTCGTTAAAATGAGAAATCAGAGTTGTCGTCTTCATAATGAATACTCAAGTACAATAGTAGACAACTTCGTTCTCGTTGATTCTCATCAAATCATGTCACCATTATTATGGAAATGAAAATGATTTCGAGATTCGGGATTTTGTGAAACGGAATTTTGTGATGCGAGATTTTGTACCCAACCTGTCATGGCAATACTCATAAGTCATAAGTAAACTTAATTAAATTATTTTAAATTTTCAGGCTTACATACATATACATACGTACTTTGATTCTGCGATGAAGTGACAAATTATCAAAGGATATGTTTTGAGCAAGATAAAAGACTTTCACAGAATTCGAAAGACAATACATTCTAGGATTTCTCTACCAATACCGATCAACAAGCAACACGCAAACAGAAATGCTTGAGATTGTACTGAAGAGTGTATACATACATACCTTCATTTATAGTACTCGTACATTATCTAGGCCTATCCATCTCTCCGAGCTGTCGCGCCCCAATAATTTATGTTTCACAATGTACGCTTTTTATCATTATGCCTTGAGTAAAATTGTACATGGTAAATACTGTCCAAAAAATTACAAGTGCCTACCTGGAGTGCTGACGTAATTTATAAAAAGTGTTCTCGCTGTTCTTTGTTTAATTTTTTTTTTAGTTTTAATTTATTTTCGGTATACCTAGCTGTATTGTAAATTACATTCAAGAAGAGAACAATATTATAATTGAAATCCAATCCAAATGTAAATTGGGAATTTTCGTTTTATTTTCAAAAAAAAAAAAAAAAATGAAAAGGTAAAGGTAAAAATAAAAAAAATATGTACGTAGATACAAGTGCCTATTTTCGTATATACAATGAAATCGAAACGAGAATAGCAATGAGATTGAAAACATATACTTTTGGATGTTTTTCATCTTTGCCTTGATTTAATGTTTTTTTTTTTTTGTTTGTATTCTTTTATCCACGGCCAACGATATAAAAATATATTAATGTATGTTTTGATATAAAACAGATGGAAATATACATATTACGAGTATATGTGTAAAAAGGAAATGAAAAAGATATCCTTGTAATATGCTTTTGTTTGTTCTACCGAAATAGGTATACAATTACTGTTAATTCGCTTTTAATTTAAGTACATACAGTTAGCATTAAATTGAAAAACAATTATGCATCCATATCAATTTGGTTTAAGGCTTAAGAGGGTAGATATAATGTAATTAACGGTGTATCTTTATTTATAGGTAAATTGAAAAAAAAATTAATTGGAATTTTTATTAACAGTTTTTCTTTTAATTTTAAATATTATAGCTGGCAAAGTGTTAAAATTTATAAATTTCAGTCTCGTCTCAGAATTCCTTCGATTTACTTTTTTTATAGAAAAATGTGAAATAACATATACATAATACTTATTTTATACAAAATTTAAAATTCAATTTCCCTGTTTTTAGGTTTTATTTATTCAAATTAGTATATTTATTTATAAAAACATTGTTGAAAAAACACAAAAAATTAAAGCAAAAAAAAAATATTAATATCTAAAACCAAACAATAATTTTTATAAATAGATATAAGGTATTTATGTCTACTCTTTTTTCATATATTTTTGAATGTATTTTTTAACAAATTACTGCTTACAAAAAATAATTGAAAAAAAACAACAATAGCTGTTCGACTTTAAAAAAAGAAAATAAATAAGTAAAAAGGATAAGAAAGATTGAATATTAAATAAAATAAAATATAAAAAAAAAATAAACAACCGAAATAAATTACTTTTTTTTAATAAACTTTAAATTTTTTTTTATCGAACTTAAAAAAGATATTGGGAATAGGCTGAAAGAAAATTAAATTTTCGTGTTGCACTTTCCAAAAAAAAAATAGTTTAGGAAATTAGGAAATAATGTAATTTTAATTAAAGTATCTTGGGTTTCACGATTCTCCGATCTTAAAAAAAATTCAATTTTCAAATGCTGACACATTTTCATATGAAAATAATCTGCAACAAAAGAGGAACCTTTTTTGGTTTTTGCCTAATCTAGTAAATTAAAAATATATTATTTACATGGGTATGGAAATAATAATGATACAACCAAATTCTAATAATATTTTTATCAACCAAAAACCAAAAAGGCATTTAAAATAAGAAAAAATTGAAAAAAATTAAAATTAATTTTTTTTTCTAAAAAAGCAATACATATTAGATTATTTTTATATATGAAACTTCATTTTTTTAAATATTACATCTTCTTAAATATTTCCTTGAAAACTATAAGTTTGAAATAAAATAAAATAAAATAAAATAAAATAAAATAAAATAAAATAAAATAAAATAAAATAAAATAAAATAAAATAAAATAAAATAAAATAAAATAAAATAAAATAAAATAAAATAAAATAAAATAAAATAAAATAAAATAAAATAAAATAAAATAAAATAAAATAAAATAAAATATATGTAATTAAATAAAATAAAATAAAATAAAATAAAATAAAATAAAATAAAATAAAATAAAATAAAATAAAATAAAATAAAATAAAATAAAATAAAATAAAATAAAATAAAATAAAATAAAATAAAATAAAATAAAATAAAATAAAATAAAATAAAATGAAATAAAATATTGTATACCCGTGTTTTACTTTTCACTTTCACTTGCACTAAAATTGAAATCAATCTGATTTGAGTAAATTTCGATTTAATTTCGAGTTAAATATAGAACTTGGTTGATAGTAAATATTTTATCAAAAGTGTTGCTACTTACTATTCTTGAATGAATATTTTTGATTTTAAATAAAGCTTATAAATAAACGGTAACACTAAGATTAATAAATACAAAAAACATTATTGCATAAATTATATTCTATACTAATGTCGATAAAGTGCGTTTGCTGCTTTCGAAACTTGCAAATGTTCCAGATGACTTAGAAACTTTAAAAATCACATAAAAAATAATTAGGCAACCATAAAATTGATCTATAAAAGAATTATCTCTTCGAATGTTAACAGAAAAATCATACGAATTATTATATCAAAACCAAATTGTTTTTTTTTCAAAATGAAGACCAAATTACCAATTTTTTGCATACATTTTAAGGTTCAAACAAACAAGTCTTAAAACGATGCAAAGAAAGAAGTGCAAAAAATCGAAATAAGAAATAAAAATATGTAAACAGGTATATTTTTTTTAAATTATTTTTTTTCTAAAATTTGTATCAAAATATAATTTCTTTACTTTACATTGGGCACATGCGAGCAAGTAGTTGCGACCCAGCTGTGTGTTTTATTTTCAAGTAAGCTATATGACTATGTACAAGTACATACATACATTTATGTAGGCAACTGAATATAGATTTGCAATTTGGATTGAAAAAAAAAACAACACAAATAACAATTACTTCCACCAATAAGGAGCAAAACAATCTCAAAAATTGATTTTTTTATTAAATTAAAATCTCATTTGAGTATTTGAGATATGGAAAGTTATTCTTCAACTCATCATACAATCATTCTGATGCTGCTGATGGAATTCCAAATAAAACCATAATTTCATTGGTGGAACCCGTGTCTGTGTTTATTATTTATACGACTTGAGTGCAAAAATAAATTTAAGTAGAGCAAAAACATTTCAAAATTCTTATTCAACTTATGCCAAAATACAAAATATAAAGCTTTTGTTTGTTTTGTTTCTCTATTCCTTGTGTGTCTTCAGATCGAGATCATAATTGCTTTAAATCTAAACAATTCATGGTAATTTTCATATTGCAGTAGAGGTTGCATGATGTTTGAAACAAAACAGTATATACCACAATTGCATTGTTTCTCGAAAACCACATGTCGCTTCATTATTCCAAACTAAAGGCAAGAAAAATATTATGCAGGGTGTGCTAGAATTGGACTTTAAATTATTTATTGTAGAAGGTTTGATAATTGCGTTTGGTACGTGCGCAAAGAGATTGATAGAAACGATTTTGAATGTGGAAATGTCTACATTTACAAAAATTCGAATGCAATCAATAAACAAAATTTGTATAAATTTTCAAAGTTATCTTACTGTCATTAGCGCCCAAGAAAATTTAGAATAAAATAAATTTTCAATATTACATATTCGACAAAAACTAAAATCTAAAATTTCATCTGCGATTGCTTTGAATTTTTGAAATGGCGATCACAAGGCAACCTAGCTTCTGACCCAATTGGCGCTGTAGTGAGCCGTTTTTATAGCATAACTCATTTGACCTATGATTGAGGGGTAATGATTTATAGAGAAGCTTCACAGCGCGTTAAAGAATTCCCTTCGAAAAGATTGGTTGCCAAAGCAGGACATTCGCAGAGGAAATGGATTAACGTTTCTTTACCGTTGATCACCACAACTACGGTAAAACGTGTTGTGAGGAATGCCCAACTTCGCTGCATGTTCTTCAACCCTAGCTATGTCTTGCCTGGGCTTACATAGAAGATCGTTTGAACGGGTTTTATTATATAGGTGGGCCATGTCTTCCTAGATATAATGCAGTTGGTTGAATTGCTCCACCTTCGATTTGATTCAGTTTGATAGATAGAAAAGATTTTCCCCTTCATAGCACCAAGAGGAATGTTAACCATTTCCGCAAGTGAGCTATGAAGGGCCGATCCTTGCGAGGCTAGCTCGTTAGCCCGTTCATTTCCCTCGATAGCACTATGGGCGGGAACCCATATCAGGGTAACATCGGGGTTCATGTTCAGACTCGCCAGCTCCTCGTAATATTGCTGCCCTAATTTAGAGGATAATGTGTCCACTTAATGGCTTTGGCAGCCGCCGGACTGTCTGTAAGGTTAGCCGTATTTCGGTTTTGGTGTGAGCTTTGTTTAAGTAACTTAGATGCTTCCCTTATTGCCAGCAATTCAGCTTGAAAAGCGCTGGCACAGTGAGGCAGCTAAAAGGATTTGGCGATATTTAAAGACTCAGAAAAGATCATTGAACCAGCACCACAGGCGGAAATTCTAGCGATCAAAGAAGTTCTGTCTTGGCTTAAAGAAAACGTGAATCAACCACTGATATCCGCATTTCCTCTGACAGCCAAGCGGCCATTAAGTCTCTTGATTCTATCTCCATAAACTCATTGACAGCCCTCAACGATCATCTCTCGGGGAGATGGCGCAGCAGTTAAACATTCACTTTTGTTGGTTGCCGGGCCATAGGAACATTAATAACAATTGTAAGGCTGATGAACTCGTTAGAAATGGAACCATCCTACCAATCGCACCATGTATGAAAAATATTGGTATACCTATATCGCTACATGTGAACTCATGCCATTGAGTTCACATGTCAACCTAACCTAACCTAACACCACACTCAATCTTCTCAATGCTGAATTTCAGGTTTTTTGTTCATTTACTTGTTGTTGGCAACTTCTCGAGTGACATGATCACCCGTTTCTTTCATGCTCTCGTTAATAACTTATCTTCATTTTGGTGACACCACCAAGTTGGTGCAAAACGGCCCTATAAAAATTTTCAATTTTAAAACTTTGAACCTTGAAAATTTCGCCAAGTTTTCAGCCAAAAGCCTATTAGGTGAGCAAGCTTAAAAATTTTTATAAAATTTCTTCTTATTCTGTCTTAAGCTAAATTTGCAAAATTATTAACCGTATTTTACAACACTCAGTGAAAAAATATTAAAATACGGTACCTATTCCATAAATGTAACCTAGAACACCTTGTTCACTTTAAAGGAACTTTAAGCAAGAAAATAGCTTACCTCTGCTATCTAAGTGAAATCTGTATGCACAATTAAGTTTGCCATACTCAAACATTGCACAATCACAATAACCCCCAACAACAGTAGCTACTATACATAATGCATTTGTGATTCAGTGAATATGTGAATCCGAGAATAGATCCAACCCCCCATAATAATGAATCACTTCCTTGTTTAAATGTACAACGAAACAAGCGCTCCTCGTCACATCTTCCTAGCGACCAGAAGACTCTATAAATGGCCGACAACCAGAGTGATAACTGATGAGAAACCGGAGAAGAAAATCACTCATGAACGCAATAAAATAATAAACTTATTTGATAGTAACAGTAACAGTAGCAGGACTTTGCTTAGTTGAAAATCTATGGCTTACTTTCCAGCTAAGAGAATGTAGTTTTAAAGAATTATTCTTAAAGCTGGATATCACTCAACAACAACAAAACGAGTGTGTGGATATGAAGGCTAATATTTGAGTTCGAACTGGAAAATAAACGTACACAATAGCTGGCAATACAATAGATGATAACTTATGGTATTAAGGACAAAAGCTGATTGCATATATTTAAATAATTCATAAGGATAAAGTTGAAGCAAAGAGTCCTACCACACAGCTGTGGGTTGGTGAAGGAACTTGTAGCCATATACAGGAATGTCGTAAGTATATGTGTAAGGTTTTTTAGAACACAAAATAAAAGGCTTTGTCGACAGGGTGAAGGTGCCAGGGATGAATACAATATGGAAACCATATATATAGCAATGCGGTGATGGCATTGCTGTGCATGAAGACCTTCCAAGTTTAATTGTGTGAAATATCTTAATACTAAGTAAGCAGTAGTTTGTAAAACCTGTGCATAAATTCATTTTAGAGTGAATGGAATAAGTTTTGTTGGAAAATCTTAAGGCTTGTGGAATACATGAATATAAACTGCTGTCATATGTTCCAAGAATAGCTTCTTTAATAACAATTTTCTCAATCTGATGCAGCCGCAATGTAAGGTTATGGATTAGTGAGAGTGGTATTGTCTGCAAACTGTGCCTGCAGGTCTTAATTCTGCACATCTTTCTTAAAAATATCTAAGCTTTTATTAGTCTTTGGTGGGTGTATCGATAATCTTAAGAAAATGCATTCAAGGTTATTTTAAAGATTTCATGGGAAATTGTGATAATAAGTAAGAGGAAAAAAATATTAGTGATTTCTAAGGATTTAATTTTATTGGTTCCTGGCAATTCTAAGTACCTAATTTATTTTACTTTGAGATTTAACCGTAACCAAAGTTAGATATTGAATTAACACAATCAATACTATAAATCAACATTCGAAGAAGAAAAAATTTGAAAAGTTTAAATATTCGAGAAAAAAATAATTTTGACAATTTACTATAGTTTTTTTTATTAAACTGTACCTACTACTTCATTATGAAAATAAAATAATATTTAATTTTGAAAATGAAATGATGAAATTTATTCGATTTAAAAAATAAGTAAACGACAATCACTTCGTCTTGTCAAAATTTTAAGGCTTTATTTTTTTTATTTAACCTTAAAAAATTTATTCGCCGTAAGGCTCAAAAACTACCAAAAAATTAAATAAAAATTTATCCGGTTTTGGAAAAAAGTACGGCAGTTACTTTGTACCTATTAGCAAAATCTAGCGGTTATATTTTTTTTACTTTTTTTTGCCTAACAACAAGTTATGGACAAAAGATTTTCCAAAATCGATACATCATCACAGTGGTGACACATGGCTAAAGTTTTTTTTTAGTTAAAGTTGTTGGTGGCCTTGGAATCTTTTGACCATAACTTTTTTAGACAAAATAAATAACACTAAAAAATAAAGCCATGAGATTTTGCGAAAACCAGCGTTGTTGTTCCTTTTTCCAAAATTGTTTCACAAGTTTTACAACTATGGTGGCTGTCTTAACTTCAGCAAACAAATTGTGGACGTAATTAAGGATCATACATTTCTCTTTGAAAAATTTCATTTATTGAATCGCGGCCAAATTAAATTTTTAAAAATGAAAAAAATTCTAAACATTTTAACATGCACGAGTAGGTAGAAGCAAAGGTCTTAAAATTTGATTTTATCTCAAATGAATTTTTTTTTTCAAAATTAGTTTTTTTTTTTTGAAATAGCACTTTAATTTATCAACGTACATATTTAAATAAAATATATTTAAATTACTTACATCTTGACAAAAATGCATAACAGCAGGGACCATGCTTTCAAAATAAAATTGACTCCAATATTTGGTCAAATTAAGGTAAATGCCAAAAAAAAGTTTTTTGATACCAATATGTAAATCCTTCAAATCTTTGGTATTTATCCACGAATTATTTCTGTGAGCACTTATTTTTTTTTTTGAAAAAGGGTTAGCTTTATGTAAAAAATAAAAAAAAAATATTTTTTTTGCGATATCGTACCTTTTTTGACAAAAAAGCTGTTTTTATCTTCTGGATTACGATCAAAAAAACCGATAATTCGGACATTTTAGTTCATGTCTTCAACCTATCATATAAAACCAAATATCATTTTGTTTGGAAGTTCAACGATGTTCAACCAAATCCATTTCCAACCTGATTTGTTGAACTGAACGCAATGTAATAGTCTTACTTACTTTGAAAATATCGAAAAAAAAAACACTTAAGAATTCATATCCCGAAAACTTACCACGCAATTATTTTTTTTATTATGATTTTCGAATTTAGGGGAAAAATACATTGAAAATAATACTTTCAATAAGTGCACATTTTAACTGTAAACTAGGGATTTGATATGTAAGACAAACATTTTCTAAACTAAAAATTATATAAAAAAAAATTTTAATCTTTATTTTCTTCACCAAATTATCTATAAGTTGTGAAATACTGCTTCAATCTTTTAAATTAGGGTGTAGGAAAATAAGATAAATTATTCAAAGAATTTCTCTTTTGGAGGCACACCAGCTTTCGAAGTTCGATTGCTCCGCATACTAAGATTAGTAGATTTGCACGCTTCGTAAGAAGCTCAAAATGGCTTAATGAGTAAAGGAAGATATCTTACAGATCCTGTGTTATCACAACGCACCAATCTTATTGGTCTAAGTGGGTCAGCCTTTCGCTGACAGCCACTGTAACCCACCTAACCTAAATAAGTTTTATTTAAACGGCTTACCAAAAAATCTCAACTTCCTAGTTTGAAGAAAAGCGTTTTTGTAGTTTGGACATTTGGTCGAGGTACAGAAAGACAGGCAGTAGGAGAGACCGACGGACATACCGTCAGGCAGACAGAGAGTTTTTTATACCGTTTACTCACTGGGGCATTGGCCCGTTCAGGCAACTCTCTTTTCCTCCTTTGGAGAACTTGTAAAATAACCAGGCTGGTAACCTTAAAAACATATTTTTTTCGACTAAAAGTATTTTCCGGAAGCCAATTAATTTTCAAACACACAACACAACATTAATAAAATAAAATTGAGGTACAAAATTTTTGTCTAAAAGAAAACAAAATTCCATCAAAAAAAAAAGAAAAAACATTTTTCAGGAAACAATCAAGTATACATTTTTTGAACCGCGACAATAAAAATTGGTCAAAAATCAAATTGAAAAAAGAAAAGTAGAAAAGAAGCTTAAACAATAGAATTTTCAAGAAAAAATTGCTACAAAAATTTGTCAAAAAAATGCATACCTACCTAATATTATCCAAAGAACAAAAATTTGCCTTGGTATAACCATTGGAAATTAATTTGAACCGTCTTCTGCTACTCATCATACAATAACTGTTGTGCCTAAAACTATAAAATTCAAATATATTCTTGTTCGGTTTTAGAGCAATTTCGACAACAACAGATTTTTTAATAAAAATTTAAAAGATTTAATTTGTTCTCTAAATTCTTAAGCTATTTGATTGCATCGAATAAAAAAGCACCATAAAAAAAAACTCATAGCCTTAAATTTCGTCATAAATATTTTATTACAAACGCATTTAATAGCATATCGTTAAACTTTAAATTTATCGTTTATAAGAAAAACCCCTTTTTCTCATTTCGAATAAGTTATGTAATGAAAACAAACAGTCTTTTATTCTAATATTGTTTTAAGCTTAACCTTCTAGAAAACATACCAAAATAAATAAATGGCATATACAGCATCAATTTACACCAAGCCAACTTTGAAAAACTTTTTAATCCCATTTTACAGTAATCACCTACCGGTAATACCATTAATATCTACCATTTCCTCCTTCCTGCCGAAATGCCGAAAATACTCACAATTTTCCAAAAAAAAAAAGTTCTATTACACGGATATATGTACATACGTATGAATTTATACCCCATAAGCTATATGCACTCCCACACACGTTCTATGATGTGTTTATACACTTCACTGATTTAAAGGATAATTAAAAAAAAAAAAAGTGTGTATATTTAAAAGACCTTACATACAACTTTATAACTGATTATATGATGGGTGTACCGTTAAGGATTAGTGCTGTAATCTGTAATCAGGGATTTTGTTGCTGGCTTTTTTTTGTTGCTGTTGGGGAAGGAGTAAATTTTGAAAACTTCCTATATACGAAATTACTTTTTCATTGTCTAACGGAAATGAAAAAAAAATTTAAAAAAAGGAACAACAGAAAATACGAAGAAAATGGATGTAGCAGATATAAAAGAAAAACGATTAAAAATCCTTCGGTCCTGACAGCAGCAGCCTCTGCCGAAATAAAGGATAACAAATTGCAATGAAGATGACATATTAACAGCCCACCATCGCATCGCATCGCATAATAATTATTATACAGAAATGTCCCGCTGTAGGCCCCTCGGGGTTCAGGGAGTAGGTAATTTACATTAACAGTTAAATTATGTAAGGACGACATGGTTATGATAATGATAAAAGTGTGCTATTGAAAGCTTATGATGGATGAATTGGAAACAGATCTTCTTCTTTCGCCATTGCCATTTTCATTTCCATTTTTTCCCCGCTTAAGGACCTACTTTGAATAAAAAAAAAAAAAAACGTTTTTATTGAAGGATATCCATATACCTTCGGATTTGGTTTGGTTTTTGGTCTATCTGTCCCTGTATAGGGAAAAAGTTCTATCCTCTCTAACAGCAAATACATAAATTTATCAAAATTCAGTCAATATGGCAGCCATAAATGCTGATTTGTATAACTGAAAGGCGGAGGAGCAGCTGCAGTGAGTGCTCTTTGATCCTTTCTTCAAGTTTTTTTTTTTTTTTTTAAGTATAGAAAGTAGTTCTTGTGCTTCTTCTTGATGACTTAAGTTCTGCTCCTGGTGATGCATCTGCAATGTAAAGTTTTCATGCAAATCCTCAATGGATCAAGGAAAAGAACGCCAAGATGACAACGAACGGGGGCAAAGGTGAACAGTTTATGTTATCCTCTGTCGCCTTTCATTGGGGAATTCACCTACCTACCTCCCTCTGGTATTATTAGATGAATCATTTGTTAGATGCACTTGAAGGGATAAGTATTTTTAGCGTAAAGTTGGAATCTTCTTGGCAGATTGGGGGATTTTGTGAGTTTTTGTTGAGAAGAACGTACGAAGAAGGAACCTTTAACCCACAAAAAAAAAAAAGAGTTGGTAGATCAGGGCATGACTATGACTATGACTCAAAAACTCAAAGCCCCACATCCATTAGCATCATCGTTATGATTATTCATTATAATGCAAAACACATCTAGAATGTATGTAATGGAGGTATACATACATATGTGGCTTTGTGGCATCAATGTTAAGCTGTCGGTTCGTTCTCGTTCCGCTGCGATGAACAGAAATGTTTTCGCTTTTTTGGCGCAAATCCAATTGTTAAAATAATAATAATTTCCAGGAACATGCACTGCACTGTATATATCCAACATCATCATCATGCTTTATTCTAAAGTGGAGAATTTCAAAACTACAGGGCAGTTTGTTCATATATAGACACATAGATATAAAACCCTTCAACAAAGAACTCAGAGAATATTTTTGCAGATAGATATGCATATCCTTGTATAACATGGTCCTCCAAAATATAAACTGGTATATATTCTATATATCCTGATGTATGCCAAAAAAATGCCAACAAATGAAATATGAATGCAGATGATATGTGTAGAGTGTCTGTATGGAATGGACAGGAACACGATATGCATATATATGCTTATGCACTCTGGGGGAGACAGGTATATCTAGTTTAAATAATAATGAAAAGTGTAGGTAGATTTTTAACTAAAACAAAAGCACTTTATTATTTTAAAGCGAAGATAAGCTGAATTAAAGAAAAACATCAGTGATTGTGTGAAAGGGATAATATAGTTTTTCGGTATTGGATTTAAATTTAAAAAATATATATAATGAACAAGAGATACACGTATGATTGAAAATTACTACACATGCTACTATTCTTTAAAATTATAATTTTGAGAAAAGGACGAACTGATACATACTGGATTTCTAAAAACAGGTGTTTTTTAAAAGGTATATAACTTTAAGTTGGCAACACTTTTTTTAACTGGCGGCCATTTTACCAGCTGTCAAGTGATTTGCGTTTAGTTTGGTTTGGCGTTTTACCATGAATAGACTGGGGACTGAACAACGCTTCAAAATTGTGTAAATTTATCTCGATCCTGATTTTCAAAAGATAATTTTGGTTAGCGATGAAGCTCACTCTTGATTGAATGGCTGCGTAAATAAACAAAACTGACATATTTGCAGTGAAGATAATCCTCAAGTGTATGTCGAGAAAACTGACTGTTTGGAGTGCTTTATGGGCTGGTGGAATCACGATGCTGGCCAGAACGTTACAGTCAATGGTGACCGCTATAGAGCCATGATTATTGAACCATTAATTCTTCAATTGAGAAACAAGCTGTGGTTTCAACAAGATGGCGGCGTAGGTGAGACATGTCACAGAGCTCATGCCACAATTGATTTATTGAAGGAAATGTTTGGTAACCGCATAGTTCTACGTTTCAGACCCGTGAATTTGCTTTGCGATTTAACGCCGATAGACTTTTTTCTGTGGGACTATGTGAAGTTGCTAGTCTAGGTTAGGTTAATTGGGCTGACAGTTGGTTTTGTTACCGTCACACTTAGATCAATGTAGATCCTTTGTGATACCCTGAAGTGTTATAACTTCTTGAAGTGTTAACCTATGAAACCGATGGTTTGTCTAGCCATTTTGAGGTCTTGACGAAGTTCAGTAAGCTCTTGATTGAAAGTTCTGATAGTTCTTCTAATTCGTTAAAGAAGTAGTTGCCTAATAGGGTTTTTTTCCTAGTGTGGCAGAGTGCTGGACGATGACAAAGAAAGTGAGCCGTGTCTTCAAGCTCATCTTCGTCGTCACAACGTCTGCAGAGATCGTCGGTATTGAGCCCCATTTTCTTTTTATGGCAAAGTTGCTAGTCTACAGCGCTAAATCCGAAACTATCGACCACTTGGAGGACAAATCATTTCTATGTCTCACGATGATATTTATAAAAGCCTTCTAGTGTCTGAAGAGGAAAGTATGCCCTAAAAGGCTTACACGGCAATATGCTTTCCATTACCAAATCGCAAAGTGGTTGCTGTATGCCCTCAAGCGATTGATGAATTCCATCTTTGAGGTCTTTGCCCAGATATTTTTGTCTTTGATTCACTAGTGCATCGCATTTCCCTATTATGTGGTCCGGCGCGGCGTCTCCTTATGAGCATTGCAGAATCTGCAGGAAGCGCTGCTCACTAGGCCTACGATGCTGAGGTGTCTTCTCAGTTTGCAATGGCCGGTGGGGAGTCCCGTTACTCACTTGAGAATATTCCTGCTTAGGCTGATGCAGGATAGGAAACGCTCTCGGTTATAGTTCCCGAGTAAGAGTTTTGCCTGTCTCAGTTTGGGGAGTTCTTTTCAAATTTTTGATCTTTTCGCCTACTCTTCAGATTTGATTCTGTTTTTAATCATATTTTCCCCTATACCACAATAGGGCTCTGGCAACGTTAGGGGTGACATTGCTCCTATTTTTGCTTGGGAGTTAGCCTCTTCATTGCCCTGGACACCAACGTGACCTGGTACCCAATGTAGTGTGACTTTGTTTTCCTTGCCTAGTTCATTGAGCTTATTCACACATTCCCATACTAGTTTAGAAGTAATGGTGTATGAATTCAAAGCTTTTAGTGCTTTGAATCTATCTTCGATAGATAACAAGGTCCGCAAACGTTGTCCAGATCCAATTCCGGTCACACAAAATTATTAATCATCGCTCGATAGCGCAATCCATTCACCTTTACTCAGCTATTGCTCCAGCCTCATTTTGGAAAAAAATAAGGTCCAATGACCCCGCCGGGCCATAAACCGCACTAAACTGTCACTCGTTGAGGAAGTCCTGGGTTTTCCGAGCCCGAGCTTGTTGACTTAGCCGCCGAGGTGGAAATGAGCCCAATCAGTCAAAATGATTTTCCGATGAAATTCCGGATCAGATTTCAAGGACCCAATAAGCAAAGACACAACCTTGTTGATGATCGGTCGGCTTAAGTTCTTGTCTTAACTGAACTTTATAAACCTTAAGACCTAAGTCTTTATGCAAAATAAGGAGTAATGATGTTTGTGGAATGCCCAATTCAAAAGAACGACGAAGAATGGACAAGGGTTTTCTTTAACACTTTGTGCTATTTTTCACATCGCTTACTTGTTCTTGTCCCGGAAGCTCAAATTTTTCTCCCAACTTCTGAATCAAGGTCCAACAAGGTGCTTGACGGCGTCTCCGCTAAATGGTCACTATTTAAGTAGTTAATTCAAAAATAAATTCTGTTGCAACAAGGAAAAACAACATAAGTCACTTTTTGTAGTTTTTCAGGAAAGCAGTTTGAATTTTTGTGTTGTTTTTCCTTATGTGGTCTTATGCAGTTTTGTAAATGTTCTGGTCTTAAGTCGACTTATGTCGTTTTTCCGTATTCGGAATAGCTACACAAGTGACGACACAAGTTGACTTATTTTTTCAAAAGGAATTGCTAAAGTTTTGTAAAATGAGCATATGTCTAATTGTGTTGTTTTTGTTTGTGCAAACTGAGCATAGAAAACGACTTATGTTGTTTTTTTTTCTAGGCTATAATTCAGAAACCATAAGAGATACAAATACGAAAAAAATATTGGAGGTAGAATCGCTCGTTGCGCATCCGATGTTATCAAAAACTCAATTTCGACATAAGTCGATTTACATATGCTGTTATTCCTATGTTGCCACAGAATTATTCGTTCCATTTTTATTAATGGCGTATGTAGTTTCTACTTGTCAAATGTGGAAACATTACAGCTTCAAAACTGACAACTTCCCAAATAACGGGCTATTCAAAATAACACCTCTTATTGGAAAACCCTTATTTACCTATTGTGACTGAAAAATTCAAAGTTTTCCCGTTAAATTCTACAATTTCTATATTTTGTGAATTAACATATTCTATACATCTGAGCAGGAGGGGTAGAGGGAGCCAAAAGATCAAATTGTGAACCCACCCCAATGTATCACCTGATACGCACATTATTTTAAAAGTTTGAAAATTTAGATATTTATGAAATTGGGTTAACATTGGCGGTTATTTTTTTTTAATTGAACTTTCTGGATTTAAAATCCAATTAAGTCTTCGGTGCGCCGAAGTGTCAAAAAAAGTATGTCAAGTCAAAGTAAGTGTGTGTTATGTGTACTAAGAAGCTACAACAGGAATTTCTGTAAAGAAAAAAAAAAAACGTTGAATGCAGCTCACCACTCCATGATGTACATTTCGAAATAGGTATGCCTTTCCATCAACAAAAAAAAAATCAGTTTACATTTCCCTCCTGACATTTACACCTACCGTGAAGCACAATGTTACACTTTATTTTTCCTAAAAAGAGAACGCTAGTGTAAACATCATTTTGCTTGATTGTTTACCACTATATAGTAATAACGACTCCTTATTTTTCTGGCACCTATTCATTCACTGCACGCCCGGTGCAAGGAATATTGACTTCCCGTGCCTTGTGTAATATCCGTTACAAGGGCTTAAATCCTAAGGACATAACTTAAATTTTCCGTTTCCACCCAAAACTCATTAACAGATGATAAATATATGTATCTACTTCAGAGAGTAGAAGGATGCCTCCGCGCTCGTCGTCGCTGTCGCTATCGCTGTCGTCGTCGTCGTTAAAGTATATATTTGTCGCGAACTAAAACAGGATAACACTAACAGATGTCTTATCCTAGTTTCAATTTTGCTAAAAATACAAACACAAAATATGAATGAAGTAGCGAGGAGACTCGCTGGTCAACTATGGCCAAATGTGTTCCACTAAAAGAGCACTCCTATGAGATAAATGGAGAGTTTGTCCTTGTGCTCCTTTTTTTTCCCTCTAAACAATCGTTAAAAACTTGTAAGGGTATTGCTGCTAGCTTGGGTATATCATCTGAGCCCTGCCTGTGTTGTATAAATGTATGTACTGGCTTTTGTATGAGCGCGACCCTTTTTAAAGCGAATATAGCATTCTCCATAATTGAATGGATGTTAAATTTTCATGTTGTTGATACTCAGTATGACTACATAGAGGAAAGGAAGGATTTTTCACTCTATCCTGGCGCTTTTTTTTTTTTTGCTGTCGTATCTCTGTATTGGGTGGGAGAGGATACATATAGTTTGGCGCTTTTGCTTCTGACGATATCCTGACTGCTCCTGCAATGTTGATGATGATTCTATGTAAAGTGAATGGCTTCAGTCGTTATAGTTTCAAACTTGATTTTGTATTTAGCTTCCGGGTGAAATGCTATTTTTTTCTACTTTAAGGTTGTAAGAGGAGCGAAAAAAATGCATATCAGGATAAGATAAAGATATAGGGAGCGCGGAAAAATGAACAGCAAGCAACTTGCAGGCAAGAGTCTTTAAAGAGTCGAGTTGAAAAGAAGGTTAGGTGTGGGTATGGGATGTTATTTTTGTCTTGTCCCAAACCAAAGCTTGGGACTTGATATAGCTGAGCTATGGCATTCATTCTTTTCTTTTACACATAGCTTGTGGGTATCAAGTTGATTGCAAGTGTTTCTCAAGAGAACTTTTTCGCTTTGGATCTTCTATGAAAAAGTTTATTTTTGTTTTGTTTTGTTTAGTTTTTTTTTTGTTTTTTTTTTTTTTGTATCTAATATTTTGGTTGGTTGGGAAAATTACACAACTCCCACACCATATCGCCAGGACTACCACGAGTCAGCTGTGGGAATTATGACAATGAAAAGAATTTTTGATGGCATTTGAAGGCAAGTGTGAAAATTTAAATAGAAATTTATGAGCCCCAGGAGTTGGGTTGGAAGCTATACAAACCTTCATTCCTTAGAAAAGTTGTTTTTTTTTTTTTTTGAATAGATGGCATGACTGTGTTTTTGGCATCTTTCCTTTCTTAGAGTTCCGTATGGCATATGTGTAGTACTGTACAATGTACATCTAAGAGAGGGAAAAGTGTAGATACAGTCTCATAGGTACTTGAGACCTTTACCTCCAGAACCTTCATTAAGTTAATGCTTGAAAAAGTTTGAGTTTTATTAATTTGTATAACTTTTTTGTTTGTTCAAATTATTTCAAGAACAAATCGACTTAAAAAAAGTGTCTTCTTTATAATTAATTTTTAATATGAAATTTATTATATTTTGATAAATCGCTTGGATAATAAATTTAATTCATATTAAATATAAATGAAGTACATAACTTTCGTAATTTAAGGATTTGGTTAATTTTTTTTTTCAACTACTTCAGACTGTTGATACTTTTGTAATGAGATATTAGAAATTGAAGGTTTAACTGAGCACATCATATAATTGCACTTGGAAAAAAATTCAAAAACCCACAAAGTTTTATTTAAATTTTATTTAAATATTAATAATTAAATATTGAATATTATTTTTCTTAAATTTATTTTCCGACTTCAATGACATTTTTTTTTAGGTAATTTTCCGACAAATTTTAGATTTTATTTAAACTTCCCAAAAGATGACTGTCAGTCGTTTTTAAAAATAATGTGTGCAAATATTTTGGATTTTGAATTTCTTTCCACAAAATAATTTTTATTTTGTTTTACTTCTTGTTAGTACAAATTGTGAGGATTTTTTTTTAAGATCCGTCGGAAACATTTTTTAAAAAATCTTCAATTTTTAAACGAAAATGTCTGGAAAACAAAGTATCAGTATTTGTAATAAAAAAATTATTCTGTCTTTCAAAACTAATTGCTTGCAGGGCACCTAAAGTGCCCATGTCCATAATAAGTTATGCAGGCACTGCCCAGCTCACCCAACTCCGTTGCTCAGCTTAAGGTATGTTCAGTCGCTCGGCGGAAGGTATTTCAAAACCAAAATGTATTATAATAGTAAACAAAATAAATGGCGCTAAAATAAATTTCGTCGAAAAAAAACAGCTCAGTCAAAATTTTGTCAGAAAAAAATTATCAAACAAATTAGTGTGGACAAAAATTGTAAAAAAATTAATCAAGAAAAAAATGTAAAAAAAAAACATTTGGTCGAAAAAAAATTCTGCAAAAAATGGTGAGTTTCATAATTTTCAAACAATAATAACTTAAAATATTGAATTAAAAAAAATAGTTTTCAAAAATCCAAAATATATAATAGGTATTTTTTTGAAAATTTTGATATGAAATTGACGACTCATTGAAACTATACAGAAGCTCACTCATACAAAATTTGATCCAGATCTGTGTAAGCGTTTATGAGAAAATCGAAAATTAGGTTCTATGACAGGTACCGTTAAAAACGGGGTTTTGAAAAATATTTCAAATTACAAAATCTACGGAAAAAATGTCATGATTTTGATTTGGAGTTTTGTATTTACTATCAAATCACAAGTACCGTTAGTTTTGGGGAAACTCTCGGAACGCGCTGCTTAAGTTCAAAAAAAATTCTTTTGTAGTTGAGACTGACAGACAGACGGAATTACAGGAAACTCTTTTTAAAAATATTTAGATGCTGATTTACAAAAGGACAAAAGGATAGAGTGCGTAGGTTGGACCGTGAAAAGGAAAAATCGTATGAGAATAAAATAATAACTAATTTTAGTGCCGCGACAGACAATGCAGAATAAGTGACTTAGAACTATCAACTATTCCCATGTGCGTGTTATGACAGGAATGGAGGTGAGCTACAATTATTTTATGTCGAATCCATACGGCTAGGGTGAGAAGCACTTTGTTCTTTACAAGTGCTACTCTTGGAGATATTGTCAATTTCTGGGAAGAGGCAAAAAACAATTTTGTTTTTTTTTTTAAAGTTGGAGGATGGGACATTCCTATACCATTCCTATAACCATTATGCTATAAGCTAATTTTGTTTTGGAAAAACGCTTTCCGTCTTAAAAAAAACTCAAATTCAGGAAGGCATTCGACATTAATAAAATGATTTCATATAATTTTAAAACAGCACACCATCGGATCATATTATAATTTGCCAAGAAATACCAATATTTTTTGCTTATTTGAAAAATTGTGAAGCTTTAGCAAAAGGTTTTCTTCTAAGAAATAAACCAAAAGTAGGTACTTATAGGAAAGTACTTACCTACTTTAAAAAAAAAACAATCTGTGAAAAAATATCAAAAAAAAATCCCAATTCTGGGAAAAAATTGTTCTTTAAAGATCTTAATGGTTTTTTTTATGAGTGATTTGAAATTAAAAAAAAAACACATCGGCGCATAGAAATATGAAAATAAAAAAAAGACAAAGCTCATCGACGTCACAGAACAGATCTTCGTTGTTCATCCCAATTAAGGAATAAGAACACCAACACACTTTTATTCATTCGCAGTTGCTCTCAAGAGTGAAAGTGCTTCAGCTGTATTTTTTTATTTATGTAAAATGCATTTAGCTCACAATTTGAATGAAAACTTACCTCTCTATATCTACTTACTATACGAACACAACAATGAAGTCCTGAATGTAGGTATCATAAGAAAAATAAAATAGAAGAACATTCTACATGTTGTTCTTATTGTTTTACCGTCCTTGTGCTATATTCATTATTTTTTTTTTCCTATCCACATTTATTTATATTTTAACAAAACGCAGCTCCTTCTTCTTCGTTAAAGTTGTCTCTTAATCTAGAAGATGAAGAACGAACAACAACAAAAAAAAATCCATCCATCCATCCATTCCATTCCCCTTAGTCTTAGATGGACACACAAGGGACAAATATAATACAGTATAGAGACAGCAAGACAAAAAAAAAAAAAAAACCCTTTTTATGCTCAGCAGTAAGCACAACACACAATATACCCGTATGTACATTTCATGAAAAGGACTTTCTCTGACACATAAAAAATGTATCTTAAAGTTAGAAATCCACAAATGAACAATGGAACACAATTTTCATCCAATCGGACATGGGACTCCGGACTCTAAGGAGCCATTCACAATTTTCTGAAAAAAGAAAAAAAAAAAAAAAAAAACAAACGACGACAACACACATAACGCTCCTGGCAAGGATATTAGAGTGTAGGATGGTGTTTGGGACATGAGGTGGGGGGGGGGGAGGTCGTCCGAAGCACTCTATCTTCTATTACAAATATCCCTCTTTTTGGCTTGAATCCAACCATGCGATACATTACACATAGGTGGTACATATATAGTCATCAGGAGTCGATAGTCCGTTGCAAAGTGAGTTTAGTTCCCAAATGAAAGGCTTATACGCGCATTGGAATTCCAGAAGTCATGAAGCTAAAACACAAAGGTTGTCAGAAATTTTCTTTTGAAAGCCATCCAGAACACTGAAATAGAGAAACATGGATATACCGCAATTCCATTAGGACAAACACCTCCTAAATCTAATGAACGAAAAGTCCTTCACTTTCTTCTGGTTGGTCCGCAACGTAGAGCTTTTATACTCGTAATTCATCATTGCACACGAAAGGATTTCAATGTTATCCTTTTGCCTTTTCATAGTCATCATCAGTCTCTCGGCTAAGTGGAGTCATCTTCATTCTCGACGATCATCTGGCCTGGTCTGGTCTGGTCTGGTTGGCTCTGGTGTGCCATGGTCGGTCGGTCGTTCCTTATAGCATCAGTGAAAGTTTTTCAGTGCTGTGACCATTAAATCGGCATATTTACTGCAGCTATGCTATGGGGGCTGCAAAACTTTATTTACCTACCGTCCTACCTTAATTTACAACCAGCATTCTTACTGCTACCCAGACCCCCCCCCCCCCCTTCCAAAGTTGAGAATTTAAATTCTGAATTTATAACTTTTTGAAAGCACAGCAGTGAGCAGTTTCTCAAGGGTCAGTCTTCGGTCGGAGGAAAAAAGCAGACGATACGGTTGTCAATAGCTTAGTTATTATACTATGCAGGAAGGAGAGAGAGAGTGTAAGATAGAGCGCTCAAGTTAAAGCCGATTTTAGGGCTCGAAAAGCCGGACACCCAGGGGCCAGTAAATGGTATTATAGTCTGTGGTGATTTTATCAACTTTTTGATATATTCCTGCATATACACATCTTCCACAAGGGATAGCTTCTTTTCTTGATGAGATGGTATAACATTTTAATAGAGAAAATTCATTTATATTTTTGTGAGTTTGCCAGGATGGAAGATAATTTTCGGGAGAGAGAGAAACAGGAGGATATGCATCGGGAAGAAGAACTCTTGAAGAACTCTTAGGCAAAACAGTATGAATTTTGAAAAATGGAAATTAAAATGCTTTCAGCATATCGGCCCCTTTTATAAAATTAGGAGAAGGAGGAGTAGAATATTTTACAGATTCCTTAAAATTATTTTTATTGAAATAGAGTTGGCGTTCAGGTTCAGTAGTATTATCTTAAGATAGCAGGCAGGGGGCACCAGACTTTTCGTTTCCCATCCAGTAGGTACCTATTATAGTTGTTGAGAACAAAATTAGGAGTTTTAATGATTTTGTATTCATAAATATGAATGGGGAGCCCTTTCTCGTTATTATTTTAAATAATAAATGAGCTTGGGGTGGAATTTAGATTATTTTTTTTTTTGTTAACAATAATTGTTGTGATTTAAAGTCAATTAAATATGGCAAGCAATTTGATTGTTTTATATTTTGTGGTTGTAAGTTAATTTCAAAGCTTAAATTAAATTGATTTAAAATTGGTTTTGGTGTAGATTACAAATTTTTAATTTTGCTATAATTAGTTTTTCTCAATTATTTTTAAAATTAAGTACATATTAGGGCTGATCACATTTCTTCTCGAGAAACGAGATCATTATCATCATCATCGGCTAGACGACTGGGGATCGGTCCTAGCGTCCTTCAAAAAGTCTCTCCACCTTTCGTCTCGAGCCGACGACGCCTTCCAGTTGCGCACCCCAAGGCTTCGGGCGTCCTGGTCTACGCCATCTCTCCAGCGCAAGCATGGTCCAATACGCTGCCGTCTATCATAGAGTGTACCACAAAGGACCCTCCGAGCCGGTTCCTCTCGCTCATGCAAGCTAGGTGCCCTGCCCACCGGAGTGTACCGAGCTTAATTTTTGTCACTATATCTGCTTCAAGGTAGATTGCGTACAATTCATGATTGTACCGTATTCTCCGGAATCGAACTTCCTCACATATGAGGCCAACAATTCTCCTTAAGACTTCTTTCTCTAACGCGGCTAAGAGGTCGGAGTGTCTTTTGCTAAGCTAAGTCTCGGATCCATACTTAAGTACTGGCAGGACCATGGTCCTGTGCAGCAGCAGTTTTGAAGTTATGGTGAGATTTCTGGATTTGAATAGCTTTTACAGACTATAGTTAGCCCTTTTATAATTAAACAGCTGCCCGTGTATTTCTTCTTCTATATTGTTATCGACTTCTACTATTGACCCATGGTATTTTAAGGATTGCACCACTTCAAAATCATGCTCCGCTACCTTGTTTGTTTGACCAACTGTTCTTCTCGCATTCGACGCCACCATATGTACTTTGATTTACCTTCTCTAATGTGCAGCCTTGATGAAGGAATCGTGTATAGCTTGTTCGGTTCTTCCGATGATGTCAATGTCGTCTGCATAAGCCAGTATCTGGCTGGACCTGTTGACGATGGTCCCTCTTGTTGCCTTGCCAGAGTGACGGATTGCTATCGCCAACGCCAAGTTGAAGAAGAGGCAGGCCAAACCATCCCCTTGTCGGAGTCCATTAAAGATCGAGAAACGAGATGAGAGACCTATTTTTAGGCTTTCCAGATGAACACGAGTCTTGCAACGAGTCTTGCCACCAGTCTCGGTGGTCTTGCCAATAAAGAAAAGCCTTCTAATTTGTCTTCGTGAAACATAAATTTGAATGTAAATTTAGACTGTCAAGTTAGCAAAAAAAAGTCTCATCAGTCATCACCGATCGAAAAATTATAAGTTTGGTAATTTGCCGTTAATTTGAGGTTAATTAGCTGTGACAAATTACATCTTGTCGTTCTGTGGTTTCTATGTTTTCTTTTAGTGCTTCGTTAACTTAAAGTCAAGGTAGCGAAACACGTGCTAAAAAAAGGGTAAACACTTCTTTAAGTGCATAGCATATGGCTTATGAATTTGCCGTTGGCCACTCCTGAATCAGTTCTGACGGTTTTAATTGTATTGTTGTTTTTACTTACGTACATAGGTACTATAGGGCATGATTTGGATTCATATTACGATGATAGAGATTGAGATCTAACTACATAAATATGTCTGTACATCAACCTATACTCTTAGCTACTGGAGGCATTTTCTTCAAACTTAGGGCCTAAGCTCCGGCATCATAACTGTTAGAGCAAAACATGTTTATCTCGAAAACGGTTCCAATGATTTTCATTAAATTTTAAAACGGAGTACCTATTGTAGTAAATAATTATTAATTATTATTCTTATTAAAATTATTTGGTTAAAAAATATTGTTCAACAAAATTTTTTAACTCATAAACGGCTCGACGAATTATGATCAAAATTTTTGTTTAAGCTTTCAAAGAAAATATGTTTTGAAAATTCAGAATTTTTTTTGAATTTGACGATAGCTTCATATGATAGCCTTATATGAAATTAGCAAGACAAGATATCAATTCAAAACAAAAGTAAAATGTCTTGCATGAATGCTCAGAGTTGGCTATGATAATGGTCACTTAATCTCCTGAGCTGACTCTATTTCTCTAAAACGTTTAATTATGGTGAATCACAGTATTCCTAAGAAAAAACTGCTAATCTCCTTCGTCTTCAGCGACGCAGAATATTCGCTAAAGATGAAAATATTCTGATCTGAAACCTCTCGAGCAAGAAGTCCAACAGTTATCAATCCTGAGACCTGGTGCTTTAGTTCAGTAATACGCTGATGGTGTTCAACTTAATCCTGCTAAAAGTTGTCATCAGCTTGGTTAATTTTCTGTTTCCATTATTGACGATCTTTAGTCAAATAAATGTTTGGTCCATTGCCAACGGCCTACTCTTGAATTCCTTAAAATCACATAACCTTGGTTATGTTGTTGACCACCAACTTTCAGGCTTTAGAGTACAGAAACAAAAAAATACACTGTTATCGGCTGAAATTCGTTGCTTTCAAGGGTTACGGAGACATCACCAAGTTTTGAAATTTACAGAACTGTTACTTTCATTAACAAACTATCTTTCAATCAGCTTGCAACCAGCTTGCAAAAATTATAAAGATTGTACCTAAACTTAGCAATTACCTCAACTCTTCCCGTTTATTTTTCATACGTTCTGTTTCTGCTATCAGGCAAGTTCCACTTCAATATTTATCCCAAATGCCTATGAATTCTAGAGGTCACTTTAACTATATTTCAAGTTACGAATTATCGAAGTCGAGACAAATTTGTTACGATAGTCCCGACTGTTTCTTTCCTACAAAAACACTTTATCTATTTTTCGATCTGCTGATTTATATTCATTGGATCTGAGATACTTTTCGTGGTCAGCTGCTATTAAAAAATCAGGTGATGCAACAAAATTTTAAAGACATCCGAAAATTTTTTGAATTTTAGAAACCTAACCGCGAAAGCGAGAAACGTTCTTCTTGATTTTTATTCAACAAAAGCATGTATCACATAAATCTTGATCTCAACAATTCCCTTACATCTAAACTTAATTGCTCCAATTCAAAACACCACCGTAAACGCATAAATTGCTAAATTTTATTGCTTCTAAATCGATAACCTTAATTTAAACTTTCTTTTAAAGAAATAAATAAATAATACTAAAATGAAATTTATCCTTTTCCTCTTTTAAATTTAGATGAAATCATTCCATTTAAAAAAAAAAAAACAAAAGTTAAGACGAAAATAAAGTTTACGTTCTCGGCTATAAAACAACATCCAAGTCCAAGAAACTCATTACATCCGTATCTACGTTTAAATAAAGCCTATCTTCCCTTTTTTTCTGGTCTTCTTTGTTTAACTCTGGAAAACAAAAAAAAAAAAATCACTTGGAACTTTTTTGGCTATGAATTTCGGTAAATCTTTTCAACAGGTAGAGCCAGCCAGTGTTTTAAGCTTCATGGTTGGCAAGGTTATACTCTAGGGATTCCTTTTCATTCAATTAAACATCCATAAACAGATGTTGCTTCATTGAGCTCCCTTATGATGATATTTTGGCAAACATCACGAACGTATAGGTAGCAAGGCTCTATACTATAGCGATGGGCCTTTTTAAGTGCTAACCAATGGACTCCACTCACCCTTGTCGTCGTTAGTCGTTCGTTGCTCGGCCGAATCAATTATACGCTTGACAAAAGGATCAACTTCGGATATATGCTTCAATGGTTCCCTATTCTCATTTCAAAAGCAATTGTTTCTTTCCCTATATAGTAGATGAGATGAAAAACAGCGAATTTTGTATGGAGGCATAGGCTAGGCATCATTACGAGGACACGCGAGGTTAGGGAATATTTTTGTCCCCCCATACATAATAAACGTGTCCTCGCAAAAACCCACAATGTATTTGCTGGTTTGGGTTTTAGTATGTTATACCCTTGTATCACATGTCCCCTACACATTCATTGCATTCTTTCGGTCACACAATAGATTGTGTGAGATAGCTTAGTTTGTTTCCGGATATCCCTTTAAGTGTCCTTGTGTTCAATTTGTTATCTATCTCTCTGGCTGTGCCATCCTAGTCGCACACATTGCAGCTGCCATCATGCCAGTTAGTTTTAGTTGTGTATATCACAGAACTGTAGAAGGTGGATTGTTTCATTTACACAATAAAACTAGGACAACTCAATTGCTGTTGCGATACGAAATATATAGAATAGAGGGCCTCCGTAATGTCCTTTTGTGTACCCGATTGGTGGAACTTTAGCTTGAGTATCTTTTCTGCAGGTTTAAATGGAGCAGGGGGGGGGGGAGGGCAGTGAAAAGGAGGCACGTATAGTTCAAGCATCGTGCAAGCATTTTATTTAGGATTTATTGCGGGAGATTGCTGAAAAGGACTCCCTTATACTTACCTACTCGCAGTGTTGTCAGGATATCCCTGAAGATTGGGATTCGGTTTCTTTTTTTTTATTATTTTTATTTGTTTGCCTTTTCTTATACTCGCCTCAACCCCACTCTTGAGATTCTATAAGTCGGAAGTTGCTAACGAAACAAACCGTCGCGCCGCATCGTTGCTAGAAATGTAACAGAAGAACAAAAAAAAAATAAAGAAACATGAAACTTTCTGGGTGGAAAATTTAAGAGTCCTGACAACAAACAGAGAGCGAATAATACAAGGCAAAAAAAAAATAAAATAAAATAAACCAGCGAAGAAGTAAAATTATTATCGATAGCATTGGCACTAGAGCTGAATTGTGGGTGTCAAGGATCTTTTGGATAACGTCGTGTCTCTAGTTGCATAGAACTTTCGCATTTTGGATTCTTTCAAGCAGAAGAAGAAGAAACGAAACGAGATACGATTGTGATGCTGTAGCTGATGTTGATGCTGATTCTGATTCTGATTCTGTAGCATACCAGTTTATGGATGAAGGAATTGAGGTGGGAAGAAGATGATGATGATGATTCTTGGCATCACTGGGATGATTTTGGACTCTCTGACCCAGTTGGCATGGTGTAAAACTTGAAACGAAACGAGGAGGATAGACTATACCTACCTACACATAAAGATGTCCTTTTTTTTTTGGATAGATACAATGATTCTCTTTGCGTTGCTGGAATTTGTTTTAAGGAATTTAAAATGTGTCATTCCTTGTTGTTGTTTTTGTTGTTGAGGAATTATTGTACTTAAATTCAATGGGGATTAAGACAATTTTGTTAGGTCCTGGAAACTGGATAGCGGGATATTGTCTGCCTGCATAAATTTAATTTGAACAAAGATTTATTTAAGATTTGTGTTTTTTTTTTCAAGAAGTAAATAAAAGCAAATACAATACCTTCTTTTGAAGCCTGAATTTTATCTCTACCAAAAAATAGGGATATTAACATTTTTCAATGAAATATGATGTTTTAGATTGTCAGAAAAATATATACCTATGTAGTGTTGGCCCTATACGAACTAACTCCCAAATAAATTAATTGTGGGCTTCTGTCTGGTTGGCTTGCTATCTGTTGAGATATAGCCTGAACGAGTGTGGGTTTTTTGTGTGAGGTATCTCCACAATTTTTAGAAAAAATTTTAAGACAAAATATAACCTCTCACGCTCACTTTTATTGAAAGAAAAAACCCCAAAATGTAGGCGGTACCGTTACTATTGTATCCGATTGTAATCAAAATTTTTATGCAAACCATTTAAAATTTATAAAAAGTATTCAATATATCAAATATCAAAAAAAAAACTTTCGAAAAACAAATAATTTGTTGAAAATTAAATATTTCAAAATTTGCTCTACACATACATATCTAGGTATTTTTGAAATTTGTTAGAAAAAAAAAATACGAACATATGTAGGTACAATCGTAAAAAGCCGTTATCAAAACTCTCGAAAACGTGACCGACCATTTTGATTAAATTAAGACACCATTTACGGTACCTCCTATACAAAAATATACAAATTGTTAGAAAATCTTGTTGTCAAAAATTTCAAATTTCTCGAAAATGATTCCCAGAATTTTAATAAAATTTTTAAAATTTTGTAAAATTTCTACATTTTGACAGTTCTTGGCTTGACAGATAGGCAATAAACAAAATGTCGACCCAACAAAAATATTTCAACTTGCCTATTTTTGGGCGTAAAAATTTCATGCTTACTTACTTACATACTTAAGGTGGCGCTACAGTCCGGGACGGACCTGGGCCTCAACCAACATGTGTCTCCAGCCAGCTCGGTCCCTAGCTAGCTGTCGCCAGTTTCGCACGCCAAGTTTGTTGAAGGCTTCTCCCACTTGTGTGCTACAACTGAGCCGGGGTCTTCCTCTACTGCGCCGTCCGGACGCGTCCCTCCGGATTGGATTCGAAGACTATCCGGGCCAGGGCGTTGATGTCCATTCGCTCTACATGACCCAGCCATCTAAGTCGTTGGACTTTGATTCGTTTGACCAGGTCAGTGTCGCTGTACAGTTCATGGTTGTATCTTCTCCTCCATCACTCACCATCTATGCAGACGGGACCAAAAATCACCCGGAGAGTTTTCCTCTCGAAGCATCCTAAGACGTTCTCATCCTGCCTTGACAAGGTCCAAGCCTCAGCGTCATAAATAAGAACTGGGATGAAAAACGTCTTATAAAGGGTCACTTTAGTTGCTCGAGAGAGGACTTTACTACTCAATTGCCTTCTAAGTCCAAAGAAGCAGCGATTCGCAAGAGTTATTCTCCGTTTAATTTTAGCGCTGGTGTCGTTGTCTGAATTGATAGCGGTGCCTATGTAAACAACCTCGTATTAATAGCTGCCTATCTATGGTAACGTTTTGTCCAAGACGTCGCCGTTCTATGTCCTTTCTTGAAGACAGTATAACTACTTCGTCTTGCCCTCATTTACCACTAAACCCATTTTCTCCGCTTCCGCAATGCTCACAAACGCGCCACTGACATCACGTTTTGATCTTCCAATTCTATGTCAATATCATCGGCGTATCCGAGTAATTGGACGGACCTTTGGAAGATTGTGCCTCTGATGTTGACGAGTGAGTTTTGCATGCGGATGATGTTGCTATCGCAGTTTCAGGAAAGCACCCCAACACCTTAAGAGATCTCTTACAAAATGCTTTAAATATGCTAACCAGATGGGCAGACTGGTGTGGATTGGGGGTTAATACACCACTTACTTTTACTGACAAAGCCGAATATTTGGGCCTAATTTTGGACAAGAAACTAAGTTGGAAACTTAATTTCAAGAAAGAGTAAAAAAAGCCACAGTGGCACTCTTCTCATGCAAAAAAGCCATAGGTAACAAATGGGATTTTCAACCTCGCATAACGCATTGGCTATACATCTCGGTTATTAGACCGATTCTCACATATGGTGTGTCTGTATGGTGGACTGCTTTGGACACAGCCATAAATCGTGACATCGCAAGGTCCAGCGATCAGCAAGTTTGTGTATTAGTGGATCCCTCCACACAACTCGCCTCCGCTGCCCTTGAAGTGTTACTCCATCTGACACCCTTAGATATATTTTGTAAACACACAGCTGCGAGCACTGCCATCCGTCTCAAAGCTTCCACACAGTGGATCAATAATGAAATTGTCCACTCGGTCATTCCGAACTTATTAGGAACAATTCCCAGGTACATCGATTACTCCATTCCGCGACTTCAGTTTGGCAAGAATTTTCAGGTTTCAATACCCTCTAGATCAATCTGGGAGGATTTGTCATTCCTTGAGGATAATTGTGTCCACTTCTATACAGATGGATCAAAAACTGAGGACGGGGTGGGGTGTGGGGTGTACTCTGACAAGCTTAAATTAAGCATATCCTACCGTCTTCCAAATCACTATAGCGTGTTTCAGGCGGAAATTCTAGCGATCAAAGAAGTTCTGTCTTGGCTTAAAGAAAACGTGATATCAACCAATGATATCCGCATTTTCTCTGACAGCCAAACTGCCATTAAATCTCTTGATTCTGTCTCCAGTAACTCAAGTAACTCACTGACAGTCCTCAACTGCCGATCACCTCTCGCGGAGATGGCGCAGCAGTTTAACATTCACCTATGTTGGGTGCCGGGCCACAGGAATATTAAAGACAACTGTAAGGCTGATGAACTCGCTAGAAATGGAACCATCCTACCAATCGCACCATGTATGGCAAATATTTATATACCTCTCGCTACATGTAAACTCATGCTGGTGCAAGATGCCATTAGGTTAACAAACCTTAGTTGGAGTGGCGACAAAGCAGATCTGGCCATTGTTAAATCCGAGTCGATCTAAATGCTTGTTGTCACTGAGTAGATCGCATATGGGCTCCGTAATTAGTGTCATCACAGGACACTGTCTAATTGGAAAGCACGCAGCAAGGCTTGGTGTTTTCTCCAAAGACTTTTGCAGAAGCTGCATGGATGAGGAAGAGGAAGAAACAACAACTCATCTTCTCTGTACATGCCCTGCTCTATACCAAAGACGTAGGGTTCATTTAGGAAAATACTTCTTCAACGACCCCAGCGATCTTGCTAACAAAGACGTTAACAATCTCTCACGCTTTATAAGAAGCTCCAAATGGTTCAACGAGTAGGAATGAAGATCTCTAGATTCATGTGGTATCACAATGGGCCAATCCAGGCCTAAGTGTGTCGGTTCACACTCACAGCCACGTTAACCTAACCTAACCTTTATTTGCATAGAATCGATTAAAAACCAAACAACTCTTTATTGCTTGAATGTATTGCGTTATTTTTTTTTTATATCGTGTCTGTGTAAGGAATCCTGTTTTTTTTTTTTTTAATAATTTGCGCGCGCTCAAGAGGAATTTTATGGTGTACCCTTTATATGTTTAACACAGCGCGGGCCAGAAGGATAGGTTAGGTTAGGATGGGAAGGGAAAGGTGTGTGTGTGGTGCAAGGTATTGAGACTTGAGACTAAAGGTGGTAGTTGTCTCAGATTTTATCTCCAGGGTTGGCGGCTGGCTAAAGCGGAGAAATGCCGTGTCTAAAATCAATGTCCCTTTATAATTCGCATTATTTTGTTCATTGTCATATTTGTTGGGCATACTAGTATTTACTCAATCACATGTTGTTAGTGTTATGCCTGAACAACATGTAATGAGTAAACCAGCGGCCCAACAATGATCAATGATAATGGAATAAAAACATGACATAGAACTATAGCAGGGACCATCGCGCCACGACCAACCCCAAATTGTCATTTGTTAATTTGCCATACAAGCGTCACGATCATGAAATAAGTTTAAATTAAAGATACACAAGAATTGAATTATAAATTCTTTCTTGGTTCGTCGGCGCGACTAACTACCTTTTAAGAAGTAAAGCTTACGAGTAGAAGAGAAAAAAATATATTGATGTATACTCGGTGCATTCGGTGTATTCGATGTATTAATAACAGTTAGGCTTGTTTTGTTCTATTTGATTCAAGCATTCAAATCTAGGAGAGAAACCAAACAGTGTATTCGTTCTATTATAAAGGAATCGAATGGTGTGCATGTGCAGTGTTTGTTTTTAAGAATAGTGTATTCATTTTCAGTGTACACTACTTTCTATGAATGCAATAAACAGAATACACTGAAGTACTGTGCTTGGTCAGAGAAGGCAAATGAATGCATTCATGCAGACCTTTAATATATAGGATATGTGAAGTTAACAACTGCTTCGTAAATTCTATCCTTCCGAACTTTATGCTTAAGTCTTATTAAAAATCAATTTAATTTTTATAAAACCATTAAAAAACTTCTAAATTGCATTTCATTAAGAGAAAGCGAATGCTTAATAACACATTTCCCTTTTGCAATCATCAAATGCAATTTTACGAAATATCTAAATGAATTAATTTCAAATTATAAAATTCACAAAATTCAACTTTTTCCCAAGTTTTTAACTTTTCCTTCACTCAAAAAATAATATGTATCCTCTTACCTCTCTCTCTCTCTTTAAAATTCTGAATATAGAATCAGAGATGCAAAAAAACCACACACATAAAAATATTGTCCATTTAGAACAAGAAATATTTTCCACTTAACTCTCCTAGAACTTAAAGTTCTTGTCTGTTTTTTTTTCCCGTTTTTAATTTTTGTTGTTATTTTTCCGCTGTTTGAATTGAACCTCAGAGGGCATTCAAGACTGCATAACTTTATCCAGGTGAATAAAAACAAGAACCATAACTGCACAGCAGTTGCAGACAAATCACCTTCCCGTCGCTGCTGCTGGTGTCCTGCAACCTGCCATTCAGGACACAGAGCGTGCAGCAGTCCAGCATCAGCATCAGCATCAGCCACAAGCTGAATGAATTTGGAGACTTAACTTCCACTTCTACTTCGCAAGGATTCAAACTCAACTTATCATTTGACTTCAATCATTTTTGTTCAACAAATTTGAATTATTTAAATGGGAATTGTGAAACTTTACTGCGCTTTTTTGAGAGCAGCTGCACTTATTTGCCCGGGGGAATGATGTCCAACGAACCAAGCATACAAAAATGATGATGAACCACAACCGTTCCATTGTATCAATGATAACAAACCCATGGACCTGGAGCGGCAGACGACCATCCAGCCCAGCATCGGGATAAGTCGCATCATAGCTATTTAACTTGGGTTATTAAAGTTGCTAACAAAATTGCAGCTCATATAAGTGGACAATGAATTGGGAAGTGGTTGGGCAGGATGTGGGCGTGGGGGGTTGGAGGGACGTGGCTTGTTGATATGGACAGGACATGGACAGAGGGATACAGTTGTTGGTTTTTGGATGAGATGTTGGTCAACTTTTTTTTTTTGTTTTGTTTTATAGAAGCCAAGAGATACAGAGATACAAATTTACCTCGGAGTGTTTTAACTGCATAGATAGTTTTCTTGGCTGGTATAAGTGTATAATGTATATCTACATTATTTGTTTTTTTGTTTTATGGTTATTTATGGTTTTCAAGTTTTCATTTGCTTGTTTGCTACTGCCAGGCCAGCAAGTGTTGTCCATTTTGAAAAGGGGAATTTTGAAAGAGTTTTAACTTTTCGTTGTAAATTCGCATAAAGTTTTTTTTTTTTTGTTTTACTTTATATTTTTTTTCTGTCTCTAGCTGTAATAATTATTATGAGTTGTTGTTTTGAGCTGGTGTAAATTTTGTATACTTTGTTGATGCTTGAGAATGATGTTTGGAAAACAAAGACAACATGAGTGAATTAATTAAAATTGAGAGTTCTTTAATTGTCTGTATAAAAACTCTGGGATGCGAAGAGATGATGGATACTAATACAAAAACAAACTCGAAAGGATCTTTATGTTGTGCTGAAGTAGAATGCGGGTTTTCAAGTAAGATTGTGAAGCCCTAAACCTACTTGTCCAATCATATAAAAAAATGGTGTAAAGATAGAATATTGTGTTGTATATTTTTAAAAACATAGAATCTCATATATTTGAATTACAAAATTGTTGTTTCAATAACACAAAATAAAATTGCTTGTGAATTTTTACAAAACGCATTCTAGCCAGCAAATTGTTTATACCTAGCTTCCTGAATTTTTAAAAAAATTATGTTTTTGCCAATAAAAAAGAATTTAACTTTTTATATGACAAAGTATTTTAATTTTTTACTTAAAAAAATAAATAAAAAATAAATATAATACATATGTGCAGTTTCATTACGATCTTAAAGTCTTTCATATAAATTTGATCGTAACCCGCAAAATCGTTTACGAGAAAAATGAAAATCAAATTTTTTTTGTTTTTGATCAAATAATTTTAATTTTGTATTGTACACTAAATCTACAGAAAAAAAATTGCAAAATCGTTTGAGCCATCTTCGAGATAAAAAAAAAATTGTCTCAACTATTATACGCAGTAACTGCATTTTTTGGGGATGAAAAAGATTGAATTGGTGACCTAGAAAAACATTTTAACTCAAAAGATTGATGAAATTCATTCCTGTATGGTATAGACAGATAGAAACGCATCAGACATACCTCGATTTCTTTTAAGAAAATAATGGGATTTTTTAATTTTTGTTTGGTTTTTTGTTAAATTTTTCTACCTATTTTTTTTTCTATTTCTATTTAATTTTTTAAATCATCTGTTTTTCAAAAAAAAAAATAAAGTTCTATACGAAGAAGTATGTATTTTAAATTGAATTTCCAAATTTAGTACATGGTTTGGTTTCAGAGCTTTATAATTTTAATTTTTTTTTTAACTACCAATGTGACCATTTTTTTTTAAACGAACAGATGAATTTATTAGCATTTTTGGTTTAAAACATTTTTCGGTCCCATACAAACATAATATAGAATCCCTTGAATGAATTCGTTCAATTTTTTAAGGTTTTTTCAATAATCTTTAAAAATTTAAGAAGTTTTAAGGATTTGTTTAATGATAAGCAAGGTTCGATGATTGCAAAATACAAATTCCACGGTTTCACTGGATTTCTGTTTCAATAATTAATTTCACGGATAGTTATGATTGACGCGTTGTTTTGATTTTCTATTAGGAAATGATAATTACTGAGTACTAAAATTTAGTATTTAACAAGTCAATTATAATTTTTAATCATAAACAAAATGACTTGAAAATTAAAAAAATTCAACCCTATATACACCATAACAGCCCGTTTACCTCTACCGTCCACCAGACGTTGAATGAGGCCACAGCCTCTATGGGCCTGGAGAAGGTTTTGATCTACCATGTGGGGGAAAAGGACGGGAGGACGCCTAAGGAAAACGTCCTGAATGACGTTGAATGAGGCTACTGCCTCGAGGGCCTGGGGGAGAGATGATGGAGGGGAACACGCCCAAGAATATTCTTGACGCGTAAACCTCACCTCACCAAGGTGATTATGCGACGTCAGGAACTCCTCAATTCAACTGACTTGTAGGCACCTTTAGACTTTTCGGGCTATAGCTCGCTCAAACCTCACCCCCAATGGGCTCTGTTATAGGACATGTCATAGGTTACTCAATAAGAGTATCACAATGGATCTACATTGATCTAAGTGTGACGGTAATAAGATCAACTGTCAGCACACTTACCTAATCCTAACCTAACCTAAAAGTTATTTTAAGATAATATATCGAACATTATCTAAATTTTTATATGTGTTCACTCTGGCGTATGCGTAATATTTTTACTTTCTATTAATAGGCAATAATACAACAATCCTTCGAATTCAAATACCTACTTAGTGTTCCATACAAATTCCAAGGAATTCCAAGGAATTTAAGGGTGCGAAATTGGCACAATCACAAGTTTTTAAAAATTTGTTTGGGAATCTTATACAAAAAAATGTATTCTTGTTGTCCAAATATTTATTATACCTAACTTAACAATTATTTTAACATTCAAGAACAAAATGGTGCCCCTTTAAGTGTTGTGCGTTACCGCTATTTTGAAAGTCGCGATTTAATCCTCATCTGGAGAAAGGCTTATCGCATAAGAAATTTATTAATTATTGGGGGTTTTTCTTTTTTAGTTCAGAACAGGGTATGAACTGTCAAACAAAAAATTGTGTTTCTTTTTGAGCTCAAAGTGAATAACAGTTCAAGTTTGTGTTTCTTTTTTTGTTGATAGCATGTTCAGAGATTGTTTGAGGCGTACTCAATGAGCTCGGTATAAAAAAAAAACTGAGCAAACAGATTTCAATCCTGAACGCCGCGCCGCCGTCAATTTTTTCGTCAGATAGAAGAAAAGAAAATTAAATCATCATCAAATGGCATTCGAGACAAGTCGAAGGTAAATTATAAAATTATAAAATAACTAAAAAAATATATGTATTATTATTCTTTTTTAATTTTACTATAGGGTAATTTTTTCGTCAGACAAAAATAAATCATTTAAAATGGCATTAATGGCTGCTATTCTATCAAGATGGACTCTCTTCCAGGTCCATAAATGTATTCCTCCATACCGTGAATTTCACAACACAACGTTTCAAACAAATCTGGATTAATGCGGAAATGCTGTCTAAAAGTTTGTCAGAAAACCTAGGACAACATTTTCACTATAGTTTAAGTTTCTTAGAATTTTTTTTCCACATTGAACTTGATCTTCATCGTCGCTGTCTTCAAAAAATAGAGAAAATGCTTTCCTGATTATAATTGTTTTGGCATCCATTTTAATTTTTGTTTTGAAAAGTGACAGCAGCAGAGTCCATTGACAAATGAAATTTACTGACTGACAGGGACAGCTAGTGCTGGAGTGTGTTTAAGAGTGCTCAGAACACGCTCGCTCTGAGGAAAGTTCACACTTTAGAGTATGTTCGACAAGCTCGTGCTTTGTTCAGTGCTCTGCTCTGAATGAAAAAAGAAAAACTCCCATTATCTTCTTTTGTGCACGTAAATTTTTTTCATAATTTCAGAGTTAGAAAGCCTAAAAGTATACTTTTTCAATTTGTTTTTCATGATATTGTGACGGAGGCAAAAAAGTAAATTTTAGGAGTTTTAACTCTGAACGCATGAGTAGTAAAAATATTTTTAACAAAAAAAGAGATAACTATATTTTCAATCAAAATCGCGCTCACAAATTTCATGTAAAATGATTCATAAGATATAATACATATATATAAAAGAGGCTGGGTGCGACCCACACTGATAACTTCCCATTTGTGATCTTGAAAACATTACCACTTTTTAGTTTATTTTTTTTTTAAATATTTTTTTGTCTAAAACTGTCAATTAGACATTTCTCAAAATTTAACCTTTCATAAAAAATTGTACTATGTATAAAATAAAATATTTTAGAAGGCACAATCGTTGTTCGTTCTCAGGATATTCGAGCTGAAATACAATTGTAACTACTTTTCTTTAGAATTTTTAACAGTTTTTGATTTTTTGTTAAAAAACTGTCCATTGAATTTTTTGAAATTTTCACCAGTAGTCAAAAACAACATTTTTCGTTAAATAAAATTATTTTAAAGTTAATATCGTTTTTCCATCTAAGGATATTCGAGTTATAAAAATTTTTTTTTTTAGTTTTTTGATTTTAAAAAATAACGGTATATTGATATTTTTCCAAATTCATATCAAATTTGTATGACGTCATAATGTGTCGAATAAAATTTATTTCAAGTAAATAG
Source organism: Syrphus vitripennis (assembly GCA_958431115.1). NCBI lineage: Eukaryota > Metazoa > Arthropoda > Insecta > Diptera > Syrphidae > Syrphus > Syrphus vitripennis. The sequence goes on from OY288110.1 coordinate 29,548,223, forward strand.
CATTATTTTTTTTCGTGAGATATTTGAGCCCAACCAAAATTTTCACTTCTTTTTTAAACTGCTATAGTAAAAAAAAAAACAACTGATTGAAAATGGTACCAGAACGTACGGACGTACGGACGTACAGACGTACAGACGTACGAACGTACGTACACACGCACACACAGACATGTCTCTAAAAATGAATGATATAGGGACCTTGAAACGTCGAGAAATGTCAAAAATTTCAATTTCACAAATCGGACCGATTACAATAACTCCCTATGGGAAGTTAATAATGTTAATCAAAGAATATCAGTAGGTAGTTCTCGTTAATGCACAATCGTACAAAAATGTTTTTTTTTCTTAGTGTTAAGTTAGCACCTAACTAGATTTCGTAGTTTCAAGATGGTAGCGCTGGAATCTGACACCTGTCAAACTCTGCTGAAGTGTCATAATATTAATTTTTGAGAGTGCCCAACGTTTTTACTGCTTTTTAAAATTAATGTGATGCCGCGGTAGTTAATGAAGTATCAAGGCCTAAGTGACTTACACCCTAAACCATTCCTGGCGTCCGGGTTATTCCAGAAATGGAGGGGATTCCGAATGGTGTGTCTACGTGTTGTCAACTGCTTGATTTTCCTCCTCCCATATACTGAATTCTTCTCCCTAAATCACAAAATAATTCCACATCATTTTGTGAACAACAAAAATTCACCTTAACACTCCACCATCATCAATGCCATAAATAACGACAGTTATATAAATTGAACAAAGCGTTGTTAGTAGCTGTTTGCTATAAACCAAACCAGGAAGATAGTTGCTTCTTCTTTAGGATATCTCTATAATTTTATAGATTTTTCTTTCAAATACATAATTTATTATGTAGGCCTAACACCACCACCGCATCGCATCATCAGATTAAGCTCTCTTCGATCTAATTGCAGGAATCAGAAGACCAGTAAAAATAATAAATTGCCCATTTCGTTCTTCAATCTTATTAGGCTGAGATAAAGTTAAATTGTGCTTCGTTTATTTATTTTTTTTTTTTTAATAAGGAATGGTATGAGGTTTGGGGGACAATAATAATATTAAGCTGATCTCAGAGATGATTGTGTTCACGGAATTTCAGTAATAAAGAACCAGATGGTATTGCGTGTTGAAAAATTGAAGAAGACGAAAAAAAAGAAGACCATCACGACAAGTTTGTAAAATGCCATAAAATTTTATTGGAAAAGATTATTTCCTTCGGGAAATAAAATGCACAGTAGAATATTGTATAGATATATTGTATATGTAGGTTTACCTATACACAAAAAAGAGAACTGTCAGTTAAAAAAGACCGTGTGAAATGGTAGATGGATTACGAGTACTTTGGCACTTTATGAATCATAAAGAAGCATCCTCTACCGTTTTTTGATGCTGACGCCAAAAACCAACGAAAAAGATATAATATGTTAAAGACAAGACGAAAATGAAATTTTTAAACCAAAAATCAAAAAAAGGAACAACTCTCGCATATGCTAGCTACAGCTACATAGCTGATGGGAGATGTGAATATTGCGCTGACTTGACTTTAGCTCTAATGATAAAGATGTCTTAGCAAATCCCTTTGGAGACTTATATACATACATACATAAGTAAATTTAATGTTTAAGCAAGATGGTAGGATTTATTTTTGCTTAACGAAATAAGAGAACATTGTCTTTGTCCTGAAGTATGAATTTTACGAGCAAGCGTCATTTAATTAAATGAAATATTTATACAAAATATTTAATTTTATAATGTGCATTTTGTGTTAGTAGAATTTAACTCGCTATAGTATAAGCTTATCCTATTCATTCGAGTGAAAAGTGAATAGATTTAAAATGCACTCAAGTGAGTTTTTGGAGGAGTTTGTGAATGTGACATGACAAATGAGACATTAAATAATATTCCACGCATTATACAGGGTGATTTTCATAAGGAGTGACAAAAAGTCACTACGTTTGGGTTGAACCGAGACAAGAAAAAAGTTTTAGGAGAGGCAGGGTTTATTTCCTGAAGAGGTATTTCTTTTGAAAAATTACCTTTTTGAAAGCTTTCAAAAGGTTCATAATTCCTGTTTTCAATTCTATTTTTTTTTTTTGAAGACATTGTTACTTTACTACATAATTACAAGTAGTACTAGAAGTAGGAGTAGTAGTATTAGGAGTAGTAGTAGTAGGTGGTGCCGTGAAATAAAGCCAAGTGAAATAAGACCAACTTTCAAAAATTGGCCTTATTGCACTTTGCAAAAGTAAAATAAGGCCAATTATCAGTGGTTGCTCTTATTACACTTTGACAAAGTGAAATAAGGCCAAAATATTTTGAGAAATAAGACCAAATCGACCTTACATTATCAAAACGATAACTCTTTTACAACAGATTTACAGAATTTTTGTAAAAAAAAGATTTTTTGTTTGAAAGTACCTCGGGTGGCCGGCTTCGCGGGTCCTCAATATTTTAAATCCCTTTTTGGGGGACACACCCGCTCACGCGACTCCGTCGCTCAGCTTAGGGTATGTAAAGTCACCAGGCATGCGCCAATGTCAACAGTTTTTTTGTTCAAAGTGCAATAAAACTAACTGTTGAAATAAAACCAATTTGGCCTTATTTCACTTTGTCTAAGTGAAATAAGACCTACTGCCGCAAATTGGCCTTGTTTCACCTTCGCAAAGTGCAATAAGTCCAATTTTTGAAAGTTTGCCTTATTTCACTTGGCTTTATTGCACGGTACCGTAGTAGGTAGTAGTAGTAGTAATAGTAATAGATAGTAGTAGTAGTAGTTGAAGTAGTAGTAGTAGTAAAGTTGTTATAATAAAAGTAGTAGTTGTTGTTGTTGTTGTTGTAGTAGTAGAGCAGTGCTAGTAGTAGTTTTCAAAAAAAATTGTTTTTTTTTTTAAATCCAACTTCTTTTTTTTTTCCAACGAACACAAAAATATTGACTAAAATGACGCACAAAAAAATCGAACATCAAAAAACAATTTTAATGGCAACTATTGTATTTTATTTTCTCAATGTGTTTTCAAAATTGGAATGTGAATCAAATTTATTCGAATATTTTGTTAAATAATTCAACATTAAAACTGACCTAGAATTGTGTTTTTTTTTTTATTTAAAAAAGAAAGCAAAGTATGTACCTAAAACTTTAAAAAAAAAAATAGTTTTTCAATTTGTTAAACCAACTCTCGCAAATATTTAAGTCTTAAAAGTAATTTTGGGTTTGAAAACTAGTTTTTTAAAAACTAAGCACTGAAAAAAATAATTTAAACTTTAAATTAAAGGAGAAAATTTTTCTTTAAAAAATCTATAGCAAGGCAATGTAAGTGTCTCCTTTGTTTTTAATATTGTGATTTTTTTTTGCTCTACTCTGCTACATGCTTTAGCCTGTTGTCGTATACTTTATGACATTCAGCTAATTTGTAGATAGTTAGAATTCAAGTATGATATATTTTTATTTGGGATAAACTAGGTAAATAAAAATATAGTTTAAAAAAAAACTAAAAAAACACGCTTTAATAGCAAATCGAACTAAAAATCAGAAAATAAATTTTAATTTATATTTTATTCAACGGTTATAAGAAGTATACTAACTCATCAATATGTTTCAATAATTTTCAAAAACTCTAAAATAAAAATAAAGTCATGAAAAGAAAATTAATCTCATTGTAAAAAAGCTTGGGGTGCTTTTTATATCATATTTCTATACTAACTCTATGTTTACAAATAACTACTAATCATATATTTACAACAATCGATATCGAGCACCCCACGCTTTTTTACAATGAAATTAATTTTCTGATTTTTAGTTCGATTTGCTATTAAAGCGTGTTTTTTTAGTTTTTTTAAACTATATTTTATTTTTCACTTTTTAGTTCGATTTGCTATAAAACCTTTAATATGTACATATTTGTTAACAGTTGCATCTCGATAGAAAACATATTCAAGAATTTCTATGTTGCCAACATAAACAGCGAGACATAGTGGTATAACTTTATTTGCGAACAAGTCTTATGAATTATTTCGTAATCGAACCATTTCATCTAATGCTTAAAGTCACTAATCCTGACAATCCTAATCAGGATAATGAGATAAGCTTATCAAAATATTGTATTGTCGGTGGTCGTTGATAAGTCTACAACATTTGAAGTAAATCTGATCGCTTAAAGTGGGGCAAAATTAAGCCCCAACGAGTCAGTTACATACATACAAACAAACAAACATACAGGTGAAACTAATAAAAGCGTGTTAAAAAGGATTATTTATTTTCAAATACATATACTCATGTGCCTACAGGGTGTTCATTTTTAGTCGAAAAGTGAAGAGGTCGTTTTTTCGTATTCGCTCCGTTTTCGACATAATGTTAGCGGTCTTATGATTTTAAGTGAAGCTTTATTTAGCTTGCTTGCAACTTTTCCAGAATTCAACTGATTTTTATTTTTTCTTTAATACAAATTCTAGATACTATACTGAAATAAATCACACAAGTAGAAGACTTAGCACTATTTAATTGGACTTGTTTGAGTGAAGAGGACAATTTTCTAAAAACAAAATCCATAAATAAAAAGTAAATAGTTTTAAACAATGGCTCCTAACTTGATGATTTTTTTTGGTTGGTACATGTTTTTATACATTATTTAAATTCCAAAACGTTCTGGATAGAGGAACCTATTTTTTGAAAATTTAAAACCAAAATAAAATATTGATGAACAAAAATAATTTTTCACAATAATCGTTGAAACTTAAAGTAATTATTAGTACTTAAAGTCTTTTTTAAGTTCAGGAAATAAATAAGGTAAAGTGGGGCTACATGTCACAAAGAGGATATGCAGGGTGACCTGCGTAATAGATGAATTAAAATAGGAAAATAATTCCAAAGCATTGGGGTTTACTCATCCCTCATTTAAGTGGCAGGAGAAATTTTGTTTCAAAAGTGAACAAAAATTTTTTGTTAAAACAAAAAAACAATATTTTAAATGTTTATTTTTATTTTTTCAAAACCAGAAACTGATTTTTGTACACAACATCCTCACAACAGCCCCACATCAACAAATTTAAGCCCGAAATGATTAAATTTAATAATAAATAAATTATTAAATAAATTTAAACTATTTTTTAAATTAAATTTTAAGAAAATTTTCAAAACACAGACATTTTTTTTTCTAGATTTACAAAAAAAAAACTACTGAGTATTGTGCAGCTTTCCGATGTTTATAAATACGTTTTTTTTACTTTGAATACTTCCATTCTCATCCCAACGAGGAGAAAAAGACCCTCCCGTTTTTGGATTTTAATTCAACCTTTACGTCTTAAATTTTTTTGTTATGTTCTTTAATTACTTAAAGTTTCAACCAGTATTGTGGAAAAAAATATTTTTGTTTATCAAAATCTTTATTGTGATTTTACAAATACATACAAATAATTGGTTCCCCAAAACAAAGGTTCCATCAAAATCGGAACTTTTCCTCAAAAGTTGGTGTACATTAATTTTTAAACTCGAACTTCAAGAATGCTGAAATCTAGACAGGGGGACATTGTCTGTGAGAATTTTTGGGTACATCCAGAGATGATTTTTCTAGCACCCTGTATCTGTAATAAGTCTCTTAATTCCATCTTATAGCTCGACTGGCGTTTTAAAGTAGGTAACTTTAAAATTTATCGCACTAACAGCAATCGCATTACCTTGAAAAAGAGGTACTTGTTTTTGAAACGCCACTTATTTTCAATGAAGATTTATCATAGCTCTTTCTACAAAACGAAATCTTTCCTCTTGTTTAAAAAAAAAAATAACGGCCTTCCCTTTATTGTTCCATTATTTCAAAATAAAATAAAAAAAAAATATAATACATAATTCATAACAACTTCCTGAAGAGGTGTAATGATAAACCTTATTGTCTTTTTTTTATGAGAATTTCAGAATTTCACTCACCACACAATAACTCACTTCGTAAACACTAAATCTCCCCTAAAACAATGAAGACAGAGTCACTCCATTCGAAAAAAAAAATCCCTCGAAGAACAATCGTGCATAAGATGATTTCCGTATTACCTCCCTCTTGCATCAAGTAGTAAGGACAAAGCTGATGCTATACGCAAATTATAGTCAAGACAAGACTCCATTAACTTACCCTGGCAAATTAAATTTTCTTCAGCTTTCCTATAAGATGGCGTTTCATTTTCATTTTCTGTCCATTTGAATGATTCATTCATTCAAATTTCATGCTTTTCTCATGATGGCATAAGAATTGAAGAGGATGCCTTGAGATGCTTTATATATGCCTCTGTATCAGCCCTGGCATTACGGCAGTACTACGAAGGATGTTTTGAATGATGATAGACTTCATTTCTTATCCTCGCATCCATCAGTTCCACCACAGTCGTTGTCAGATATCATTAGGAATGATAACGCAAGTTGAACCAATTTCCCGTTTCCAGAGAAGAAATTGAAAGAGGGAGTATGATTTGTATGTGTTCCCAAGAGCCAGGATAATGTCTGACTTCTGCAAACATTTTGCAAAATAACGGGATTTAAGTTTTCTTGTTTTTTTTTGTTTTTTTTTTTTTTAACTCTGAATGGTTCACGATTTAGCACAAAAGCTTTGAAGGATTTGGAAGACTTAAAGAAAAGCGAAATGCTCTCTGTAATTTGTTTGAAGGACTATAAAACTTGTTGTCCTTTTCAAAGGTTAAACTATATTTATATTCATTTTCAAGTTTTCAAGAAAAAAAAAATCAATTGCGCCAGAGAAAAATCAAACAAATAAAAAAAGCATTAATCTGAAGACATGAAAGGATAATCCTGCTTGTAAGTAGATTTCTGAGGAAGATATGATGTTGCTGGCACGGAGAGTGCCATCAGGAACACATAGATAACTTACTTTTGATATTTGTTTCTTTTTTTTTACAGAACTCGCTAAAGAGCACATTAGCAACATACATTTTATGTAAAGTCTTGTTGGAATCCTTGCCTTCAACTTTCCGTTTACTTTTAGCAAGGAAAAAAAGATACATATAATACAGAGCACACACATATCTAGGACAAAGATGTGCTCCATGCCATAAAAGGTACCTAGGTATTTCTGTTGGTGCATCTTATAGCACGGTTGCCAATATCTTTACTTTACAATAGATTCTGCTATAAACATTTCGTTGATCAACTGTTATTTTCAATTCAATTCATTTCAACTCAAATCATTTGAATTTATTTTAATTCATTTCAATTCATTTCATTTTATTTCAATTTTTTATATCATTTTATTTTATATTATTTTATATTATTTTATTTTATTTTATTTTATTTTTTATTTTATTTTATTTTATTTTATTTTATTTTATTTTATTTTATTTTATTTTATTTTATTTTATTTTATTTTATTTTATTTTATTTTATTTTATTTTATTTTATTTTATTTTATTTTATTTTATTTTATTTTATTTTATTTTATTTTATTTTATTTTATTTTATTTTATTTTATTTTATTTTATTTTATTTTATTTTATTTTATTTTATTTTATTTTATTTTATTTTATTTTATTTTATTTTATTTTATTTTATTTTATTTTATTTTATTTTATTTTATTTTATTTTATTTTATTTTATTTTATTTTATTTTATTTTATTTTATTTTATTTTATTTATTTTATTTTATTTTATTTTATTTTATTTTATTTTATTTTATTTTATTTTATTTTATTTTATTTTATTTTATTTTATTTTATTTTATTTTATTTTATTTTATTTTTTATTTTATTTTATTTTATTTTATTTTATTTTATTTTATTTTATTTTATTTTATTTTATTTTATTTTATTTTATTTTATTTTATTTTATTTTATTTTATTTTATTTTATTTTATTTTATTTTATTTTATTTTATTTTATTTTATTTTATTTTATTTTATTTTATTTTATTTTATTTTATTTTATTTTATTTTATTTTATTTTATTTTATTTTATTTTATTTTATTTTATTTTATTTTATTTTATTTTATTTTATTTTATTTTATTTTATTTTATTTTATTTTATTTTATTTTATTTTATTTTATTTTATTTTATTTTATTTTATTTTATTTTACTTTATTTTATTTTATTTTATTTTATTTTATTTTATTTTATTTTATTTTATTTTATTTTATTTTATTTTATTTTATTTTATTTTATTTTATTTTATTTTATTTTATTTTATTTTATTTTATTTTATTTTATTTTATTTTATTTTATTTTATTTTATTTTATTTTATTTTATTATTATTTATTTTATTTTATTTTATTTTATATTATTTTATTTTATTTTAGTTTGTTTTATTTTATTTTATTTTATTTTATTTTATTTTATTTTATTTTATTTTATTTTATTTTATTTTATTTTATTTTATTTTATTTTATTTTATTTTATTTTATTTTATTTTATTTTATTTTATTTTATTTTATTTTATTTTATTTTATTTTATTTTATTTTATTTTATTTTATTTTATTTTATTTTATTTTATTTTATTTTATTTTATTTTATTTTATTTTATTTTATTTTATTTTATTTTATTTTATTTTATTTTATTTTATTTTATTTTATTTTATTTTATTTTATTTTATTTTATTTTATTTTATTTTATTTTATTTTATTTAATTTTATTTAATTTTATTTTATTTTATTTTATTTTATTTTATTTTATTTTATTTTATTTTATTTTATTTTATTTTATTTTAGTTTGTTTTGTTTTGTTTTATTTTATTTTATTTTATTTTATTTTATTTTATTTTATTTTATTTTATTTTATTTTATTTTATTTTATTTTATTTTATTTTATTTTATTTTATTTTATTTTATTTTATTTTATTTTATTTTATTTTATTTTATTTTATTTTATTTTATTTTATTTTATTTTATTTTATTTTATTTTATTTTATTTTATTTTATTTTATTTTATTTTATTTTATTTTATTTTATTTTATTTTGTTTTATTTTATATTATTTTATTTTATTTTATTTTAGTTTGTTTTATTTTATTTTATTTAATTTAATTTTATTTTATTTTATTTTATTTTATTTTATTTTATTTTATTTTATTTTATTTTATTTTATTTTATTTTATTTTATTTTATTTTATTTTATTTTATTTTATTTTATTTTATTTTATTTTATTTTATTTTATTTTATTTTATTTTATTTTATTTCATATTATTTTATTTTATTTTATTTTAGTTTGTTTTATTTTATTTTATTTAATTTAATTTTATTTTATTTTATTTTATTTTATTTTATTTTATTTTATTTTATTTTATTTTATTTTATTTTATTTTATTTTATTTTATTTTATTTTATTTTATTTTATTTTATTTTATTTTATTTTATTTTATTTTATTTTATTTTATTTTATTTTATTTTATTTTATTTTATTTTATTTTATTTTATTTTATTTTATTTTATTTTATTTTATTTTATTTTATTTTATTTTATTTTATTTTATTTTATTTTATTTTATTTTATTTTATTTTATTTTATTTTATTTTATTTTATTTTATTTTATTTTATTTTATTTTATTTTATTTTATTTTATTTTATTTTATTTTATTTTATTTTATTTTATTTTATTTTATTTTATTTTATTTTATTTTATTTTATTTTATTTTATTTTATTTTATTTTATTTTATTTTATTTTATTTTATTTTATTTTATTTTATTTTATTTTATTTTATTTTATTTTATTTTATTTTATTGTATTTTATTTTATTTTATTTTATTTTATTTTATTTTATTTTATTTTATTTTATTTTATTTTATTTTATTTTATTTTATTTTATTTTATTTTATTTTATTTTATTTTATTTTATTTTATTTTATTTTATTTTATTTTATTTTATTTTATTTTATTTTATTTTATTTTATTTTATTTTATTTTATTTTATTTTATTTTATTTTATTTTATTTTATTTTATTTTATTTTATTTTATTTTGTTTTGTTGTTTTGTTTTGTTTTGTTTTGTTTTGTTTTATTTTATTTTATTTTATTTTATTTTATTTTATTTTATTTTATTTTATTTTATTTTATTTTATTTTATTTTATTTTATTTTATTTTATTTTATTTTATTTTATTTTATTTTATTTTATTTTATTTTATTTTATTTTATTTTATTTTATTTTATTTTATTTTATTTTATTTTATTTTATTTTATTTTATTTTATTTTATTTTATTTTATTTTATTTTATTTTATTTTATTTTATTTTATTTTATTTTATTTTATTTTATTTTATTTTATTTTATTTTATTTTATTTAATTTTATTTTATTTTATTTTATTTTATTTTATTTTATTTTATTTTATTTTATTTTATTTTATTTTATTTTATTTTATTTTATTTTATTTTATTTTATTTTATTTTATTTTATTTTATTTTATTTTATTTTATTTTATTTTATTTTATTTTATTTTAGTTTGTTTTGTTTTGTTTTATTTTATTTTATTTTATTTTATTTTATTTTATTTTATTTTATTTTATTTTATTTTATTTTATTTTATTTTATTTTATTTTATTTTATTTTATTTTATTTTATTTTATTTTATTTTATTTTATTTTATTTTATTTTATTTTATTTTATTTTATTTTATTTTATTTTATTTTATTTTATTTTATTTTATTTTATTTTATTTTATTTTATTTTATTTTATTTTATTTTATTTTATTTTATTTTATTTTATTTTATTTTATTTTATTTTATTTTATTTTATTTTATTTTATTTTATTTTATTTTATTTTATTTTATTTTATTTTATTTTATTTTATTTTATTTTATTTTATTTTATTTTATTTTATTTTATTTTATTTTATTTTATTTTATTTTATTTTATTTTATTTTATTTTATTTTATTTTATTTTATTTTATTTTATTTTATTTTATTTTATTTTATTTAATTTTATTTTATTTTATTTTATTTTATTTTATTTTATTTTATTTTATTTTATTTTATTTTATTTTATTTTATTTTATTTTATTTTATTTTATTTTATTTTATTTTATTTTATTTTATTTTATTTTATTTTATTTTATTTTATTTTATTTTATTTTATTTTATTTTATTTTATTTTATTTTATTTTATTTTATTTTATTTTATTTTATTTTATTTTATTTCATATTATTTTATTTTATTTTATTTTAGTTTGTTTTATTTTATTTTATTTAATTTTATTTTATTTTATTTTATTTTATTTTATTTTATTTTATTTTATTTTATTTTATTTTATTTTATTTTATTTTATTTTATTTTATTTTATTTTATTTTATTTTATTTTATTTTATTTTATTTTATTTTATTTTATTTTATTTTATTTTATTTTATTTTATTTTATTTTATTTTATTTTATTTTATTTTATTTTATTTTATTTTATTTTATTTTATTTTATTTTATTTTATTTTATTTTATTTTATTTTATTTTATTTTATTTTATTTTATTTTATTTTATTTTATTTTATTTTATTTTATTTTATTTTATTTTATTTTATTTTATTTTATTTTATTTTATTTTATTTTATTTTATTTTATTTTATTTTATTTTATTGTATTTTATTTTATTTTATTTTATTTTATTTTATTTTATTTTATTTTATTTTATTTTATTTTATTTTATTTTATTTTATTTTATTTTATTTTATTTTATTTTATTTTATTTTATTTTATTTTATTTTATTTTATTTTATTTTATTTTATTTTATTTTATTTTATTTTATTTTATTTTATTTTATTTTGTTTTGTTTTGTTGTTTTGTTTTGTTTTGTTTTGTTTTGTTTTGTTTTGTTTTATTTTATTTTATTTTATTTTATTTTATTTTATTTTATTTTATTTTATTTTATTTTATTTTATTTTATTTTATTTTATTTTATTTTATTTTATTTTATTTTATTTTATTTTATTTTATTTATTTTATTTTATGTTATTTTATTTTATTTTATTTTATTTTATTTTATTTTATTTTATTTTATTTTATTTTATTTTATTTGATTTTATTTAATTTTATTTTATTTTATTTTATTTTATTTTATTTTATTTTATTTTATTTTATTTTATTTTATTTTATTTTATTTTATTTTATTTTATTTTATTTTATTTTATTTTATTTTATTTTATTTTATTTTATTTTATTTTATTTTATTTTATTTTATTTTATTTTATTTTATTTTATTTTATTTTATTTTATTTTATTTTATTTTATTTTATTTTATTTTATTTTATTTATTTTATTTTATTTTATTTTATTTTATTTTATTTTATTTTATTTTAATTTATTTTATTTTAGTTAAATTCAATTGATACAATATTAAAGAAAATATGCAGATTTTTCTGTCACGGAAATCCCTAACGTAGGTATTATTTTTCTCTTAACGTAATGCGGCAACCATAGACTAGAGAAGATTGTATACCACGTTCAAATTCACTCCATTCATCATTCGAAACATGCCCAACTTGCTTCGCTGTGTTGCTAGAAGAAAAATGATCTTGGTACGTGAGAGGGATTTTTTCGTCATTTTTTTTTTTTAAACCAACAATTAATATACCCAACCCACCATGTACTTACAAAAAGTTTTGAACGAAGTTTTTTTTTTTCTTCTGTACAACACGCTTAAGGTGCGATAATTTTTTGTTTTGGTTTTTGTAAGACGGATTTGAAAAATCTTAGCGAGGCCTAGCCAAAGGTCGACATGTCATTTACAAACAATTGTGATTTAGGTCTTGGTTTAGGAAATGAAATAATATCCTTTCTGATGAATGAGGTTAAATGTTAATGTGAATGGCGATTATGATTTGAGCTTTGTAATGTTTTAATTTAGTTTTTTTTTTATTTTCTTTTTCTCAAAAGCAGGGGGTTATTTTATTCTTGTGTTGAACGAAATTTTCGTGAAGATTATTTTCCTTTGTGAAAGTCTCAAAGAGAAATCCTTCTTATTTGTGTTTTGAAAATTTAAAACAAAATTTAAACTCTTTGTTCTGTTTGTTGTAAGTTTTGTTTAGATCTAGTCTGGTCTGGTTTGATTGAGTTCAAGGACATTTTTGTAGTTTAACGGTTATTGTTGTTATTTTTGGAAAAACTGAAATTTTTAGCAAGGTTGCTAATTATGGAATGGACGAATGGTCCTTTTGGACCGCGCTCGTGACTGCAATTGCTCGGTAAATACCCTATGCTAGGCTGCTACGATGTATTGGAATCTCATGAGGGTTCAGTTTTATCCAGCTCCCCACTCTTAGCGCTATTTAAGAGTCTTGACCTCCAATATGAAAGTTGATTATAGGGTAAACTTCCCTACCATACAGATGATTCCAAGGTCGACGACCATTGTAACAAAAACAAAGGACAACGAATATCGGATCTGTACAGGAATGGAATGTACTAACCACTTGCAGCCGAACTTTGAGTGTAGACCCTAGATAGCTAAGGGCTGTCTCTACAGTTATCTAGGATGTATGATTGAATGGAGAGTTACATCTACTACGCTCCTCGGCTTTTGATATGATGAAGACTTAAAGATAGAAAGTCTTAGGCTTACATAGTGTAGGCGAGGGCTTGTTCACAATCCAACTTAAGGAAAAATTCAAGAACATCACGCTGATCTGCATTCACCCCTCTACAAAACTGAGAAGCGGTGTACGACGTAAAAATTAATATGGGCGATTTCAACACCGCACCGGTCTGGAAAGGAGTGTTTTTTTGGTTCGACTGCCGGAGAACACAGTCTGCACGAAAAAAATTTCGATAACAGGATGATAGACTTCGAAGTGGGACTGAATGTCATTTTAGCTGGCAACCGATTCCCTCACCTTAGTCAACCAACATTGCGGTATATGCCAGACATGCTTCCAATATCTTGGAATTCTGAATTCGAATGTTACAATATTTTGGTATATCGGGTTCAGATATGGATATCCGTAGAGATGCTGTGGAAAGATTTGATATCACGAAGCTGAAATCGCAATAGGCCTCCAGAACTTTTTCAGACCACGTTTTTTTCGATCTCAGAAAACCCGCCGCCGCCGCGCCGGTTTGCAAAAAATTGTGAAGTTTAATTGGATTAATATTTTTCTTTTAAACTATAAAACAGTTTAACACCGAGGCAATCAACCGGGTACCGCCACCTTTGCAACTGTTACAAAATATTGTTGCTAAAAGTTTATCAGGTGCCTGTTGTAACAGGCTTCAGATGAGTATTTTTTAACCACAGACCCCTAGCTTTCAGAGTTGATACTATGTCTTGGAAACCAAGCTTGTACTTGCTAGTACATACCATAAAGGTTCTTGTTTAGCAGCAGCTGTTGGAGGAAGGGAAGACAACTGCTTCCAGTCAATCGAACAAATGTTGAACAGTTCTTTATTGAAGATGCTTTGTAAAAAGCAAAAAGTCCCAATGTACCCGTAATAACAATTAAAGGGGAATTATGATTCAGGAAAATACTCCACCAAATTTGGTATGTTAAATGTTACTCAGTCTTTTAAAATAGCTTAAACATTTTTATTCACCTTTATTGAAGAGATCAGAATTCGAATCAAAACCAGAATGCGTTCAAAAAACAAAATGGTATCTTCATATTTTTGATAGGTGGTTAAACTTAAACTAGAGTAGTCACTTGTAGCTTAACCTTGATTTTTAAAACCAAATGCTACAATAAAAAACTTCGAGAAGAAATAGTGTGTCATCTCATCATCTGCTTTGCGAAATTTCAAAAAAATATTTGCAGCACGTAGCAACACAAGTTGAGCAGTTGGCAGTGCTAATCTGGGTTTCGAAAATTTATTTTCATTTTCGAAAGGTGTTAAATGTGTGCGTTCAGTTTTTTTTCTTTTGGTCTATAGAGTAATTTTTCGAGAAGAAAATAGCACAAGTAAAATTTTAAAAAAAATCGTTAATTAAAAAAAAATTCGTTCGTAAGATTTTTTCGGTATACGAGTACAGTGGTGGTCAAGTATAACGAAACACTTTTTTTGAGGTCCATTGGGTACTCTATATAACGAATTCCCTAAATGTTTTGTTATATGTAAATGAAAGTTAAATATGTTTTTTTTATGAAGTATGCAATAAAATAATGAAAAATACAATTATTTTACTTTCTATTTACCTAAAGATTAGTATAAAAAAAACTTTTCGATATAACGAATTTTCGATATAACGAATTGACTCTGGTCATTACATAGTTCGTTATATTGGACCACCACTGTTAAGCACATTTCAACGTTTTCTTTTTGCGATAGTTGAAATCAAAAATGCTAGTTCTAAAATTGACAAAAATTTACTTTCAGTGGCAAAAGGTGCAAGTATGTGAAGTTTTTTTTAGAAGCTGTTTTCTTCAGAAATATCTTAGAGTTTTTAAAAAACTCTCGGGTATGAATTTCAGAAAGACATAAAATGCTCAAAAATTTTGGGCTGTATATTTATTTGATTGTACAAAAGACAGATATGCCTTCTTGTCAATTAAAAAAAAATAGTCCAGTCAAATCAACCTCCGTTAGTGTCGGTGTCAATCTCATTTAAAAAAAGCATTGAAGTTGAGAAACAAAACTACCCACAAATGATCATTTTATTTAAAACCAAACTTAAATAAAAAGTAGGAACACTAAGCAAACTTAAAGGACAAAAAATCTCTTCAAATCACAACCTCAGACAAAATAAGTAAATTATCATTATTAATCAAGCAATGCAAAAGCCAACTACCCACATTACCTATATGCAAATAATTTAAAACTAAAACTATTTCACTTCACTTTAACACTCAATTATTTACGTTTGAAAGCAATTTATTTGCTTTAAAGCACCGCAGTTACTTTACAATTTTGAATTTTGCAACTTCCGGTCATGAGGTTTTGTTGGACAAATTTGTGGTTGTGGTTTCACTCCGTCCACCACATCAGGACTAGGTTTCCATTTGTATATAAATGCGTTCACAAGAATACTGGTCTCTTTAGCATTGTTCAAGTGGACATGATGAGTACCCTGAAGAATGTGGAATTCAAAATATGGATTGTTCTCCCGAAGAACATCGATTGAAGGGTCATTTTCATCGATATAATTCGATTTTGAAGCTTTAATTACTATTTGCGGAATTTTAATGCGTTTCAACAAAGCTCCTACAAAGTCCATGCTCATTATGAATCCCAAGTAGTATTTTGTCCTGGGGTCCCGTGAAAAGTAATACTTGGAAGGATGCAATGCTGATTTTGTGACATTATTTTGAATGAGATGTTTACATTTGTCCGGATCGACCGATTTATTGGAGCCCTCGTGAACTCTTTCAATCAATTCTTCATAGGAATACGATGGTGGTTCCTTCAAATTTGTCTCACGCATACGTGCTTCTTCGAGCATGAATTTCTCGATGCGAAAGTTCGTCTCAAGGATGGTTTGCTCGGGTGAAAAATATTGTGGGTAGATGGCATCCAATTGGATGAGCATGTCAACTCGTTCTGGGTAAAATGCAGCAAAGACAAATCCAATAATGGAGGACATCGAATGGGCCATTATGGAGACCTTATCCCAGTTGTATTGCTGCATCACTCGTATGATGTCTGCCAAATAACTGTAACCATGGTAGAGTTCTCCTTCTGGTCGTTGAGATGATTTTCCGTGACCAGCCATATCGATGGCAAGGACACCAATATGGGGTGGCATCAGAGGAATCAGGGTGTCCCAAGTGCAATAGTTGTCTAGCCAGCCGTGCAGTGCGAGAATAGGTCGGACGTTCTTTTCGCCATACCAGCGACCAGCCATGTGACCCCATGGCATTGGAATGTTGATCTCTTCGAACTGCAATGAAAAAGAAAAACACATCATGAGGGCTATTTATATATGTACATAGATATTTGTAGTTTCGTTCGAATCTAGCTGGCCGATGGAAAGCATAGCTACGGCTATGGCGAGGATAATGTCAAGGGGTTGGCTTTAGCTTGTGAAATGAGTTTTTCAATGGTCACAAGAGCGGTTTAACCATACCAATAATGAGCTGAAATAGTTTTAAAACAAGTTGGGAGAGAAGAATAACTTTTAAATTGAATGGCGAAGCTTTCATGGGAGAAAGTGATGTATTTAATGGTTGGATAAGTAGCTTGGAGGAGTTGGAGGGTGTACGTTATCGCGTCAAAGGTTTAAAATAATGTTATTCTATATGGACAGATTTTATATTAGTTTTAGTTTGGCAAACGATAAAAAAATCATTAAACTGTAAATAAACAAGATTAGATAAGATTAGTTGCTTTTTTTTCAAATCGTTAAAGTAGTTTTTTAACTGAATTATAATTTAAATGTAACTTTTAGATTATTTCATACTTTTATTAAACTTTCTCCTACGTCTGTGCCGGTGCGGTCACATTTTGTTTCAAAAATCAATTGATTTGATTTTTAAAAAGTGCATAATCATATTTGATATGGCCATGAGACCGAGATCAGTTTCGGAGAAATTCGGAGTTGGAGAGACGAGACTATGAAAGATTCGTCTCGGTCTCGTCTAGTGGCCAGCCCTAACAGTGGGTAATGATTGTGGTGTGTAGGTAGACTGATATATGTAGAGCTTTAAGTTTATTTTCAAAAATAAATATTCTACTCGAAGCAATTATTAATTTATTGATAAGGTTGAAACTTGAAAGTTCTAGAGTTTTACGATATGTTTAATAAATGAGAAAAAATTGAATATTCATTAAAGGGTATATTAAAGAAAGAGAATGGGTGACTGGGTCGCATGTACTTGCTGCTACGTGCGATCACATCATTTACTAAGTATAAAGCTTAAAACAATAATTTGATTTAAAATTAAAATATAAGTATGGAGATACATATGTACCTACATAGGTATGCATCTATATTATTTTTATGGAAATAAATTATTTTAAAATATTATGTAGAGAATTTTTTTTATTTTTTATTTTTATTACAAAAGTATTTCTACACCGTTTTTTTCGAAAATAAAATTAATTTTTGTTGAAATTGTTAAAGATAGTATCAAAAAACCATTTTGTACCAAAGTTCAAAATATGTACATATGTATCTAGTCGTTTTTGGAATACATATTTAATTTTCAAATTTTAAAAAAAATTTTTTTTCAAAACTTAAAAGAAAAAATTGGAAAATTTACGTAAATATGTATTTAACTATCGTAGAATTTGAACAATGAAAAAATCTGTTTTTCAAAAAAAGCGTAAAAAAATCTCTGGGTAAAATACACCAGTACAAATTTGATCAAAATAACGAGTTAGAATTTTTTTTCACGAATCCAAAACCTGCCTCTATCTACATACATATTATATTGTATAGTCGCAAGTAATGCAAAAAATGTCTAAATAAAATTAACAAAAAAAATTGTCAAAATATATACATATTTCCCAAAAAAAAAAAATATAGTAAAATACTAAAAAACAAAAATTTATTCGTGAAAAAATTTTCTCGAGGCTAAATCTTCCTCAGAAAAATATTGGTTAAAAAATTCTATGAACAAAATATAGTCAAAAAAACGGACAGCAAAGTGGAAATATTTTCGACCGCCGCCGCGCCGCCGTTGCCGAAAAAACTTAAAAACAAAATTAATTTAAAAATTAAATAATATTTTTAATAACATGGAAATTTTCATTTAGTTTAAGATTTCATTCCAGATTCAATCATATTTCAATACATCGTCATAAGTTACAAATAATTACCTACATGCAACTGCAAAATAACTCCATCTGCATACAAACAAACTATTTAAAATCTACCATAAAACAACTTGAGCATGTAGATGCGACACATGGCTGCCCTTTAATTTTATGTGCCATATTACAAGTTACAACAATGAATAATTAAATTAAGCGCCGCCGCGCCGTCAAGGGTCGTGTTGGCCAACCAGCGCAGAGCAGCGCAGCGCAGATACTTCAGCACTGTCATAAAATGCCATGACGTCACTCAGAAGCTTTGAAATACTTATGATAAAAAACTAGCATGTTACATAAATCCAGACATCTTAAAACTAAAAGTACATACCTGTAACTAACCTTCATATACGAGTAACTACTGACAAGTTCAAGAATATAAAAAAATATGAAGGTACTATCAAAATCTGTACAAAGCCAAAAAAAATGTTTTTTTTTGTTTCACATAACAACTTACTTCTCTTGATTTTTCTTGAGACATTTTCTATTAAGTATTTTTTCTATAAATCTATAAAGGTTTTCTTAATTCCGAAATAAATGACAACAAACGATTGGGACAGAACAATCTTGAACTTGTTATGCAAACTGATCAACAAAACAAAATAAACAAATAAGAAAGAGACACAAATGAGAAGTAACCTAGACCTAGTTGCGAAGTGCGAACAAAAAAGCTTCAAACGAACCTTCCAAAGTCAAGTTGTAGTTGTATTCAACTTTCATACAGATAATGAGATCGAGATGATTAAGATTTCGTTTCGAACTCATACAAAATTAGGAATTAGTGTTCAATGGTATTCAAACATTCAACATTCAACTATTGAATTTTCCAAAACGCGTATCGCCTGGTCGTTGAACTTTTTGTAGAAAGATTAAAAAATGATAAGTAGCTAAAGCATGAGGTTGAGGTTGAGGTATGGTGTGAATGGACGCTTATACATAAAATGAACGAATATCATACCGCTCGAAAGCAGTATGCCCCGTTTAGTGTTTACTAGACCTAAGTAATAAGTAAATTACTTTGTTGAATGAGAGATTGGGATTTGAATATTTTCTGCCGGTCTGTTTTTTTTCTGTCGCACTATGGAGTAAAAGCATGCAAAAACGAGACAAAAGTCGATTTTAAAAATTGCAAAATTTAGAAGAAAAGTTTTAACCAAACGTTAGAGAAATGTCCGTAGATTAAGAAACTGTAAACTTTTTTTTTTTACTCCAACTAATTTAGCCGCAGCACTAGCTCAAAGTCAGTGAAAAGGAGAACATATTTTTTTTGCACCATCAACAAAAAAAAGTTGCAATTTCAATTCATTATTTATTTAACATTTTGCAACTGTTGATATAATTTTTAACATGAATAATACAGATGCGGGTGTGTTCTAATATACTCATTCTGGTTTTTGTTAAAAAATTGAGTTTTAATAGTTTTTGCGATTTAATTTAAAAAATGCCTATAAAATGCATTTTTCTGTTTTTTGTTCTTTCTTTGTTAATCGTTTTGTTATTACTTTCCGTTAAATTCCGTTGAGTTGTTTGTGTAAAGTGATAAAGTGAATCATAAAGCTGCAGTTGCAAAAAAAAATTGGATGCTAAAATTTGCAACCTTAGTTGTTATTTGTGTTAGAAAAAGTGATGTTTTATGCATTTTTAACCTTTTTCTTAAAAAACGTAAATTTTGATATATTTGAACGATCATCCGGTTTAATATAGTTTTTACCAAAAAACGTTTATATGTTGTGATGAAAACATGTTCTGAAGGTGGATTTAAAGCTAAATTGGATTATTTAAAAAAATATTTGTTAGACAAGGCATGTTGTGAGGAGGGTCAACTCGAAAAATTTGAAATTAAAATATGGCATTAATCAATTCTACATGCAAGAATTTGTCTTTTCGAAATCATTTTGCATATTGCTTATAAGCTTCCTTTAAAGAAATGGCAAATTCGAAAACAAGAAGATAAAGATGTTTCAAAGAAAAAAAACGAGAATTGAAAGAAAAATTCAAAAACCAACTCGGTCTAATAGTGGATGTACCAAAGCCAGGTTTCAGGAGTTTAAATGATGGCAATATAAGTCGTAGATTTTTTGAAGATCTACAAATTTCTGCCGAAATAACAGGTGTTGACATTCAGTTAATTTATAGGCTGAAGGTTATATTATTGTAGAAGTTCTGTCCAGTGGATATAAAATCGATATTTCCAAGTTTGATAAACAAGGAAAAACTCAAGGAAAAATTGCAATGTCGAAATTCTTAATATTTGGTTATTAACATCTGACCCTCTAATAACAAGAATTAGGTCACATCATATTTTAAAAAAAAAAAAAAATCTTTTTCGAAAGAAGCAATTGAAATGCTTATATCTGAGGATCCGATTACTCCATTCGATGACTCTGAAGAAGAAGATAATAATAATTTTGAGGAAGAAAGCTAGTCTTGTTCAGAGTTTCTTTCGGAATAAACATTTACCTATTTTAAGAAAATAAATCTTCGTACATATTCCCAAATAAACGTTATTTATAATTAAAAAACATATTTTTTACTTATATGTATATAACATGAAATATATTTTATAAGTCATAAAATATTGTTTCAGATGGATATCTACCTATTGAAGCCAAAAAATAATTTTGTCTCGTTTTTTCATGCATTTACTCCATAGTGTGTCGGTCTGTCTGTCGGCCTGTCTGCCGGCCTGTCTGTCAGAAAAAATCAATCTTAAACCTTCTTCGCTGAAAATAAATCAAAAATGGTTAATGCAAAAATAAATTCCATTGATAAGAACTTGTTTATATATAAATAAATACATTATGATACATTTTGCACATCGTCATGAATCATAGCTTACAAAATACTAACGGTTATACTGGGTGTTTTCATTTATTCGTTCATAACAGAGCTTGACTTGTCAAAAAAAAGTTGTGTTCATTTTTTTCACTCAGAGTGTTCGGAGTTTACAGATTGCACTAATTTTTTCGTTCAAAAAAAAAAAATCTGAACGCACTAATGAGATGATAGAAAATTATAATATTATGTATATATTTATTCATTGAATTTTAGGCTTTAAATGGACGAAAACAATCAAATTATAAACGCCTAGAAGTTGGAATAAAAAAAATGTGTACCAAGACATTGTGAGTTCTATAAACATGGAGTCAATTTTTTTGCTTTAATGTGTTTTGACAGCTATAAAAATGAGAAAAGAGAAGTGTCAAGTGGTGACGGCTAAGTTTCTATTATGTTCAAATACTAATTGTGAGCTCTCCGAGCACGTTCAGTGCAGAGAATGCTCAGATCGTGTTCAACATGTTCGAGCTCTGTTCAGAGTTTATTTCGCAAACTAAAAAATGAAAACGCACACTAACGGGCATTTTGATTGATAAAATAATTGCAGATGAGATTTATTTTTTCTCTCAAAAATAGAACTCAATGGTTAAACTTAAACGTAACCTAAAAAACAAAAAAATTAAGGTTACGCTCAGACCCTGACCGATATTTATTTTTGTTGAAAATAAAGGTTATTGAGTGTGTATTTTTGAAAAGTACATCAAATAAAAGTATTGTTAGAGTGCCCTTCAAAAAGTTGAGATTTATTTCTGATCTCTGACTGAAGTAATATTTACTCCTTTACTACTTGCAACTTTTATGTAATTTCCTAAATGCGAAATTTAATTTTTTTTTCTTAGTTCCAAGAGTAATAGTATACCATATACCAGCACAGAGTATAAATTTCTGGTTTGAATGTAAAAGAAACAATTGACAACCCTTAAGTGTTTTTTTAAGAATTGAAAAACCCAAGTTTTTTGGCAACTCTTGGGGTTGTCAAGAAAACCTGGGTCAACCCTGGGTAAAGTTCAACGAACAAACATTATATCAGTCTGGCAAAAGGTTTAACAACCGATTTATTATCTGGCAAATTAATTCTGAGCTTTTAGATACTTAAATAACATGCTGTAAAATTTTCAACTATACTAAAATATTTTGAAAAAAAAAAAATTTTTAATTCAAAATTGTCGTCTGGCACCGTTTAAACAACAACAAAAATGTCTGGCAATAATAAATTTTTGTTGCGAATAGTTTAATAAAAATAATAAAAAAATAAAAAAAAATTCTTAAAATGATTTGAAATTATAATATTTTACCTGTATAGGTACGATGCGCACTGATGAACGCAACCACTACCGCCAGCCAGATAGCCCGTATAATGTCCGGGGGAGTGAGAGAG
The DNA here is from genome assembly GCA_958431115.1 of Syrphus vitripennis. Taxonomy (NCBI): domain Eukaryota; kingdom Metazoa; phylum Arthropoda; class Insecta; order Diptera; family Syrphidae; genus Syrphus; species Syrphus vitripennis. The sequence continues at coordinate 29,571,097 of OY288110.1, forward strand.
ATAGCATATCTAAAAACTGGCCTACCTGAAATTCTTGTTTTTTTCACGTTGCTAGCTCTCGTACTAATAGTACCTATGCCATATAGCTATTACATTATTTTTTCAAAAATAAAATGTTGTAGTCTTGCATACATATAACCGTTAAGACAGAACTTGTTTATCCCAAAGAGGGCTCAAACAATTTGATGAAATAAATGATAGTGGGTTGTTAGTAATTAAAATTATTTAGTGCACAAATGTTTAAAAAAAAACGTTTTTGGGGGTAACTGCCGAATTGTGATCAAATGTACCTTCCTATATAAATTATTTTAAAAAAATTTTATGAAAACTTATGAAGCCAATTTTCTCCCCGAAAAAAGTACCTATACCCATTCACCGATTCCAAAAGAGTATCTGCAGCTGAAATGAAATCGATCTTATATACACATTACACATACGTTCATAGGTAATTAAATTGTTTTAGATATAATGTTAAATGTATCTAAGCGGGGCCTACTGTATTCATACTCAACAAGTTGTAAATTAAAGTTCAAGTGTCGATGTATTTATGACAAGTTTTTTTGCTGATTTTTTATCTGTACAATTTGTGCAAGTAATTAGAGTTGAATGATTTTATTTTTTACATGACTTTTGAATTACAATTATCTTTTATTATTATATGGTTAAATTCTACTTATTACTAAATGTTTGATGATATGTATTTACATGGAGGAAAAAAATTATAAGATTCACATTTTTTTTTCAAATATTTATATTTTTTTTTGCTTTAAAAAAAAAGTTTTTTTTTTTTAATATTTGAACATTTATTAAATTCAGATAAATGAGAAAATGTGCTGCGTTTGCAAAAGAGTGTATCCGTTCTGGATTGGATTTGCTGTGTTAGCAAAAATGGCGGGCGTATGGGAATCCGTTAGGAATTTATGAATGTGCCGTTAAGCACGGAGGCGTGTGGGTAATAACGGTTTTGCGGTAAATGGTGAAGTCTCAGACGTAACTCTTTAAAACAAAACTTTTAAAAATTTAATATTATTATTATTAACATAACAAAAATTAGAACTGAAAGAAAAAAAAAAACAGAAATTGTTTATTAAAAATAATTTTACATCTGTCTGAAAGTAGAAAAGAAACAATAGGTAATTAACAACTGCAACTTTATGGTGTGAATGTGAAGACGTATTGGAATTTGGAAATCAGGTTAGAATGAAAAAAATGTTTGAGATTCACTGAAAAAAAAATCGTTTATAATATCAATAAACACCGTTTATTGACTGTTTTTTTATTGGCCCAATTAAATTTTTATTGATATTACGAATAATTTTGATTTTAAAAATTTTCAATCCATAAACAGTTTATTGGATCAAGAAAACTGCGTTTATTGAAAATTAAAATTCAAAAATCAATAAACTCTTGCTTGTATTAGTAAACCTTTTGTTGCAACCAAAAAACTTATACATTCTGCCAAGCAATCTTTTTATAAAACGGCTTTGATAAATGCATTTATTGACTCAGTAAACAGTTTATCAAACGTCAATAAACTTTTTAATTGATGCTAACAACTTGTTTTACTGTCACAATAACGATAGACATTGCGACAATAAACCATTTATTGGCACAAGAGTTTTTACATTTTTTCTTTTGATAAAAGCGTTTATTGGCGCAATAAACAGTTCATTGAAAATCAATAAACTTTTAAATTAATGGTAGCAACTTGATTTATTGTCATAATAAAATTATACATTGTGAATATGAACCGTTTATTGGCACAAGAATTTTAAAATTTTTGCTTTTGATAAATGCGTTTATTGGCTCAGTAAACTGTTTATTAAAAATCAATAAACTGTTTAATTAATGTTAACAACATGTCTATTTGTCACGATAAACTCATACATTGTGCCAATAAACCGTTTATTGGCACAAGAACTTTTACATTTTTTGCTTTTGATAAATGCGTTTATTGGCTCAATAAACTGTTTATTAAAAATCAATAAACTTTTTCATTAATGTTAAAAACTTTCTGATTGTCACAATAAACTTATACATTGTACCAATATACTGTTTATTGACACAAGAACTTTTAAATGTTCGCCAAATGTTTTTTCTCTGTGCCATTCCGTTATTTGTTGAAAAGGATCTAGTTTGCCCGGTAATCATGAGTCATTTTATGAATGTTTGCCATAGTGTGAGTTTCTTGTTCGCTTCGTGGTACCTGATTCAAATTAAATAAAAAGTAACAAATTAAAAAAAAAAAATAACAATATTTTATGTTATTATTGAACATTTTAAAAAATTAAAATAACTTCGCATTTCCGAGACAAAGTGCAAAAAAAAATACGTTCCCTGTGGTTTAACTTACATAAACATGTGTTGGGTTTTGCAGCGTGCTTCAGGAACACCTTACAGTCAGGTAAGTAAAAAAAATATGTTTGTAGTAGTAAACTTTTCATTGTAGCACTAAACTATTAGATGTATTATATACTCCAAAAAACTATTTTTGGTAAGAAACCAAAATTATTTCACCTATGCAATTCCAAATTAAGAGTTCACCATTGTTTATTTTTACTTTGTTGGGGCAATAAATAGTTTATTGACCGAATGCAATATTAACTGTTCATTGTTTTACTCAAGTGAGAACCATTTATGTTCCGAACAAACTGTTTATTATCCCAATAAACCATTTATTGCCGCAACAAACTATTTATAGTCCAAATAATATATTTATTTACCCAAAAAACTATTTATTGCCTCAATTAAGTTTTTAATAGGGTAACAACAATTTTTTTCCTACGTCATTTCTCTAGAGAGAATTGTTTTGCTCACAATTCAGTGTTTTGCAGTCATCGAAAGCTAAGTTTTGAACTAATAAGTCGTGTTTGAACCTAAATTAATAAAGTTGTTGTGGTTGTTCACAAAAATTGTTAAGTCCCTTTTGAGTTTTTTGTTATCGACCTTGGAAAAATTTAACAATTTTAAAAATTAAAACATTTTTAAAAATTAAAATAACTAAACAGTCGCATGTCAGACAAAGTGCAAAAAAAATACTTATCCTGTGTTAACATACCTATATATGTTGGGTTTTACAGCGTGCAACAATTTGAATACCTTTAGTCAGGTACCTACCTAGTTTTAAAAAAATGTACCTATTTGTTTAATGCAATAAACTATTTAATGTCGCAAAAAAATATTAACTGTCTCAATAAACTGCTATTAGTATACTCGTAGTACCTATAAAATATTTTAGCAAGAAACCGATTTTTTTTCCTATGCTATTCTGATATAGAGTTTAATTTTCTCATTATTCAATTGTTTATCATCGTACTACTTGGAAAAATTTAATAATTCTAAAATCCTATAAAACACGTATTTGAAAAATAAAAATATACTGTTCTAACAACATTAATATTATCAGTCCCCGAAGAAAACGCTGAACAATGCCTGCGAGCTTTAAATTACGAGGTCCAGCTACGTCTCCTGGACATTCAGAGATCCGAATCTACATCTGAAGTATTCAAGAAATGGCCACTGTATAGGGAACCTTCGGGATATCGTTACGTAAGTTTAAAACTTTAATTGAATCTAATAATCATGTTTTCATTATCTGTTCAAGAATTAGGTAGAAACCTTTTTTTTTAGATTTAAATATTTTGAGAATAAATACGTTTTGTCATATAAAAATATGAATTTCATGCTTTTGAATTTTCTTCTTGCTCGAAATACGGATTCCAGTTATTTATTTTAAGCGATTGTAACTCGCGAAAAAAACTTGATCGATAAATAACTTGAAGTCAGTAACTCGAGCGAGAAAAACAAGGTGGCGTGTGTATAGTTAATAATAATAAAGGTACTTACTAATAATGATATTAAAATTTTCTTAAGGGTGGACATGGACTTTGGATACCTACACAATAAATCTGCCTCGCTTTTGGATAATTGGAAGCAAATTCAGTCTAAAATCTACGAGTTTTTGTGCACAGAGGACCACGTAAATTTGGAATGGAAATGGAATTTTATTGAAGCTTGGTATTTTAAAAATAAATAAATAATTGCTTTAAAACACACATTTTGCTAAGCGCAGTAATGAATAAATAGATATATAAATATTTAAAAATTTGTTTTTATTTTTAATTTCGTATTTTCAGAAAAGTTACTTTAAAGTAAGTATAAAGAAGGAATGCAAGTGGAAAGCAGTTTTGGCCAATTTAATAAATTACATATTTCATTTATTTAAGAAAAACATTCGCTTGGATCTACTTTCCCAAGAAACAAATTTCGCCATTTCAGTAAATCATTGCATTGGCTCAAGAAACAAATTTGCTAGAATCAACGAAGGAGGTTATTGGCCCAAGAAACAAATTTCGTCATTTCAATAAATCATTTCATTGGCTCAACAAACAAGTTTCTTGAATCAATAAATAAGTTAACTTGGCCAAGAAACAAATTTTGCTAAATCAATAAACTAATTCATTGGCTCAATACACAAGTTTGCTTAAATCAATGAAATAATTTTTTGGCCCAAGAAACAAATTTCGCCATTTCAATAAATCTTTTAATTGGCTCAATAAACAAGTTTGCTTGAATCAATAAAGTACTTTATTATTCTAAGAAACATATTTCGCCATTTCAATAAATCATTTCATTGGCTCAACAAACAAGTTTACTTGAATCAACGAAATAGTTAATTGGCCCAAGAAATAAATTTTGCCATTTCAATAAATCATTTTATTGGCTCAACAAACAAAATTTCTTTATTCAAGGAATAGTTTATTGGCCCAAGAAACAAAAGTAATATAAATTGGTAGACAGGATCAATCAACTTTTTCTTCTGTCAATAAACGCTCTATTGAGCCAATAAACCGCTTTTAATTGGCTCAATAAACCTGTTTGTTGGACGAGTTTTGATAAACTTTTTTATTGGCCCAATAAACTTTTTAATTGTATTTACGTACCTTTTTGGTTCAGTGTTGAGTCAAAATAATAATTGTATTTTATGTTTTTGGGGGCCCCGGAAAGCACGAGGCCCTAAAGCAATTGCTAGATTTTGGGCAAAGATTAAAACGGTTGAACGTGTAAATTCAAAAATCGTTAGAACCATTTTTTTTCAAAAAATTATTTCTTATAATTTTTTTTAGGTAAAACATTTAAAAAAAAAATTGGTATGCAGGTCTAAAGTATTTTATATACTTATAAATCATAATAGGTACCTATTCAATATTGAGAATTCTAAAATGTTTTTTTGTTTTGAAAATTTTGGTGTGCAAAACTATCCACATTATATAGAAACCTTGGCGGTAGCATTAAAAAAGATTTTATGAAAAAAAAATGTTCAACAAGTAATTTCAATTGCTTAAAAAATCCGTTTATTAAAAACATAAATAAATTTTGTCTTATAATAATTACATATGACAGGTACCAACCGTTATTTTTGAAGCTAAAAAAATCAATTTTTTTTTCTTTTGTCTTAAGTTCAAAGTTTGAAGATTACGTCTAGTAATTTCGGTTTTAGGTCGAGGTACAGACATCCCTTCTAATTCTCACAATGCCAATTATACTTTAGACTCCAACTCACCCCTTCTACCACCCCCTATTATTGACCCTATGTTTCCACCTTCCGTCAGGCCTACGCCAAATTTGCTAAACCTAATTTAACGTTAGTGTTTTTGTAACTTTTTATAAGCCTTGTAAGAGTCAATCTGAAATTTTTAATTCCAAAATTCTGAAAAAAATTCTGTACTTCAAAATTCTTTATTCTAAAATTCTGTATTTCAAAACTCTGCAAACCAAGATTCCAAAATTTCGAAATACAGATACCTTTTTTTTGCTTTAATCCACTTTTTCAGAAAATTGTCCCTCCCGTTTAGATAATGAAGGAAAAGGACCCCCTCCTGTACTATTTTTGTTTGTTTTGGTTCAACCTACACTTTGGCCACCTTTTATATAAGTAGGTATCATCTTCATCATCAGTAAGTAATTGAAACCCCTTTTAATCATGCTATTGCTAGCTAAAACCACGACTTTTTCAATATATTCCATATCATCACAAAATAATTTATCAATTTTCTTTTATGTATACATAAATAAGTATAATAATAAAATTAAAAAGGAAAACTTGAGTTGGTACAACTACTCTCTGATACATACATATGCGCTGAGCCTTATACCAATGCAAATGACACCAACAAAAATTCGATATTAATGAACGTATGTACGAGTATTATAATATTCTCATTATCGAAAAAGGATGCCAATTAAATTATGTTAAAATCCCATATACAATAGTCCACAAAAAAAAAAAAAAAAAAAATAAATTACCAAAGGAAACAAAAATAAAAATCAACCTTCCAACAACGCACTGATGATGGTTGCTTTTATTTTTTGTGACCAAAACCTCACTCTCGCGCCATATCGTAAACCAACATCCTGGCGAAATGACAACAAAAGAATTCATTAATAAAAATCCCAACTGAGTTATACTACCAAAAAAAAAAAACGAAGAGAAATCTGAAATTAAATTTGATATTCACTTTAACTCTTAAACTTTTCTACTTAAATTTTCATTTAAGCCACCAAGGTAGGCAGAAGTTTTTTTTTTTTTTGACTACCTACTAAATGCATTATTTAGTAGTTAAGCCACAATGCTTCGTCGAGTGGAAAATAATTTTCAAGAATTTTCATGTAGAAATAGTTTGCTCACTGAACATCACCCTCTTGAGCATAATGTTTAGTCCTTGGTCTTTATAGTCCTTATTGCCTATATCAGGGCCCGCCCAAAAAAAAAAAAACTTTTAGGAGGCAAGTTGTTGAGTACCTTGCCTAGGGTGTTGTCGTCCCTATAAGTCTTTTGTGGCTTGCAAAATTTCTTAGGAGTAGTTTTTCTAAGAAATCTGTAATATACCAAAAGAAACTTTGTATCGGTGAAAACAATTAGGTACTCCATTTTCATGGTCTAGTGCTTTGATGAATTATAATATAAACTTAGAACGACACATGTCTGTCATATGTTTTCGAATTATATTCAACTGCAGATGAATGTTTAGTGTATTCATCAGCCAGCGTTGACATCATCATAGTTTAACGCAATTACATATTTAATTAACTTTATGGCATATAGACAAAACTTTCTGGGAGTACAATTTATACCCAAACCATTGAATCCCAATGGATCCATGGGTTCAAAGAAGATAATATTCCCTTTGTAATTTTGGTTATTTATTGGGATAACTATACTCGTTATTTATTCATGGTATAGTCAGAATTCAAATAATGATCCATTTAGAATATGACATAATATAATTATGTTTATTTCAGTTTCATGGTTTGTAAACATTTCTGTTGTTTTTGTAATATACAAAATGTGTGAAAAGAGGGGCTGGGGTGTGTAAGTTTGAATAAGTTGAGAAAAATGTAACAAATTCGTTACGCATCTGTTAAGTACGCGTGCGTAACACAAGTGCATTTCTTTTGATTGTGTCAAATGTCGCCTTGAAGTCAATAGCTTCTTTTTCGATTCCATAAATAGCTCAACTTTATTGGGAAGCGCGTAAAATTGATCAATTGTAGAATGATTGATTTTCGTAAGAAACAGCTTGCGACCAACTCAATAAGTTATTTACTCTCACCCAATTGCTAGGCCGCTTGCGCAGTAGTTTTGTTAAGACTTTCATGATGCATTCAGCAACGATATTCCTCTATGCGCAATGGGCGTGTTACGCATGCATTACGCACTCGTTAATATCCTGAAATGATATTCTAGTTATGTTCATGATTTAAGCCTCTCCCAAACCCAAAACTTTCTTTCGCGACGATAGCGGAAATAAGAATAACAACTTTTCTCTTTCATTGACTCTTGTTATAATTAAATTTATCATTGCTGCAATAATATCGTGCCAGTCTGGGTTAAAAAAAATATTTAGACCTTAAAATAATGACTAGTTAACGCATTTAAAAATATCAAAAGTATCGATATGCGCTATCGATACTTTTGTTATTTTTATGATAATCACATCAAATAATGAATTTTTTACTTAAAATTTTGATTGTTCATCTCTTGTTATTTAATTGTTATTATTTTTTATTTAACCGTGGTCTAAGCCTGGTTGCGCAAATATCGATAAAACGTGCACCATAAAGAAAGTTGTTTTACTAATGGTATTATCGATAATTTCTATGGAAAATTAACCCTTTCTTTGTTTCAAATTTCGATTACCACTTGAAAATTCCGATTAATGAAAAAAATATTTTTCATGAGCATTAGTCATTTTTTGGTATTATTTTTTAAATCAGATTAAAATTTTTTTTGGTTGGTTTAAAATTTAAAAAGAAATGGAACAAAAATAAAAAAAAAATATTAATTTATTTTTCAAAATTAAAAAAAGTTAAATAGTAGTTAACGAAAATTATCGAAAACATTAAAGAAAATGGAAAAATTGATTTTTAGGGGGTGGTGTTTCAAAATCGATTTTTTTAGAAAAATAAAAGATAAAGGGTGGACATTTAAATTTAAAAAAAAATAGAAAAATTCGACATTTTTAGGTGCAAAATTTACAGAGATCAGTTTTGCCAGCGACTTTGGATTTTCTTCAAGAGTTTCACTTGTCCAGAATTCTGCCGCGTAAAATTGTAGGTGCCCCTTCAAGTTTTGGATTCGTAAGAAAATTCGAATTTAAGATTTGACCATACTTGATGTTCATTATGATAAGGAAGTCGAAAAAATCCTAAACGACTGGGTTTGTTTTCTTGTAATTTCTGCATAGTGTTTCACACGTTTTTTGAAAATTTCGAAAATCGCTGATGTTTTTTTTTTTTTTAATTCTATAAATTTAAATACATACGAGTATACATATATGTATATATGGACTCACTTTAACTGAAAAAAAATTCGAAATGTGGGAGATACCGATAACTCCCATAGAATCATTTTTTTGATTTTCGGTCTAATCAATGCGAAAAAATCTAAAATTTATAAACATTATTCAATATTCAATACTAAAATTTTCAATTCTTAAAGAGTTTTACCCGCAAGCCTCAATTAGTTTAAGTTAAATTTAAAGAAAGAAAATTAAAAATTAATGAATTATGATGTTTTCAATTGCTTAATGAAACATTATTTTATTGAGAAAAATTATCCAAAAATAAAATTTGCCATTTTGTTTAATTTAAAAAAAGAAAAAAAAAATTAAAATCAGACAATTGGCAAATACTTTAAAAATTGATACATATAACTTTTGCCATGAGGCTTAATGAGATAAGATGTAACAAATAATTACTGTAATGATGGGAGAATAAAATTTCATATTTCTACTTCATTAACCATTCCATGATATAAATAAATGAAGCGCATCAAATTCTTTTATCAGTTTACACAAAATTAAAAGATAAAAACCTGAATATTTCTTATGAAATCAATTCGTCTGATTGGCGATAGGTAAATAATGGGAAGAGAGAATTACGAAGTAGTTAGCACAAATTGTAGGTAAGAAAGTTGAACTAGAATGAACTAGGTGAATTAGTTCATTTAATTAGTTCGTTTACAGTTTAGTTGATATCACTCTTGAACTAGTTCGTTCATTCATGCTAAACGCTTTAAAATTTTAACCCGTAAAAATGATTAGAACTAAGTTAGTTCAGAAAACAACATTTAAATTAAAATTTAATATTTGGTTTTTAAGTTACAAGTTGAAGGCAACAACCAAGAAGAGAAAATTTTGCATTTGAAAAAAGACTCTTGAGACGACCAGGACGTCGAAGGAAGACACGACTTGCTGAAGACGCCCAATACACCGAAGACACCCAAGACGCTCAAGTCACCCAAGACGTAAAAGACTCTCAAGACGCCGAATATAATCAAGATGGCTGAGACGGCAAGGACGCCCAAGATCCCAAAGACGCCCAAGAAACCGAAGATGCCATCAAGGACGCCGAAAACCCTGAAAACGCGCTCAAGTTGCGCAAGACTCTCAAGATGCCAAAGACATTCACGGCACAAAAGACCCTCACGCCAAAGTTGCCGAAGTTGCTAAAGACGCCGAAGGGGCACAATACACCAAAGACGCTCAAGATCCCAAAAGCGACAAAAGACGCCGAAGACGCCGCCGATGACACCTAAAACACGACGGAAACTAGAGGTTTTTACTGAACTAGTTCGTTGGAATCCACACAAGTCAACGAACAAATATCTATTTTTATATTTTTATAAATGAGCGAAAAAAACGAATTGGAAGTGATCTGGTGAACTTAGGTCTTTTAGTATACCGAATCTGTATTGCCTTAACAGTCACCTGACCATTATATTGAAAATAGAGAGAGAGAGAGGGTGAACGACAGGTAGCTATGACTTTATTTATTCCACAGTCCAGTAACTATCCTCATTAAAAATATAATGCATTTATATTCTCCAATATCCATTATAGATACCTACTTCTCAACTATGATTTAAAATCAATCACCATTAATCATCTTTTGTCAAATTTAACGAACTAAATAATTGCCAAAGCTAACATTGCTGATTGCTCGTTGATTGTGATTTTAATAAATTTTTAAATGTTTCTTCAATAAAAAAAAAAAATCATCCACATTGGAGACATAAAGCAAATCTATCTTCCTCCATCACCATCTTATCTTCTTTATACTTTTTTAAGAATTTAAAAAATAAAAAAAAAACACCATCTATATGTTCAACAAGAAATGAAATTAAAGGCCGGTTAAGTATAGAAAAAGTCTTCAAAAAAAAACTAGTAAAATCTCATTTGCATTTTTAATTAATGCCTTAAGTGCCTCTGTAATTAAAAAAGAAGACAAACTTAATGCGGATATTCATTGGTGGATGAGATGATGATGGCAGCAGTGCAATGAGACCATCATGGGGTTGAAGTTGGTAATATATAAAAGTCCTATAAAGAGCTGTTGTTGTTGTTGTAGAGTGATGAGAAGCTTGGTGATGTTGATGATGATTATGAAATGACAAAAAGTTGAGAACGATGATGGTGAAATGGTGATATTTAATCCCCTTACCTCAGTTTTATCCAAAAAATAAAAAAAAAATAACGAAGAAAAGAATTTTAGAATAGAGTGCCGTATCGTTTTACCCTTGAATGAGCAGAATTCTGCAACAGGTCACCCCAGCAGCAGCACCCCACGACTATAGCGCAGACTTGCGTCAGGGCAAACACCAACATCTGATGCTACAAGGCGCATTGACGAGAAAAGTGCACTCGTTTAATAATTTCAATGAATAAAAATTTGTCCATAGATGACGCGCGCTGCACCCGACGACGACGGACGCCACTTGTGACTGTGACAAAAAAAAACTTGACGATGGCTGGTCACAGCCATTATCATAAAGAATTCTAAAACATCCTTGTTGGCGTCTTTTCCGTCACTCGAACCCTCACCCTCAACCCGCACCCCGTTTATCATCCCAGATCAAAGCGAATAAAATTCACCATTAATAAAAGATGGTTGCTTATGGCTTTTACAGTCAAATTAAATTACCGCTAACGACGAATAAGAAAACAGACTTAAAAAAAATAAAATTACCCACAAGTGGGATCAATTAACAATGGAGGCAAACAGCCCCCTGAGAATAAATGTTCCTTTCTGAAGATGCTCTGCCCACCATCTTCCTCCACATCCACCTTCTTCATTGTGAGTCACACCATTCTCTGAAGTATGTATAGTATAGGTACTGTTGTCTATGAGATCGCAAAGGAAGTCCTCAAATTGTTTTTCCGCGCATTTATTTGAATTTCGTGTAAAATGTGAATGAGGTTTTACGCTTAAGATTCTTGAGTTAATTTTGTTTGTTTTTGCTTCTCTTATTGTTCTTTTTGCTTTGGGAGTCATTATATTATATGCGAACGGAAGTCTATTATAGAACCTTAAGATGGCGGGCGGAAATATCATCATGGGTGCGGGGTTTAAAGTATCTTTAATTCTGTTTGTTGTTTTGGTAAGAAAAAAAAATATATTTACCCACGAGCTCTGCCAGAGTGTTAAGGGGAAAAAAATGTGCAATTCATTTGGGATAATTGAGTCCATTGCTATTGAGGTTAAGTATCTTAATTTTGATCCTGAGCAAAGTTTTTATATTTTAGTTAATTATGTTGTAGTTTTGAAAATAACAATTAAAAACAGACAGTGTAATTTAAAAAAAAAATTAATGTACCTACCTAGTTTTGAGTTTTTTACAGCAATATACTATCTAATAGACCGTTTTTTTTTTTTTTGAATCAAGTTCATAAGTGGACGAAAATATTTTTAAAAAATTCCTTAATATTTTTCAGATTTTAATTCTGATCTTAGATGGCGCTCTGGCTCAGTTTTGCAAAACTCATTACAAAATTCAAAAAAGAAAAAAAAAAATAACCGGATTGCTATTCAGACCAATCAACATCTTTAATGGACCCCGAAAAGGTGTCCTGCCTCCTCTTCAACCTGGCGTTGGAGAAAGCAATCCGTGAGTCTGGCATCCTCAACAGGTCCAGCCAGATACTGGCTTACGCAGACGAGATTGACATCATCGAAAGGACCGAACAAGCTGACAAGCTGTACACGATTCCTTCATCCAGATCGAGCAGGCTGCACAAAATCTGGGACTGCACATTAGTGACGGTAAAACAATGTACATGGTGGCGTCGAATGCGAGAAGAACAGTTGGTCAAACAATCAAGGTAGCGGAGCACGAATTTGAAGTGGTGCAATCCTTTAAATACCTTGGGTCAATAGTAGCAGCCGATAATAATATAAAAGAAGAAATACGCGGGCGGCTGCTTGATTCCAACAGAGCCTGAACTATAGTCTGTCAAAGCTCTTCAAATCCAGAAATCTCAACATAACTTCAAAACTGCTACTGTACATGTACAGGACCAGGGTCTTTCCAGTACTCACATATGGATCCGAGTCTTGGGAGCTTAGAAAAAGACACTTCGACCTCTTAGCCGCGTTCGAGTGAAAAGTCTTAAGGAAAATTGTAGGCCCCATATATGAGGAAGGACGATTCCGGAGACGGTACAATCATGAAATGTACGCAATCTACCTTGAAGCAGATATAGTGACAAAAATTAAGCGGTTTTTTCCATGTCTGAGTCCAACTAAATTTAGCTGTTGTTGCATATTTATTGCACACAGAAGTTCTTGCTCTTGTCTTCGTTCAACAATAGCGTTTAACATTTTTAATCGATGGTTAAAGTTGCACAAGTTTTTCTAGGTCACAGCAATTTTCAGCTCCTTATTTTCGGTATATTCGCAAAAAAGAAGTATACCGTTTCTTAGATCAGAGATTAGCCAACGAAGACTCAGAAAGGAGAATGGGCAAAAATATATGGGACCTGGTCTACCTGGCGTCCAGAAACGAGACCTATGAAAATGATTGGGTACTATAGAGTGTACCAACGTACGAGTATTTTTTTGGTCCTAAGCAATGGGAGATGGCTTAAATAAGCGACCAAAAAGTAAGAAAAACACTTTGCAAATTCGAATAAACAAAGATACTTTATAAGATTATATTAATGTTTCATCAAGAATTACATTATTCATGTTGTCAGGTGGGGGTATGAAAATGTTTTGATGTCGGGCCCAACATAAATACCACAAAATGGATATGACTCATCTTGTCTTCACTCATCAAAAGGAAAAAGTAAGATTTTTCTTTTTTATATACTGCGTGAACCCCATGGTTTACAGATTTTTGTCCAAGTGCAAAAATGAAGCTCTTGAACTAAGCTTTCAAACGTACTATAAGGCGTTTGTGGACTCTTGACGCACAACTATTTCCATTCATTTAATTCGTTAAATCAAATAAAAAAAAAAGTAGAATTTTCGTATTGTTAAGCGCATTATTCGCCAACCATGACAATATTCGCTATTATTGGCCATTGGTATAAAAGTTCATGTATTTTGGGATCTATTGAGTTCATCGAAAGTGACCAACACTGTCATTTCAATGGAACACTATTGCAATTACGTTTTGCTCTAATTGCAATATTCTGGGTAAACCCCATGGTTTACAGCTTTGTGCCCATACAAAAAAATGATGTACTCGGGCTAAGCTTTCTAACGATATATATCTCATTCTTGGACGCTAGGTAGACCAAAATGCCCATTCTCCTTTGTCAGCCATACGTTTTTAATGATTTTAAAAAAAATTTAGGGTCTAAGTATAAGATTCTTAAAACCCTATTTGCACTAAACACTTTTAAATGTTTAACAATCTCTTAAATTTTAAAATGACGTTTGTTCCATACAAAAAAAAAGCCGTAGTAAATTTTAATAGCTGGTAAACATTTGTGCAAGCGAACATAAAAGTCTTCTGCTGTGAAATTTAGAAAAATATATAAAATCTATAAACTCCAAAAAGTGGGTTCATAAAGCTTTATGTTCGGTTGCACCAATTTTTAAACAAACGTTGTTAAATCCAAAAGCTCTTATGAAAGTCATAATACATTTTTAACATTTATTTATTTTAAATAAATCATTACTCAACTTCTTCATTGGACTTTCTCATTTCCCTATGGCGAAAAAAAATTAATTTTTTCATAAGTTTATCACGGCTTCAAGAGAGGAAAGGAAATAAAGAAAATGTTTGTTTCTCCAAATCATCCCAAAAACGGATCTTAAAAAAATGTTTATTTTGATTAATCTTTCATAACTGTAATCTCCGGATTAACCTTTATTGCAAAATAAATAATATGATGATGCAGGTATCTAATTAAAATATGTATAAATAAAAATCATAATATTACTTCAGTTCAAAAAAAAAACACAAACCCAAATATCCTACGAAGGAAATAAGAAGATACCATAATCATTGATGCTGCCTTGCGCTTACATTTTTCCTTTGCAAAACGAATATCTTTTGCACACTAGGTACTAAAAGTAAAAGAAAGCAATAATTAAAGGAATAATACTCCTTTTAGAAATACGAGAAATTCGTGATCAAAAGAATGAAACCTGATTAAGTAGATATATAGGAAAAGAAAATTATAATTTTTTTTTTCCATCAGATTTTTTTTCAAAAGAATATTTTCTACCCGCCAACGACGACCGACATCAACACACAGTCCATAGCACTCATTATAGTGTATCTATCTACCTAGCTTAAATTATTTAAGATTAAAGGAAATTTAGTTAACCGAGTGATGCATGATACATCATAAAACATGATGAAATATTAATCATAAAAGAGTCCCAGGGCATTAACCTTATTTTTTTGCTCTCATCGTGTTGAAAAAAAAAAAAATATGTGGGAAGGGAGGTATACATATAAATTAGTCTAGAGGTTTGCCTCTACTACGTTTCGAATATTATGTTTCGTCTTTCAAGTAATTTAATTTTTTTTACCTGTTTCTGGTTTAGTTTAAAATAGTGGCTAGTTAAATTTGAAGCTTTAAAATGAACGTATCTTTAAAGTGTCACAAAGTTTGTGGTTTAAAATTAAAGGAAGTTATTTTCAGTGTTTATAGAACTTTAAGTTGGCAACACTTTTTTAACTGGCGGCCATTTTAACACAGCTGTAAAGTGATTTATGTTTAGTTTGGTTTGACCTTTAAAAAAAAAAACAAAGCGTAGATTTGGTGAATGGACCCAAAACAAGACTGCCGTTGATCTGGGTTTTCAAAAGAAAATTTTAGAGAGCTCACTTTTGGTTGCATGGCTTAACAAAAAATTAACAAAACTATCATTATGGCAGTCGAATGGGGCGACATCTAAAGTATGGGGGCAACCCTTTCTCATTTTTTTTTGCGGAGAGCTTATCGAGGTGTTAATTGATATTTATTGATTTTTTTTTATATTTAGCGCGCACTCAAGGGGATTTTATGTACCCTTTGCCTTTATATGTCAGAAACACAGTGCGAGCTTTAGGTAAGTAGGAGGGGATTTGAAAGGAGATGTCGGTGAACATTAGTCTTGAATTTTAGTAAATCACAAAGAGAGGGAAAGACAGAGCTTGGAAGGGTATTCCACATTCGCGTAGTACGGCTAAAGAACGAATCCCTGTACTTGACAGTACGACCGAAATTGGGTTCAAGTGTAAACTGATGGGCATTCCTGGAAGCACGAATATTACGGTTGAATCGTTTAAGGGGAGGAATGCAACTGACTATTTCATTTGAGCACTTACCGTAAAAGTAACGACAAAAGAGTGAGAGGCAGGAAACGTAACGCCTGTGTTCAAGTGACGTAAAGGTATCGATGATGTTCCTGTCTCCGATCATTTTGAAGGCTCGTCTTTGTATACTGTCCAAGAGACTTAAGTAAGTTGCTGGAGCACCAGTCCATCAGAAATAGGAGTTATACTCAAGCCTTGGACGTATTTAACTTTTATAAATAATAGCCAGATCAGAAGGGGAATAGAATTCGGCGGCGACGAATTTCTTGCATCTCCAAAGGAAACCTAAACATCATTCCACAAAAGATGGTTTGTGATACACATACCTAAGATCGCAAGCTGATTAGTTTCTTCGATGCAAGTGCTACTCATAGATAATGGCAGGGGCGGTACGTTTCGCTTTAACGACAGAAGGCAGCATTGAGTTTTCGAAGCATTAAATTCTACGCGATTTTTTTGATCCCCATTGTAGAATGCTGTCTAAGTCAGAATTTAATGAACTTATCATATTTAGCCGTTTCAGTTCCACGTCCGAATAGGAGGGATGTAAATCTGGAAATGAATATGAAAAGCTAAGGATGCTATCGTCAGCGAAACAATTTAGTGGATTAGTAGTTGCAGACAGGAGATCATTAATAAAAATGAGAAAGAGGGTCGGAGACAAAACAGAACCCTGTGGCACACCAGCATTTATGTTGTGGGTTTCATGATAGCACTATGTTTTTCATATACAAAGCAAAACTCCCATATTTGGAGTGAAGATAATCCTCAAGTGTAGGTTGGGACATAGTTACATTCAGAAAAATGACTATTCGGTGTCCTTAATGGGCTGGTGAAATCATTGGTCCGTACTTCTTTAAGAACGTTACAGTCAATGGTGACCGCTATAGAGTCATGATTATTGACTTTATCGTTTCTCAATTGAACAATCATTATGTGCAAGGGCTGTGGTTTCGACAATACGGCGCAGGCGCAATATGTCACATAGCTAGTCCAATAATTGATTTATTGAAGAAAAGCTTTGGTAACCGCATAGTTCTACGTTCCGGATCCTTGAGTTCGCCTGCAAGATCATGCCGCTAGACTATTTTTTTTTTGGGGACTTGTGAAGTCTCTATTCTACGCCACTAGCCCGAAGCGATCAACCACTTAGAGGATCTTTCGAATAAAGTCAATTTCATATTAATTCTAAAATTTCATCTTTGTTTTATTCCATTTCAAAGTTCTATATGCATTTAAAAAAACACCCTCATGTAGCTTACATTTTCATAAATGATTCTTCTCTTCTACGAAACCACCTCAACAGTTTGAGATAAGACTTTTCAAAATAAACTATAAATCCTGCAGTTAAGATATCTTTACCTGTATCCTTCTATCTATTTTTTTTTTGTTGAATCCTTGCCCTGCGGAATCTAGTTTATCTATCATTTAAACTTCAATAAAAGAAAACCTTTCAACGTAGTTACATAGGTACCATTATATACAAATAGATCCTTGGTAGAAGTTTTATTGAAAGACAATAAGATATTCTTCCTTGTCATTCCTCGGGACGTTTTATTTCTTTTTACTTATGGTTTTGGTTAAATTTCATTTCGATTCTGCCATCGGCTCTTCGCTCTTTCAACAGGAGCACCACCAAGAACGATGATGAGAACGGTATTTTTTTATTTTTATTTCTTTTTCCTTTTTGTTTTTATATTCAAAGCTATATTCTTCCCTTTTCTACAATATCCGTGTTGGAATTCATTGGATCTATTGCAAAGGAACTTCTTCTAGCCAAAAGGCATTGCGATGGCGATGGATGGCGGCGGCGGCGACGGGTCGGGTTGTTTAGGGAACCTCACCACGATTGATAATTAGGGAGCGATGTTCTATGAATAAATTAAAATGTATCCAATGGATGCTGTTACTCGTTCTTAGTTAAGTTGCTTCTCAAGTCGCATCGACATCAGCATCAGCGCGACTACGACGATGACGGCCTTCACAAAATGAGAAGGATTCCGGACTTAAATTGGATAAATTGAGATATATCCCAATCCAAATGAAAGGGACTACGCCTCCGCGTGTTGAAGTTGTTATTCCATAGGATCCCATCAGGATAGCTATACCCGCAACATAATATAGGATCAAGGATGAGAGTGGAATTGATTATTTGTTTGCCGGCAAAACATGCCTTTGGTTAGTGATGGAACTAATTCATTTCGTTAACTATGTGGGTTTGTCTTATAGGTATCTTAGGGAGCGCAAGTTCTAGCAAACGGTTTCTCTGTGCATAAATATACAATACCTACTCGAATTAATTACGAATTCGGAAGGCGGTCCCAATGAAAATCATAGGAGAATGGAGAGAACTATGTGAGTGGAAAGTTGATTGCACCTTCAAGGAATTTTTGTTTGAATTGGTAATTTTTATCAGGTATTGATGATGAAGATTGAAATTAAAGGCAATGTTATTTTATTTGTGAATCGAAATGGAATCGAGTGAGTTGTGAAATGTTTTTGAAATTCTGTTGGCATATATGGCTTATTGACGATTATACAAATATAAACTTGTCGAATTTCTTTCGTAGTAATTAGATTGGCGTTACTCTGGTATCTAACCATCAACAGGTTGTTTAGGTATGCAGTAATGTTGTTGGATTTTTTTTGTGTCTTTCACTAATATAAAAAATTAAATATTGTTCTCTTTAATCTTCTATTTACAAGCAAAAGAAAATACTTCAAATTAACTTTTTTGTAATTCTTCTCTGCGTCGAAATGATGGATAGACGAGTCAATATAAGATTTTTAATGGGAAAAATTCTGAGAGTGATATATTTGACAGTTTTTAGATCTTCTTGTTCTATCTTCTAGACTTAGACTTCGTTAAACTTAATAAACTACTTAATAATATTAATGAGATCTTAGTTGTTTTGTCTAATATTTTTTTGTGCGACATTTTTTTTTGACAGAGATTTTTTTGTGAATTTTGTTTACTAATTTTAGTTTTTGACAGTGGAGGTCATATCAATCGTCTGAATGAAGAAAAATATTTATTTCTCAGAATTATTTTTTCTATTTATTTGGGCAAATATTTCTACCACTTCTTTGGTAAAATAATAAATAATGAAAAGTTGTAGTTTACAGGTTTTTTGATTTTTTTTTTCAATATTTTTGTTTGAAATTTTTTGTAAATAAAAACGAATTTGCAAAAAAAACAATAGGACAGTTTTTGAGTGAAAACAATCAAGGTAGCGGAGCACGAATTTGAAGTGCTGCAATCCTTTAAATACCTTGGGTCAATAGTAGCAGCCGATAATAATATAAAAGAAGAAATACGCGGGCGGCTGCTCAATTCCAACAAAGCCTACTATAGTCTGTCAAAGCTCTTCAAATCCAGAAATCTCACCATAAGTTCAAAACTGCTGCTGTACGGGACCATGGTCCTGCCAGTACTCACATATGGATCCGCTACTTGGGTGCTTAGCAAAAGACACTCGGACCTCTTGGCCGCGTTCGAGAGAAAAGTCTAAAGAAGAATTGTTGGCCCCATATGTGAGGAAGGACGATTCCGGAGACGGTACAATCATGAATTGTACGCAATCTACCTTGAAGCAGACATAGTGACAAAAATTAAGCTCGGTAGACTAAGATGGGCAGGGCACCTATCTCGCATGAGTGAAGAGGAACCGGCTCAGAAAGTCCTGTGTGGTACATTCTGTGGTATAGACGGCAGCGTGGTAGACCATGCTTGCGTTGGAGAGATGGCATGGACTAGGACGTTTGAAGCTTTGGGGTGCGCAACTGGATGGCGTCGACTCGAGACCGGGATAGGTGGAAAGACTTGTTGAAGGAGGCCAGGACCTGACCCCGGTTGTCAAGCCGATGATGAGTTTTTGACACTTATTTTTTTAAATACATTTTTTTCTGCATTTTTAGATAAAATGTATTTTAAATTTATTTTTAATATATTTTTTGCCATTAAAAGAATAAAAATTCTCATCACAAAAAAAAATTAAACTTGGTTTTTCCATTAAGTTATTGTTATCGATGCATTTTTCTTATCTACCAATTATTTTTGACTTTTTGAAGGTATTCTTAACCAATATTTTTTTTTGGCGTAGTTTTAAAATTTTTATTTTAAGAAAAACAAAAAATGTGAGGAAATTTTTATCGACAAAAATTTTGTTTCCGCATTTAGCACCATGAATTGTTTTGTAAATTTTGTTTTTTGAGAATAATTTTTTGTTCATATTTGTTTGACAATTTTTATTACCACTTTCAATTTGTCAATGGTAATAGGCTGTTCTGACCGATTTTTTTGAGTTTTTGTAAATTTTCTTTTTTATTTTTTTTTGACATTTTTTTAAATTTTTTATTTGGTAAGATGATGAAAAGATAAAAAAAAAATTATTTCGGCATTTTGTGTGGACTTTTCATCGATTTATTTATTTATTTCAAGATTTAGCAGCACGCATTTTCTTTGAAAATTCCTTGGAACCCAGAAAATCCAGAGTTGCGTGAGTGTCCCCAAAAAATTAATCAATGTCAAAAAAAAGGTGCACCTGCACCTCAGGTGAAATGAAAAAAATTCATACAGCCCATCCCTTTTCGAGAAAGTGCCCAATACTTGATAAGACTAACCTTTTCCTTAAGAATCACACCTCTATCTGCTACCTTTGCTCATTTTATTAAAGACCATTATATTTTAATGTTACGACTTACAAGGGATAACGACTTTTTTTTTCTTGTAAACAGTTATTAGTATAGGAAATGGGGAAAATTCTAAATGAAACCATTTTCTTTTATACTATACCTTCATTTTCTTGCTGATGATAATAATGCTTTTAAAAAAGCAATTCAAGAACATTAAATTGATATTTGAATTTCAATTTTGTTTCTATAACCTCTATCCAACGATGACCAATACACACTTAGTTTTTGTGGTTGTTTCAAATGTCTTTGTCTTCACGCTTGAATATTTCCAACTGCCATTTTTGTCATGACAACAACATAACCCCAGTTTATAGTAGTTACGCAATTTTCTAGAATCTATCCCAGGTTTACCAACGCCAACCAAAATTGAATCGATATTATTTACTTCTTCCTCTTCTTGGAAAAAGGAAATTTCAAAATTTCATCCTTTGCATATATATCTTTGATGTTAAATACTTAACCAAGTGAATTTTAGATACAGACAGCATGAAGTTTGCTTTTTTAATATTCCATCAGTCAATTCATATTATGTATTGGTATGCAGGATTATAGTAGATAAGAATATGATATGCCCAGAAATGAGAAAAATGTCATATGACACCTGATCAGATTATATTTGAAAATATTGTCGTCAAAGAGATTCGTTCGTTCGTATTTATGTAACGTAGGTATAGATAGGTATGAATTATGAAATAACATTAAAAAATTCAGCCTGACTATCGAAAATTCAAAAAAGTTTGAATCCTTTAAAAACTCCTTCTTGGCGTTCACTGACGCCATGATAAGAACCATCCTCCCAAACTTCAAACCGGTAGATAGAAGATATTCTCAGTACCTACTTTCCTCTTTTTGGTAGCTATGTATGTATAAAACCAAATCGAATTTGGCATTGCATGCAGTAGGAAAACATCGTGTCAATGTTGATAAAAATTCTTGCAATCAAATCGACATTCAATGGTATGGAATTGTCGTTGCTCGTTCTCATGCTTATTCCCAGTTACATGTTCATTTTGTAGGTTATGCTTTTCCCTTAGGTATAGAGATACATTGACGTAGTCGTCCCTATTTCCAACCTCACATTCACATCCTCTATTTCCTGACTCACGTGCCAATCTTGTGTCTGCGGAACTTAGAAGTGAACTTGACTTGCCTTCGAACACATTCTAAAATCATGTGACAGATAAAAAGCATTGCCAGGTATATGCTTTTTAATTAAAGAAATTATTTTTTAAAAATATCGTCAAGCGGCTATTCCGGGTTTTCTCAATGATTTGGTTTCGTATGAACGTGGAAACCTCTGTTAAAAACTTGTCAGATGGATTTTCTTTATCACAGAAATAAAGTAGTAGTTAGATGATAAAAATAAATCATTATTTCATTTTCTCATAGAACCATAAAACCTACTTTCGTTTATTAAAATCCAATTATTTTGATACACAAATGAATTCTTCCTTTTTTAAATCCTTAAGCCTAGTTTATACATCAATGCGAAGTGAAATCAATTTGAAATGAAACATCAATTACTCACGCGTCAAAGAAGTTTCAAAAAACAAATATTATATTTCGTTCCTGCAGTAGCCAAGATTCCAGAATTCCGCACTGGATATTTTTGTATGGACCCCACTATCACCTTGCGGATCATCATCAAGTAAGGTCAGGGCTGTATCCTGCCACCAATACTGTTCTAGTTCATCATTACTGCTTGCAGCTTTGTCAAATGTAAACAGACGAATTCAGCATATTCTGCAATCAACACCTGGAGTAACCAGTAGAGATGGTAGAACGCAGACGATGAGCGGGTCGACCTAGGAGTCAGCTCAAATATCTACAATTCTACATGGCTAGGAACCGTGCAAAATGGGACATAGGCGTATTAAAGGCCCTTTGCAGCCCAAAGGGAAATTCACGGACATAATTGCGTCCGCGGGTCTAAATAGTAAATAAGTATTCCCCACTACATGCACTCCCTTCGTGCTGCGTGCTTCTCAATTATACAGTGTCCTGTAATGACAACAATTACGGAGCTAATGTGCGATCTATCTATTTAGAGGCAACAAGCATCTAGATAGCCTTAGGTTTAACACTGGCCAGATCTGCTTTGTCGCCACACAAAAGGTGATGGTTTTCCACCTAAGGTTTGGCATCTTGCAATAGCATGAGTTTGCATGTAGCAATAGGTATACCAATATTTTCCATAAATGGTGCAATTGGTACAATGGTTCCATCTCTAGCGAGTTCACCAGCCTTACAATAACTCCCGAGGAGACAACATGACATTACCGCAGCCCTTAATATCCATCGAGTTACCATCTTTTGCTTTCTAAAGATGAAAAAACACAGGACAGTGGTACAGTACCTAGATATTTGTTTTTATTTATTTCTTCAACTTCAGAATTGAAATCAAACGACGAATAACTCTTTCCAAGCCAAATGAGTAGCAAAGTCCTCTCTTTAGCACATAAAGTTTCCCTTTAAAGACGCTTATTATCTCGGTTCTTATTTGTTGAGGGGTGGACCTTGTCAAAGGTAGATAAGAAGACATTAGGATGCTAAACAGGCGATTTTGGATCCCGTCTGCATAGATGGAGAATGGATGTGAAAATATAACTACTAGCTGTACGGACTGTCCAATGATAGTGACCTGGTCGAACAAGTCAATGTCCAGCTGAGCTGTTGGCTGAAAACCTGGTCCGTCCCGGCCACTTAAAGTATGTAAGTAACGTCCGCAAGCCGATTCTTAAAACTAATGGGAAATCCGGAGCAACTCCTCCAAATCAGTGATTATCTAATTTAGGAAACCAGAGGGCAGAAGCTTTCGTTCAGTTTGGAACTATAAAAGTATACCCATCAAATTGATGTAGAGATTCAACCCTCACTAACGGACTGTCCCCAAAAAAGCAAACTTTGCCTTCCATCGTTTATATAATGTTGATGAAATATAAAACTGATCGATTACGTGAGCAGACATAAGTTCTAATTTACAAGCAACTCATTAACAAGAGTTTCCTGGGCTCACTATCTCCACAGCAGTTGTAGAAAAACCTAAAATATTTGACAGGAAAATCCTGTAGTATTTCCGCCGCCGCCGGGCCTCCTCGCCAGCAACAAAAACAATTCCAAATATTGAAATAAAAATCTAAATTTGTATATGGCAACACTGTACAAATAGAAATACTATACAAAAAGTGACTATGAATGTTTGAATTTGTAATTCTCTGTCTATGGTTGCACAATTACGTCCTTAGTGCGGAATAACATCAACGGAATGTGTTTCAGTTAGCGGCTTGGAAAAGCATCATCAGACTCACAGAATGCAGTCACAAAACCAACATCCCTTAGATCCTCTAACTACCTTTTCCTTTTCCTGGAGGCAGGTTAGCTTTGTACCCAAACGACTTGTGTGTGAAATATTAAATTTGAAAAGACTCACTTACCTGCTCACAGGAGTGAAGTGCTGTACCTGTGTTTAGGTGTTTCGTATATTATGGATCCGTTTCCGATTCCCCATATACCCACTCATAGGATGTGCGTTAACATTTGAAGAGGGACTGTCTGTCGCCATTGGAATTGCTGAATTCTCCATGAACCGTTTACTTATACTTTCCGTATACACATACATATAACTTCGATAGCAATGGGAATTGTAATAAAAATATGCAACGACACAACGGGAAGTAGGATAAGAGAGCCGACCCACAATCGGCATCAGCAGCGCCGCGCGGAGTGGACACATTTTTGCAGTCGGATCGCTTCCAATTAATGTTGCCAAAAATTAAATCACTCCTGCAAGTCGCATTTGCCGGTAGAAATAGAAATGGAAATGTTTCATGTTTCGATTGCCTTGCCAAATGCAAGGGTAGGATTCATTTTTCC
Source organism: Syrphus vitripennis (assembly GCA_958431115.1). Lineage (NCBI taxonomy): Eukaryota > Metazoa > Arthropoda > Insecta > Diptera > Syrphidae > Syrphus > Syrphus vitripennis. Next base: position 29,595,764 of record OY288110.1, read on the forward strand.
TTTTGTACCAGATAAGAAGCATGTTCCATTATTGTTGGGGAATTTATTTATATTCAAAGTTTTTAATGGCGCCTGCTGGGCTTAACGATTTGTTTTATGCAAAAGCAAAGCTTTGAAAGATGAGTTCATTTGCTTTTATATTAAATGGAAATAGCAAAAGATATGGCTTTCTTAATGATAGAGAGTTCATTTTGAAGGATTAAAAATGTGAAATATTAAGAGCTTAAAATATGTTGGTTTTATAATTTTCTTAAAATAGTTAAGTTTCAGGGTAAAATGCAGCCGTTTCTTTTGCACTTTCTTGGACTGAAGTTTTCTAGTTCTTTAAAAAGGAAAACTTGATCGAACAACAGTTTAACAGGATTTTAGTTTTTATTACAAATAATGAGGGCGTTTGATTAAAATTCAATAATGAGCTTTATAAAAGGTGTTTTTAAGAGCTCTAGAACTTTAAGCTTCACACACATCTGAACTGGAGGCCATTTTTACAGCTGTTAAGTGAGTTGTGACATTTCAACACGAATAGACTTAGGCCTGAACCACGCTTCCAAATTGTGCAAATTTATCCAGATTCCGATTTACGATAAGAGAATTTGTTTAGCGATGAAGGTCACTTTTGGTTGAATGGCTACGTCAATGATCAAAACTACCGTATCTGGAGTAAAGATGTTCCTTAAGTGTATGTCGAGACACTGTTACACTTAGAACTGACTGCTTGGTGTGCTTTATGGGCTGGTGGAATCATTGGGCCGTGTAAAAAAACGATGCTGGCCAGAACTTTAAAGTCAATAATTGTGACCGCTATAGAGCCACAATTGATTTAATGGAGAAAACGTTTGATGGCCGCATAGTTTCAGTTTTCGGACCCGTGAGTTGGTGAATGTGAAGTCTACTACTCTACGCCGAAACGATCGACCATTTAGAGGGCAACATTCGCAACGTTATTGCCAATATACGGTTGGAAAAAGTGATTGAAAATTGAACATAAAGATCAAATTACGTCCGAGCGAGCTGTGGCCAAAAGATTTATCTTTCCAATGAAGTCAATATCATGTCAATTTTAAAAAGTTACCTTTTCTTTAACCAGGTGCCATAGGGGCAATTCCTTGGGCGGAATCCGGTGACATCTACAATTCCGATCAGGTTGAACTACTAAAAGAACACCTTATAGGGCTATTGCGACATATTTTGAGCTCAGGAGTGGTTTATCCATCTGGTCCACCAGGTTGGCCAGTCGAATGCCACTTAAGTCATCATACGATAATGGGTCCCTGAACTGTTCTCGAATGAAGTTTTTCATTGGAAAATACTCAAGACGTTTCGCAGGCATTTTTTTTTTAATAATTTGTGCGCGCTCAAGGGTTTTTTTGGTGTACCCTTTATATGTTCAACACAGCGCGGTCGTGAAGGATAGGTTAAGATGCGAAGGGAAAGGTGTGTGGCGCGAGGTACTGAGACTGAAGGTGGTGGTTGTCTCAGATTTTATCTTCAGGGTTGGCGGCTGGGCTAAAGCATAGAAATTGCCGTGTCTTATATCTATGTCCCTTTATAATTATAATTCACATTATTTTATTCGTTGTCATATTTGTTGGGCACACTAGTATTTACTCAATCACATGTTGTTAGTGTTATGACTGAACAACATGTAATGAGTAAACCAGCGGCCCAACAATGATCAATGATAATGGAATAAAAACATGACATAGAACTACGGCAGGGATCGAACCTGTGACCATGAGGTTGACAGGCGACCACGCAAACCATCGTGCCATGACCAACCCCAGGCATCTTTCTTGGTAATGCATCCATAAAGAAGCACAGATTCAGCTTTTAGAGCGGAACAGTAGCAGGCGTGATGTACCAAACCGAACATTTTTCAAACCGAGTTAACTCGAGTTGAAATCTAAGTAACTCGGTTTGCAACTCGGTTTGGCTAACTCGGTTTGGCTAACTCGAGTTGGTTAACTTGAGTTGAAGCATAATTTTTTCATACGTTGTTTTTGCAAATCGAGTTGGCTAACTCGGTTTGAAGCGAAATTTGGTGAATTCTTTTCATGAGTTGTTTTTTAATAATTCGATTCGGTTTTGTTTGGGGTTGGTTCGTTAGGGTTAGAAAAATTTAAATTTAAAAAATTTGGGTTTCTTGGAGGAAAAATTTTGATTTGATTCAATTAACCATCTGAAGGATGGAATGGAATTTGACAGTTTATGGCTTGACAGGTGGGCAACGAACTATATTTTGAAGTCTAGCATATATTTTGCTTCCAATATCACCTAAAGCCCTTATATCGACAGTTTTCGTTGCAAAAATTTAAATCCAAAAAAATTCGGTTTTTTAAGACGAAAAATTTTATTTTACAGATCTTTCTTAATCCGTCGTCATCCTAGCCATCCTTCAACGGAATTTGACAGTTTATAGCTTGACAGATAGTCACCGAACAATATTTTAGGAGAAATAGTGTATTTCGTTGCAAATGTCACCCAGTTGACGTAAAATGACATTTTTCTGGAGCAATAAAAAAACTGCGAAATTTTCAGATTTTTCATTATTTTTCTTCGCCATTTCATCTTCGCGACTCGGTTTAATTTTGTTTTAAATATTTATTCGGTTCGCTCGTTCGGTTTATTTGCTCAGCCCGAGTTGATGCCAAACCAAAAACCGAGTAGATATTCTAAACCGAACCGAATACAATTTTCCTTACAAACCGGATCGAGTAATCGAATCGAGTTGTCATTCGGTTCGGTTCCACTGAAATCTAACTCGAGTTGAAAAAAAATCAAACCGAGTCAACTCGGTTTATGTGTAACTCGGTTTGACTCGGTTTGATGAACCGAGTTGACACATCACTAGGCCCTCGTCTTTGGGCTCATACATTTGTTACTCCATATTTTAGACAAAATTTCAGACGCAGCCTTTGCTTTCCCGATTTAATTCTTAATATCTATTTTGGCTCCGCAATTAGTTGCTAGAAAATTTTAATCCCAAAGAATTCAGCTTCACTCTTGTTGTCATTTGATGGAAATCCATTATCCTATTGGAGAGTAAGCATAAGTCGCCTGCGTAGTCCAGGTGGTTGAGGTATGCTTGCACAGTCCCGAATTTCTCCACTTCCATACGACAAAGCTGCGTCAAATACCTACACCATTTAACACCAACAAGAACAGTATAGCTGACAGTGTACAACCTTGCCTAACTCCACTTTGGTAGCAAGCTAGATAAATGTCGAATGCTTTTTCGAAGCCTCTGAACAGCAGGTGAAGTGGTGATCAATATTCAACACACTGTTCTTCGATGATCCGCAAGTTGTCAATGTTGTCCACGCAGGAAAATTCTGCACATTATGGTCCTGCTTGTTCGGCGTGGTCTTTTAATTGCAAATTCCTCTTCAGTTTTCGCAATGTTAAAGGAACAAATAATCTTAAAATTTTGATTTCATTTTTTGATGAAATCTTATTTTTCAATCTTATGATTCAATTTTGATCTCCTCCTACTACCTACTATAAATTGAAAGTTCTTACAACCATTTCAACAGAGAATATTTGTGACTTTGATAAATAAATTGAAGTTCTAATGTAGAATCATTGGAAATCCATTTTTAACCCCTCAACCAAGTTTGTAAAATAAAAAATCCCATCAAACTTTTGAATCGGAAACCGAGAGGGGTGCACATCAATAAACTGATATTTTGGTTATATGCATCCATCCACTCCCATACTTTTCATTGTTTGTATTCCCATCTGTATCTTTAGTCTGGATCTCTAAATGGAAATTCGCCCTTAAGTATTTTGTAAGTATTGCAATGGTATACCAATCTATAAGATATAATATGTCGGGTAAAAAGTAAATTTCAAAACCACACAGCACACACCAAATTGGGTTGAAAATTCGAAAGATATGGGATTACTTGAAATAAGATAAATTTATTTTTATTTTTGAAAACAATCACATGCATTCGGTGTTAAATCTTTTAATTTAACTTTTGAACTTTTGCAAAACAAAAAATACAAAAAAATATCAAATACACAACTATTGAAAACGAACTAATTTGTGTGTAACTTTTGAAACTGTTTTCATTGTTCTTTTGTTGGGAGCTCTCATCATAACAAAAAAAAAATGAAACTATATATTGTTTCCATTATTTCAAAACATGTCCTTTAGAAAAGTTACATTGGCCATTTAAGAATGCATTGTTCACACAGAAAAAATATATAACTGTTAGTAAAGCTCAATATGTCAATTTTGAAAGTTTGTGGGGTAGTTGTGTATTTAATTTAGCGTTGATGTTGTTGTTGTGGAAACCCTTATTACATGATCTTTTGCCAAACCTTGCATTTTGACGAGTTGAATAGTGACAATCATGTAGAAGGGGTTTAAAAAATTAAAAAAGAGCCCGGAACCTGAAAATTTTTGAAAATGGGTTTTTTTAACATTTTTGTATGGGAAGGCAGATATTTTCGAAAATATATTTTTTTATTTCAAATTATTAAAGAAAGTTGGTATTACTTATCAGTTTTCTTACCAAATTTCAAAAGTAAGCATCGATACGTTTTTGAATTATGTATTTAGTTTTTAAAAAATAATTTTGTTTTCTTTTAAGCTCAAACATTTTTTTTTTAATTTTAAGTATTGAATACTTTTTATAAATTTTAGATGCCTTTGCAAGAGTTTTTTGGGAAAATAAAAAAAAAAATTGATGATGATGAGAAGTAACGATAACTCCCACATTTTTTTTTTAAATTGTCGGAGCCGTTTTCGAGAAAAAACAAATTTTCCAAAAAGCCCGAAAAACATGTAGAATTACGTTCCAAAAACAATTGTACGCCAAGTTTCAAGAAAATCTACCCACCCATTTAGGTATATAGCTCTACGGACAGAGAGATAGGCATTCCATATTTTCCAAATCAAGACGGTGGTAACACTGCAGAGGTTTCATGGCTGAAAATTACTATTTGAGCTTCCTATAAGATACTTTAAACAATGGCAAAAAAGAAATTGCAACACATTTGAAATAAAATTATAAATATTTTTTTTTTAATATTTAGTTTAAAAATTATAAATAAAAAATATTGAAATTCGGAACTGTCCTGTGGGAAATATATTAATAGAAAAAGTAAAAAATTAAATGTTTCCGCCACCAAAATTGCAAAAGTTAAAAAAGTTTACCCAGCCTCAGAATCTAAAAGACACAAAAAGACTTCAAAAAATAAATAAATACTTAATTCCATAAAAAAAAAAAAATGGCGCAGTGTGTATTCATAGAATAATGTAATATAATATAGCAGGTATACATTACCCTTCTTATAGAATTTAATACGAAAAACAAACTTAAAACTCTCATCAAAAACTTTCCAAAAAATCATTGAATTTTCACGGTCCCGCATTAAAGTGTTATTTGTGGTCTAGAAGAGTGCCATATACATAAAAACAGCTAGAAGTAGCGCATTACTTTCTAATCCCCACCCACTCTAAAAGTAGAACATAAAGAGCATAAACTAGGTTCCCGTTCTGTCCTGTCCTGTTCTGTTCTGTCCCTGGCATCATCCTCTTTTGCTTTTGTTATTCCTATTCCTCCCAAAAAAAAGGGATTTCGTTTTATACTTGGGAAAGCAATTTGAGTAGAGAAACCAAACATTGTCGTTGACAAACAACAAGAAAAAAAAATTATATTTATTTATAAGCAGGTATAATACTGTAAATATAGACGTTTGTTAAGTTAAAGAAATATAGAAAAATATTTATGGTTTGGGAATTCAGTTTAGAGATGAGAGAAAAACCTAACTATTAGAATAAATATTTATTACTGTTTTAAAATGATTTTGTTTTGTCTGCTCTGCTGTGTTTTTTATTTAAAGTACTTTGTTTGTCCATTTTGCATTTGCTGTTATCCTTGTTTCAAAAAATGAAATGTTTTTAGAAACATAATTTTTAATTCTAGTTTCAAATGCTCCTACTCCTACTTAAAAAAAAATACCCAAATCAAATTCTACACCTTAAAAAAACGCAGCGCCACCACAAGGGCTGGGGTTGGGGCTCTCTATGAGGGTACTATGTTTTTCATATACAAAGTGTATTTAGTTCCTTATTTTGATTTCTCAAGTAATTTTTTTTTATTGAATCCCGTAGAACGTTTCACATATTATGACATCCCCACACATTTTTTTTTTATAATTATCGTCCACTCAAGGTGATTCTATGTACCCTTTGCCTTTATATATCAGAGACACACTGTGAGCCTTAGGTAAGCAGGAGGGGATTTGAAAGGAGAACATTGGTCTTGAATTTCAGTACATTATAATGAGAGAAAGACAGAGCGTGGAAGGGTATTCCACATTCGCGTAGTACGGCTAAAGAACGAATCCCTGTACTTGACAGTACGACCGAAATTGGGTTCAAGAGTAAACTGATGAGCATTCCTGGAAGCACGAGTATTAAGGTTGAAACGTTTAAGTTTAACATCTTTCGGCATTTTTGGCGACGGCGTTAAGTATGTGAATATTCCTCCTGTAGTAAAGATTTCAGTTTGAGGATGCATCAAATTCGCGAGAAGTTGAAACTCTGCCCAAATTAGGGCTTCGATAGTGGAAACAATAATGTATGATGGGCCTGTTTACCGAGAATTTGAACCACAAGAACTTAAACAAGGGATTGGCACTAGGACCATATTGTGGTTGAAATTGGTAAGCAACATATCATTTCTTACGTAGACGGCGGCGAGACCATTGTGGGGAAGGAATAATGGCACTTAGTTGTTAGTTATACCCATGAATTTGAAATTCAGCAGGATCGGTAGTTTCAGCTACTTGGGTTTCACTTACCTAGGTATAGAGACAAAACATTATTATCTCGGTATTGGCCTCGGTTTTGAACTTTTAAGGGAATAAGTTAAATTAGAGGTGGGACTTTATTTTAATTACCCTGAACAATGGCGGAATGACCAACAAAAGGCAGAGTTTTTTTCGTCAATTTTTTTTTTACAATTTTTTTATAATACATACATATATGTATTATTTTTTGACAATTTGTTTGACAGTTTAATTTTCTTAATATACATATAATGTTTGTTTGATTGGGCTTTAATGATCAATATTCTTGATGCAATTAATAAAAAACTAATTCATCTTCTGTTACCCGACGTTTCGCTGGCTATTTTCCAGCTTCTTCAAGGGATTTTTCAAATTTATTAGTTTTGAGTTAACTGTAATATTGCATTTTTTTAATTTTCCTTCAAAAATTTTTTTTTTCTTTGGCAGTTTTTAAAATATTTTTTGACAATTTCTTAAATTCATTTTTATATTTTTTTGGTTACGCATTCTTTTCTTCTGTTTTTTTTTATATAAAAATTTTCTTCATACTTAGTACAAAACTACTTGGTACAAAAATAATATGTAATTGGAATTGTTGAATAAAACTAACTTACAAAATTTTGGGTCACCTATGCTACCTAAAAAAAATAACTTTTTTTACTCATTTGGGTCACTGCAAACGAAAATGACATTAATATTTTTTTCAAAGCACTGTTTTCAAACACGGGCTTATATCTCTCTTAATTGACCTTTTTAATTTACATAATGTATATTAAATATTTTTGTAAAGATAACACTTTTCGCTTTCCAACGGTTTAATGTTTGTTATAATCGGATTAAGCTACAGGCGATAAAATATTATAAAAATCGATTTTTTCGAGCTTTTTTGAAAATTGATTTTTAGAAAAAAAATATCAACCCGTTTTCAAAATATTGAGTTAAAAAAACCATGATTTTTTTCAAAAGTTCAAATTATTTTTCGGAAGGTTTTGATATTCAATATTTTTAAAGTTATCTTAGACCTCTTTCATTAAAACTTTAATTAGAACCTGTCAAACCATTTGAGAAATTCGAAGACAAAATTCATGTTCAATGGGAGCTACCGATAATAATGTTTTTTTTTTTGAAAAATATTTGTTGACCAATAACTTTTCAGAAAAATTAGAAAGAACGTATGAGAAATATTGAATTTGAGTTTTGAATAGATTTTTTAATAATCACTGAATGAAATACCTACATTTAAACTGGCCAAACTTTAAAAAAAGCAGGTATTCTGGTACATCAACGGAAACGAGAGGGCTTAATTCTATCAAATTGCTTTACGAGGGAAGGGAAATAATACAAAAAACATAACCTACCTATATATTTTTTTAGTTTGAAATTTAGATTTTCAAAACCTGTATAAAAATATATGAAGGTATATTTGCATGTACATATATTGGTTTTAAGAAAAAGCATTCTTTGATTTTCTAACTGCTGCCATTGATTTTTTTAATAATTTTATGTTTAGTAATATTTTTTGAATATCGCTAAAAGAAAATTTTCAAATCCATCTCTAGGAAACAACCTAAAAACCTTAACTTCTAAGTTACGAATCCAAAAACTTGCCCTATAATAAGAAAATAAAAAACTAAAATTAATAAATAAAAATTCAACAAAAAAAAAACTACAATTTGATCACCCAGGAGTCTTCACATCCATTTATATAATAAAAATAAATCATTACCTGCTATACTGCCCCTCATTATAATCATGTTATATCCTTTTAATACAACATAAGGTATAATACACCATTGGGATTTGTCTTTCAATTACTATAAGAACATACAGCTCCTGAATAAACGTTGCGTGTCGCTGCATACTTCCAACCAGCAGCACATTGACGAAGAAAAAAATAAGGAAGCTTAATCTAGAAAGTGCTTTCCATATAGATCTATCATCTCGAAGCAGTCCTCAATTATAAACTAAGTGGCATTGTCATTATTCTCCTCAAACATCCACTTACAATTCTCAAATTCCCCATTCAATTTCGATTCAGGCGCGAGACCTTATCCGTTATTCTACGAGCTTAATATATTATATAGATTCAAGAACAACACTTTAATTATCAAGTAAAATAATTGACAGGCGGAAGTCAATTACGTGAACAAGCGAAAAAGATCAATATACAAAAAAAAAAAAAATACGTATACGAGTAGTAGAAGAGAATAAAAAAAGAAAACAGTTCAACCTTCAGTCCCATCACACAATTACCCACGCGGGGTGAATAACTCAGTGATAAACGGAATTCAGGACGAAATTTATTTTCGGGAAAGAACAAACATTTGTGTTCAATATTGTAGGGTAGAGATGGATGTTTTCATCAGTAGAGCATTTCTAATTTCGTCGCAAGCTGAAACTTTCATCATGATTGATTTTCGGTACTTATGTAATTTATGTTTAGTAATGAAAATTGGAACAAATTAGTTTAAAGGTTTTTATGATTTATAAGATGCTTAGCGTATGTGGAACCTCAATCCAAAGTGGGGAAGTCCAAAGTGCTGCTAAATTAACCCGTGCGTTTCTTAACGAGAATGGCCACACTGGTCACTGGTTTCAACATCTAAAATAATGTTACGCGAAAAATAAACCAAATTTCAGAATTAAAAATAACACAATTTTTGCAGAGAATAAGATTCTCACCAAATTAAATTTATCACAAAAAACTTTTTTTATAAATTGAAATCCACACCTAGATCGCGCGAAATCAGTCCAAGATACAAAGGTACTTAAGAATAAAAAAAAATAAATTTCGAAAATGGGAACTCATTAGAGGAAAACATGAAAAGGCATAAAATTCCATTATTTGAAAATCAAAAAAAAAAAAAAGGAGGCTGGGTGCGACCTACATTAATAACTTCCCATTTGTGATCTTGAAAACTTTATATTTAGTTTTGTTCAAATAACCAAATTTTCTGCGAAACAAACTTTAGCTGTTAAATTCAAACAATCATTATTTTAAGATTGAAAAGCATTTTTTAAAGAGATTTACGAAATGCACTTATATTATAGAGATAAAATACCTAATTGCAAAGTCAATATCATTGCTCGTTCTCAAGATATTCGAGTCGAAAAACCAATTTTACCACTTTTTAGTTTATTTTTTTTTATATTTTTTGTCAAAAACTGTCAATTAGATATTTGTCAAAATTTAACCTTTCATAAAAAATTGTACTATGTATAAAAAAATATTTTAGAAGGCACAATCGTTGTTCGTTCTTAGGATATTCGAGCTGAAATACAATTGTAACTACTTTTCTTTAGAATTTTTCAATATTTCAATATTTGTCAACATTTTATCAGTTGCTAACAATTATGTTATGTAGAAAATAAAATAAACAAGAAGTCAATATCGTTACCCGTTTTTGAGAAATTTGAGTCGAAAGACAATTTATACCAATTTTTGGTAGAATTTTTTGTAGTTTTTAATTTTTTGTAAAAAAAACTGTCCATTGAATTTTTTTGAAATTTTCACCAGTAGTCAAAAACAACATTTTTCGTAAAATAAAATTATTTTAAAGTAAATATCGTTTTTCCATCTAAGGATATTCGAGTTATAAAATTTTTTTTTATAGTTTTTTTGATTTTACAAAATAACGGTATATTGATTTTTTTCCAAATTCATATCATATTTGTATGACGTCACAATGTGTCGAATAAAATTTATTTCAAGTCAATAGCATTATTTGTTCGTGAGATATTTGAGCCCAACCAAAATTTTCACTTCTTTTTTAAACTGCTATAGTAAAAAAACGACTCATTGAATATTAATAAACGCCCTTTCAGCTTCTTTCGAAGTTATTATCTGTAAAACAAAATTTATTTCAAGTCGATATCTCTACTTGTTCTTCAGATATTGACGGCGAAAAATGGTACCAGAACGTACGTACACACGCACACACAGACATCTCTCTAAAAATAGATCAATGTAGATCCATTATGATACCCTGGAGATTGAGACCCCCATGAAAAAAAAAAACTTATGATAAATCCCTAGAGTCAAGCCCGTAACGGGTGTTGATGAGTTTCAGCAGGCAATAGCCCGAAGTGTCGTAGGGTATTTCTTAGTTATTGAAGAAATGTCTGTTACACTTTCACCTAGGTGAGGAAAAGGCGACACCCTTTTTAAGGGTGTGGTCCTTCCTCAAACTCCACTTAAAAAACCATCCGTCCACCAGGCCCGTAGGAGCAGTGGCTCCATGCAACGTCTGGTGGAAGGGTTTGATAGGATATTGGTTGGTGTATGTGTCCGTTCGTTTGTGTTTGGAGAAGTTTCAAATGTCGTGGTCAGGTTGTTAAAAAAAACTTGAGAATATTCAAGGCATTTAGTAGCGTTAATGAATTTCAACGCGTTTTTGCTTGAAATGTCATGGATTTCTTCGAAATCATTGAAGAAGTGTCTCCCTAGGAGCCTGTTTCTGAGATGGTATAGCACAGGGAAGTGACACAGGTAGTGAGGAGTATTCTCGTGTATATCTACGTCACCACATCCCATATATAAGTCGTCTAAACTGAGTTTCATCTTTATCTTGTGGTAACCCAAGTGGTTGTGACCAGCGGTGATGCTCACGAGAAGAGAGAGAGACTTTTTACTCAGTATCTTGTCTGTCTTTTGTTTGTTGAAACATAGGCCATAATTTTCTGGTTACAGGTTTTTTCGCAGGTTTTTTTAAAAAATTGGGTTTCAAATTCGTAGTATTTAATTATAAACATTTCAAAACAAAATTTCAAAAATATATCACTAGATTCGAAAAATGAGTTTTCAAAAAAAAAAAAAAATTGTTTGAGAAAATTTCAAAATCATATGGGCCTAATATGATTTTCGTAAAAATTTGTATCATCATCATCATCGGCTCGACAACCGGGGTCCGGTCCTGGCCTCCTTCAACAAGTCTCTCCACCTATCCCGGTCTTGAGCCGACGCCATCCAGTTGCGCACCCCAAGGCTTCGGGCGTCCTGGTCTACGCCATCTCTCCAGCGCAAGCATGGTCTACCACGCTGCCGTCTACCATAGAATGTACCACAAAGGACTTTCCGAGCAGGCTCCTCTTCACTCATGCGAGCAAGGTGCCCTGCCCACCGGAGTCTACCGAGCCTAATTTTTGTCACTATGTCTGCTTCAAGGTAGATTGCGTACAATTCATGATTGTACCGTCTCCGGAATCGCCCTTCCTCATATATGGGGCCAACAATTCTCCTTAAGACTTTTCTCTCGAACGCGGCTAAGAGGTCGGAGTGTCTTTTGCTAAGCACCCAAGTCTCGGATCCATACGTGAGTACTGGCAGGACCATGGTCCTGTACAGCAGCAGTTTTGAAGTTATGGTGAGATTTCTGGATTTGAAGAGCTTTGCCAGACTATAGTAGGCTCTTTCGGAATTGAGCAGCCGCCCACGTATTTCTTCTTCTATATTATTATCGGCTGCTACTGTTGACCCAAGGTATTTAAAGGATTGCACCACTTCAAATTCGTGCTCCGCTACCTTGATTGTTTGACCAACTGTTCTTCTCGCATTCGACGCCACCATGTACTTTGGTTTACCTTCACTAATGTGCAGCCCCAGATTTTGTGCCGCCTGCTCGATCTGGATGAAAGAATCGTGTACAGCTTGTTCGGTTCTTCCGATGATGTCAATGTCGTCTGCGTAAGCTAGTATCTGGCTGGACCTGTTGACGATGGTCCCTCTTGTTGCCGTGCCATAGTCACGGATTGCTTTCTCCAACGCCAGGTTGAAGAGGAGGCAGGCCAAACCATACCCTTGTCGGAGTCCATTAAAGATGTTGATTGGTCTGGATTTGTATAGCATTCAAAAACCTTGAGTCGAAATTTTGTAGAAAATCCCTACGTTAGTTTACGGTGCAGGTCCAGACACAGACTGACAAATGGACAGAATTGCTGGACCAACTTTTTTCGCGTTCTTTACATTGCAATGTCAGATTTGATATCTCGAGTTTGATTGTTTTTTTACGAATTTAAAACTTTAAAATGGAACTGGGTGAATGCCTTCATCTGGCCACCTAAGCAGCAAAATCTTTGTTAACTCTTAAAACCTGCACATTGCAATCTCAATTTATTCGATTTATTTTAAAATGCAGAATTAAATATTTCAAATATAAAAGTACACTGCACAAAATTGCCACTTTTACCCTACTCATTTACAAGACTTTTTCTCATTTCTCGTCTTGTATAATTATTAGCAAATGAACTAAAGGGAACTGGATAAAATAATTTAGATTGGGATAGGTAACATTTAGAAGGAAGACTAGAATTCTTTATTTGTTTTTTTTTTTTTTTTTGTTACTTCAATTATGTAAAGACATCTGCTTTTAAAATTGAACAATTTCATCCAATTTGTGTGTCGTAGCAGACATTTTTCTCATTAGATTGAGTGATTGAACAAAAGTAATAGTTTTTTTTTTTGTTTGAAGTAGAAATGATTTAATCAATAATTTAATTCTTCCTTTTTGTGTTTGTTGTTTTTTTTTTTACTTTTCGTTTCTTTTCCAGTTGATTTTTAAGATAGATTCTTAATTATTTTTTTTTTTTTAAAGAAAATGATTTGAAAAAGAAAGAAGACTTAATGTCATATTCGATTTGTGTCTTTCTTAATGAACCTCATTAGCAATGACAAAGGAAGGCGATTAGAAATTAAAGAATTCATGGTGTGATGTACATAATATACTTTGACGTTGAATTAAGCTAAATTGGTTTGATTGCATTCGTAATCATTTAAAATTATATATTAGTAGGTAATGATCTGTAGAATTTATTTAGAAACACAAAATTAAAATTAAAATTAAATTTTAAATTCAACTTTAAATCACATTTTAAACTTTTTTAACTTTCATATTGTACTTTTGAGTTATAGAAAAATTAAAAATACATTTTAAAGAAAGGGTGTTTTTTTTGGAGGTATAGAACTTTGAAATAGAATAACACTAAGATGAATTTTAAAAATTGATTTTATTGGAAAATCTTTTGGCATTATAATTTAAATATAATTTCTGGCATATGACGGACGTAATTTAATCTGCAGTTTCTATTTTTTTTAATAAGCGCGCACTCAAGAGGATTTTATGTACCCTTTATATCCCAGAGACACATAGCGAGCTTTAGGTAAGTAGGAGGGGATTTGAAAGGAGATGTCTGTGAACATTAGTCTTGAATTTCAGTTCATCACAATGAAAGGGAAAGACAGAGCGTGGAAGAGTATTCCACATTCGCGTAGTACGGCTAAAAAACGAATCCCTATACTTGACAGTACGACCGAAATTGGGTTCAAGAGTAAACTGATGAGCACTCCTGGAAGCGCGAGTATTACGGTTAAAAGGTTTAAGGGGAGGAATGCAACTGGCTATTTCATTTGAGCACTTACCGTAAAAGTAACGACAAAAGAGTGAAAGACAGGAAACGTTACGCCGGTGTTCAAGTGACGTAAAAGTATCGATGATGTTTCTGTCTCCGATCATTTTGAAGGCTCGTCTTTGTATGCTGTCCAAGAGACTTAAGTAAGTTTCTGGAGCATCAGCCCAGAGATGGGAGTTATACTCAAGCTTTGGACGTATATAGCTTGTATAGATAATAGCCAGATCGGAACGGGAAAAGAAATTCTTGCAACTCCGAAGGAAACCTAAACATCTTGCGGCATTTTTGGCAACGTTAAGTATTTGATCACTCTACAAATGATGGTTTGTGATACATATACCTAGAATCGCAAGCTGATTGATATTTTTTTCCAACATGTGTGGACGTATATCGGCAATAACGCGGCGAATGTTGTCCTCCAATTGGTCGATCGTTTTGACTTTTTTTGAGGTAGACTAGCGACTTCACTTCCCCACAGAAAATAGTCTAGTAGCGTTAAATCGACCGATCTTGGAGGCCAATTTACTGGTCCAAAACTATGGTGAAAACTATGGCTGCTACCAAACTTTTCCTTCAATAAATCAATTGTGGCACGAGCTGTGTTACATGTTGCGCTTGCGCCATTGTCGAAACCACAGCTCCTGCACATCATGACTGTTCATTTTAGAAACGATAATTTTTCGAAAAAGTAGGTATGGACCAATGATGCCAGCCCATAAAGCACACCAAACAAATAATTTTTATGAATTTAACGGTGTCTCGACATGCACTTGAGGACTATCTTCAATCCAAATACGACAGTTTTGTTTATTGACGTAGCCATTCAAGCGAAAGTGAGCATCGCTAAACGAAATTCTCTTATGAAAATCGGGATCAACGCAATCTTGTTTTGGGTGCATTCACAAAATCTACGCCATTTTGTTCAGCAGTCAGTCAATTCATTTTGAAATGCCAAACCAAAGTAAACACAAATTACTGAACAGCTGTTAAAATGGCCGCCAGTTAAAAAAGTGTTGGCAACAGTGTGCTTTGCAGGGACGAAAAGGAAGAAGAGACAGTCTCTAATCTTCTATGCACCTGTACTGCCCTGTCGTAAAGACGACGAATCCACCTTCTAAGACTTCTAATTCAATGACCCCAGTAATCTGGCAAACTCCGCCATCACTCTTGTCTCCTATACCCTTCATTCATAGTTCCAACTGGTTCAAAGAGTCTATGTGGTATCACAGTGGACCATTTTTTGGTCTAACCGCTTTAACGTAACCTAATCCAAAGTTCTACCTCCCTAAAAAGAAACACCCTTTATTTGTTAAATTTTTGTTTGTAAGGTTCTTAGCATTAGAGGGATTATAATGTAGATATGAACCTACTTAACTTTTTGCCATATTTTAAGACCATTAGACTAAACATTAAAACGCACTTTTAAACCTTCCTATATCTTCGCTCAAAACTAGGAAGCTACTACACCATCTGCCTGAGTAGTTTTATCTACCTTTAAAAAAATAGTACCTACTCATCTGCGAATATCAACCTATCCACAGTATTAAAGGCTTTAACCTCTCACCATCTCACAAGAGGTTCCAAGTTCGCTTTGCCATTATAATTTCCCGAAGAACAACAGAAAATATAACTCTGACATGGCACGTTTACATTTTACTTGATGATGTTGGCTTTTAGTGGGTCCAAAATGTACAAAAAAAAAAAATGGAAGAAGAGAAATCCTGTGGCGAAACACATTTTTTCAATTACTATAACAGTCTTGACAATGTCACCATTTTGTATTAACTTTGCGGAACCGGATGGGGATGGGTTGGTGATGGGGGTGACTCGCAAAATGAACCCACATAATTTTTCACCCTAAATCACCGCAGTTCATCGTGTTGAAGAAGTTAATTTATTGTTAAACCAAAACACTGCCATGGAGTTGACATGAAATCCTTGGGGAAAATATAAGAAGAGCCACACAGTCAATGCTAGTCCTGGTTCCACAAGCAGCTACGGTTAGTTTTCATTTCAAAAAAAAAAAAAAAAATCGATCAAAACTTTTTGAAAAACACACAAAATAAAAAAAAAAAAACTAACATCATTGCAAATACATAAAGCTACAGCATAAAAATGAACACGCTTCACATCCAATGTCTCTCCACATGACTCAATATATAACAGAAACGTTATTAGAGAGTAGACCCCCGACCGATAACAAAAAAGGAAAAAAAAAAACTGAAAGTTTGACGAAATAGCCTCCGGGGAAATTCAAACCTCTTTCTTATATTTCCCTCGCTCTATTAGTAATGAAACAAAAATCGATCCTTGGAAAATTGCAACTGTGCAGCTGGTGAACGAACATCATCTTCGTTGATGCAATTAATCGATTCTCAACGAATTGAATCGATTTGAAAAAAAAAAAAAATGTAAAACTTGTTACACAGTCATTGTGCTGCTCACTAGGACACTAGAGCCATTTCTGAAAGGTTGTTGTGGGAGATGAATTTTTAGGGAACCAAAGGTTATCATGGACAAGGATGACGACCAACGACGGGAGACGACGACAACAACAAGGACAACGTCAAGATAAATGCTTTCAAACCAGATGTGACATGGTTGGTAAAACGTTAAAGAGATGTCCATGTGGCCCTTGTGAAGTATTTTTTTTTTCTTCGGATTGGAATTCCGAATACTTGAAAGTTTATTGGGGTTTTTCAAAAAACTTCAATAGAACGGTGCCCATAGGTAAGTAAAAAAAAAAAAGTTCAAACATAAAAGATGTGCTTCGTTTTGAGTTTTTGACACAAAACATCTAAAGAGATATCATGAAGTGGGTTTTTTTTGTGCGTATGTAGGTTTATACTTTAGAAGGATGTAACTATTGACCGAATAAAAAATAAATAGGAAACATGAAGAAGCCTACGCATTCTTGTTGTTTTTCAAAGTTGCTTAAGGTGAAAATAAAAACGTTGTTATAGTAGTAAAACGGATCGTTTAAATTGGAAAAGTTCTCAAAAAAAACACTTACTTTTATTCTTAATTTAATAATTAATTTTTGTATGAGATATACATCAACAGAGCCTACTAGAGTCTGTCAAAGCTCTTCAAATCCAGAAATCTCACCACAACTTCAAAAGTGCTGCTGTACAAGACCATGGTCCTGCCAGTACTCACGTAAAGATCCGAGACTTGGGTGCTTAGCAAAAGACACTCCGACCTTTTAGCCGCGTTCGAGTGAAAAGTCTTAAGGAGAATTGTTGGCCCCATATGTGAGGGAGGACGATTATGGAGATGGTACAATCATGAATTGCAGGCAATCTACCTTGAATCAGACATAGTGACAAATATTAAGGTCGGTAGACTCCGGTGGGCAGGGCACCTAGCTATAGCATGAGTGAAGAGAAACCGGCTCGGAAAGTCCTTTGTGGTACATTCTATGGTAGACGGCATCGTGGTAGACCATGCTTGCGCTGGAGAGATGGCGTAGACCAGGACGCCCGAAGCCTTGGGGTGCGCAACTGGATGGCTTCGGATCGAGACCAGGATAGGTGGAGAGACTTGTTGAAGGATGCTAGACTGGATCCCGGTTGTAGAGCCGATGATGATGATGAGATGAGGTGTCCCAGATCTTGGAATTTTTAAATTCTAGAACAAAAACGGGTTCCATATTTTATTAACTTCCCATAGGGAGTTATTGTAATCGGTCCGATTTGTCAAATTGAAATTTTTGACATTTCTCGACGTTTCAAGGTCCTTAGAGCCTATATCAATCATTTTTAGAGAGATGTCTGTGTGTGCGTGTGTACGTACGTTCGTACGTCCGTACGTCCGTACGTCTGTACGTCCGTACGTTCTGGTACCATTTTTCGCCGTCAATATCTCAAGAACAAGTAGAGATATCGACTTGAAATACATTTTGTTTTACAGATAATAACTTCGAAAGAAGTTAAAAGGGCGTTTATTAATATTCAATCAGTTGTTTTTTTTTACTATAGCAGTTTAAAAAAGAAGTGAAAATTTTGGTTGGGCTCAAATATCTCACGAACAAATAATGATATTGACTTGAAATAAATTTTATTCGACACATTATGACGTCAGACAAATTTGATATGAATTTGGAAAAAAATCAATATACCGTTATTTTTTAAAATCAAAAAAACTAAAAAAAAATTTTTATAACTCGAATACCCTTAGATGGAAAAACGATATTAACTTTAAAATAATTTTATTTTACGAAAAATGTTGTTTTTGACTACTGGTGAAAATTTCAAAAAAAATCAATGGACAGTTTTTTTACAAAAAATTAAAAACTACAAAAAATTCTACCAAAAATTGGTATAAATTGTCTTTCGACTCAAATTTCTCAAAAACGGGTAACATAACATAATTGTTAGCAACTGATAAAATTTTGACAAATATTGAATGGACAGTTTTTTAACAAAAAATCAAAAACCGTTAAAAATTCTAAAGAAAAGTAGTTACAATTGTATTTCAGCTCTAATATCCTGAGAACGAGCAATGATATTGACTTTGCCATTAGGTATTTAATTTTATACATAATAAAATTTTTTACAGCGGGTATATATCTGACATATACTTAACTGACATTTTAAACAAAAATTTAAACAGAACTAAGAAAATTCCGTTAATAACTGGAAAATATTGTTTTTCGAAGTTTAAAAACTACACCCAAACAAATACCAGCCTTATAAATAAAATAATAATAAAAAAACGCGTGGAAGTTTACCTCCTGGGTCACGTGGAAACAACTTATACATCAACAATCTCTATAATATATGTGCACTTCGTAAATCTCTTTAAATAATTAAAATGCTTTTCAATCTTAAAATAATGATTGTTTGAATTTAAGAGCTAAAGTTTGTTTCGCAGGAAATTTGGTTATTTGAAAAAAACTAAATATAAAGTTTACAAGATCACAAATGGGAAGTTATCAGTGTGGGTCGCACCCAGCCTTTTTTGTCTATTAATAAATTTAAAAAAAAATATTCTTCAATCTTTTTTTTACTAACTTACTAACTTTTCAAATTTTGCCATAGGTTCAAAATTCAAAAAATGTTTTAAAAGCAAAGGTGTCATTATTCTGTATTCAAAAATTCTCTAAGAACAAAATTCTTTGTATAGTTCCATTTTCAATCATTCTGTTTTTCAAAATTCTGTGAATCTAAAATTCTGAATTTCAAAACTCTGTAAATACGAAACCTTGTATTTCAAAATTTGGTATTTCAAAATTTTGTTTTAGAACCATAACAAAAATCATATTCAATGTTTTTCCAAATATATTTACCCAATTAAAAAGTTGTCTTAAAAAACATAAGTCATCGCTAATATTTTAAATTTATCAACAATTAAATTTTGCACGTCATCAAATATGAAGTTGAATTAAAATTTTTTTTTTAATATATTGATCTAATTAATATTTTTTTAATGCCCACTCTGATGCCTGCTCTTGTTGCATAAACTTGCTTAATGCAAACAATTCTGTAAATACCTAAAGGTGAATAAGTATAGAAAGTTAAAACAATCCCAAAAGAAAACATCATGGTGACAACTCAGAACAAAAACTTGCGTTAACTTAGGTACCGTAAAAATTGCTCTCCTTTAAATCACAGCTGTTATTCTGTAGCAATAATTCTTGAAAAAAACTCTTACACAAAAATTAATTTTAACTCAACAGCTTAAACCAAAAACGTGAACGGCCAACGTGGAAACCAAAACCACAAACCAAAATCGAAAAAATCGATTTCAATTAAGCGTTCTCTTCCGCATAACGATTTTCAAAAGAATCACCCAAGGATGTTGGTATTAAGCCATAAAACAAAAGTGAACCCAAAACTTAAAGGAAATAGCAGAGTTGATACACTTTTTGTCTTGCTTTCATTGTGTTTAAAAGAAAATTCCAAGAAAATCATTGAACATACAAAAAAAAAAGAAAAAAAGAAAATGTCGACCTACACGGTCGAACAGACTCACATTCATAAATAAAGTATCTGTTCTGAATTTTATTTTGCAATAAAATCAAAAAAAAAAAAGGAACAGTCTTACAAACTTCCGGATTGGCAATATCCTTAAACTTGAGAAATAAAGTCGCCAGCAAGTCGACATGAACTCAACTTATACAACTTTTTTGCTGCAAAAATATAATTTTTTTTTTTTTGTTTTAAATTTATTCCACGCAAAAAATGTCAACTTTCAAAAGTCCGTCTGTTTGATTTGGCTTTAACCAACATTCAAAAAAAAAATGCAATATCCTTTCCGCTTTAGCTACCCATAAATTATAGTACTGGCATCTGGGTGATTAGAAATTCTACTTGGAACGTCACACTAATTACCTAACGAATGACACCTGTCAATGTGAAAAGAGGACAGTGAGTGAAATATAAGTGGTGGTCAGTTTTAGATCTCCTTCTCTTGGTCCTGATGCTCTTGCCAAGGGATTGAATTGAAAATGGAAGAAAGGAAGGATGCAGGCAAAACAAAAAAAAAAAAAAAAAGGAGCAAGAACTAAATCACTGAAGGCAAATTATATTTCTATAATTTGGTATGCTTGCCAATGCCGCACGAATACAAATCACGACCAGATCCTTCCTGTATAATATGTGCGAGTGGGTTTGTGTGGTTTTCTGGGTCACAGAATCGTGTTTTGATTTGATAAATCGGTCAAAATGAAATTGAGGTGGACCGGATTTCTTTGGCACATGTCACAGAAAGCATTTAGCATACGAAATCTTGATAAAAAGGACCAAATTAGAGAGGCATGTGTATCCTTCATTTTCATAGTAGGTACACCGTAACCGTAAGTCACAATTATTAGAATGTTTCCTTTTTTTTTTTTGCTTTTTAGGGGTAGATAATGTATTGTATTTAATTTCACATTATCTATTTGGGGTTTTTACTTTTTGATCCTTTTTTTTTTGGTATAAAGTATTTTTTAAACAGAAACAAATAAAACTTACGAATGGGACGCACGTACTTGCTCCTATGTGCGATCACATCTGGTGTTTAAGTCTGAGTAAAAAAACTATTAGCTGGATTTATGGAGAAATATACACGATGATTTGCATAAGGTGTGACAAAAGATCAGAGAATTAGGGATAAACCAAGACAAAACAGGAAATCCTATGGAATTATACAAATAATTGTTAATAAAACATCGGCAACACGTACAATGTTATACAATATTTTTTTGTTTGAGGCTAAGACTCCATCCTTCAATTTACTTCTTAAAAAGTTGTTACAGCCCCTAGTTTTTGATAAATTGTTTTGATTTTTTTTGGAATATAAAAAGCCCTTATCAATTTAAGGTCAAACACTGAAAACTTAAATATGTTGAAAAATTGCACTAAATAAAGCAAAATTTTAAGTAAATACAAAGTTTGAACAACATGAAATTAAATAAATTAAATTTTTTAGGATTTATTTCATGGTGGATTTTTCAGTACATTATAATCTATGTAAGATTAACTGAATTTAACCAAAAAATTGTGTTTTAGGAAGCGCCTCACTGTTAACTGAAGAGTTCAAGTGAGGTGGCTGGGATGAAACGCCATATTTTTGTGGACTTCAAGGCCATTGAAATCTAAATCTTTACATTGAAACAACCTTTATTACAATTAAAGAATTTTTTTAAAATAAAATCAACTCCTCATTTGTTTAATAAATAAATTTTCGTTAAAAAACGATATGGTGGCCGAATGGGCGCAAGGACATAAGTCCCCGGGACATAAGTCCCGAATTTTTTTTTTGGGACTTATGTCCCACTTTACTGGGACATAAGTCCCGAATGCGTTTCGGGACTTATGTCCCACCCTATTGAGGCATAAGTTCCGAAAATTTTTGTCGGGACTTATGTCCCACGCATATTTTTGCATGAGCATATAGAAACATTTAAGGCACCTGCCTGGCGACTTAGCATATCCTAAGCGGAGCGACGAAGTCGCGTGAGCGGGTGTGTCCCCGAAAAAGAGAGTTAAAATCTTGAGGACCCGCGAAGCGGGCCACCCAAGGCACTTTCGAACAAAAAAACTATTGACATTTGCGCCTGCCCAGTAAAGTGGGACATAAGTCCCGAAAAAAAAATTCGGGACTTATGTCCCGGGGACTTATGTCCCTGCGCTGCACAGTGCGGTATTTTGATCAAAAACCTGGCCATAAATCAAAAAAAAAATTTACCTCCCAGGATTAAGCTTGTGTCCCATAACATGTAGATAACCAGGCTACTCTTTAGTGAAGTCTATCTATAAATTGGTCACCCCCGTTCGCCACACCATCAGTTGCAACTAGTACAAGTTGAGTAAGCACGATTTTTTTTGCGATTTAAAAAAAAAAAGTGTTTATTTTCTGCGCGTTTTTTTTCAGTCTTAAATTTTTTCAGTCAAAAAATTATTTGTATATCCATCTTAATTTTTTCATATCGATGAGTTGAAGTAATCACTTAAAAAAAATGCACTTTTTTCGCTGTTTTTTTTTCAAACATTAGTGTTTTTGAAATAGCGCAACACGCCGCAACATAGTGTATCATACATTTTATTAAACTTCTGGATATGTAGAACAATCTTGCATTTCAAGAGTTTGCACATGTTTGCACCTAAGAAAAAACAGAGGATTTGAAAAAAACCCTTTAAAACGACCTTTAATAATAGAAGTGATATCCTCTGGTTATGAGATAGATCTTAAAAAATTCGAAAAATTCACGATGGATACTGCTAAACATTATGTAAACTTATATCCATGGCAGCCTATGTCTCCAACAGTGCATAAGATTTTAATTCATTCTGCTAGTGTCATATCCCATGCATTGTTGCCAATCGGTCAGTTGTCCGAAGAAGCCGCGGAAGCTAGAAATAAGCATTTCCGCCAATACAGGGAACACTTTTCACGAAAATTCTCCAGGACGGCATGCAACGAGGATGTGATTAACCTGCTTCTATTGACGTCAGACCCTTATCTCAGTAGTTTAAGGACAAAAAGTAAGACCAAGAAACAGTCGTTTTCAAAGGAGGCTCTCGAATTTTTGACTGTTAATAACAATGATGATGATGATGATGATGATGATGATGATGATGATGATGATGATGATGATGATGATGATGATGATGATGATGATGATGATGATGATGATGATGATGATGATGATGATGATGATGATGATGATGATGATGATGATGATGATGATGATGATGATGATGATGATGATGATGATGATGATGATGATGATGATGATGATGATGATGATGATGATGATGATGATGATGATGATGATGATGATGATGATGATGATGATGATGATGATGATGATGATGATGATGATGATGATGATGATGATGATGATGATGATGATGATGATGATGATGATGATGATGATGATGATGATGATGATGATGATGATGATGATGATGATGATGATGATGATGATGATGATGATGATGATGATGATGATGATGATGATGATGATGATGATGATGATGATGATGATGATGGTGATGATGATGTTTTTGATGATATTTTTGAAGATGTTTATGATGATGTTAATGATGAAAGATGAAGAATAAATAATAAAATATAAACTAGAAAATTCAATTAATCCAGGTCTTCTTTTATTACCTACTTGCATATAAGACAAAAAAGATTAATCTCTTTATTGAGTAATTGACCTGTAATCATAAAATATACAACTAAAACTAATCCCCATCTCAAATTTTGGATTAAAAGAGTCGCAGGTATTTTAAATTGGCTACCTGCATTAAGAAAATTTCCGGTTGTAAATCCACTCATAAAAAAAATCGAAAAAAGAGGTTTTCTGGGAAAAAAGTATCTTTCAGTATTTTTCTAATTTCTTAGAAACTATAATATTTATTGGAATAAGGTTTTTAGTATTTGAATAAAAATTTATTAGGCCATTGAAAATTGAAATAAAAAATGTCCTAAAATTGCAAAACTTTATAAAAAATCAATTAAAAAACGAATTTTTTTTTTTCTAAATTTCATCCTAAAAACTTAATTTCTCAAAAACTATTTGATAAAACAACTTGCATCAAAAAACAAAATAAAGAATGAAATATTAGCTTTAAAAAAAGTTATAGCACAGTATTTTACGTGCTTTCTTTGATTTTTAATAATTTTTTTCTCTTGGCTAATCGCGAGGTAAGTGGGTAAGCACTTAAGTGGGTTTTACTGTACCCAAAAAATGAAAATTTATCCTTCCAAATAACTTTTTAGTCATTTGGTACCTATTTGATGTGAAAAATGTGCCTAAATATTTTTGGCCAGGTTTTTGATCAAAATACCGCACTGTGCGCCGGCCGAACGACACAAGATACTGTTGTAAAGAATGTAGTTTTCAGCTCAGGTAATAGGACTCTTTTAATTCGACTTAAGAACAAAATTTTTTCCAAGATTTGTTCTTAACATGAATGAATAAAATATTGGGGAATAATGAACTGCGAGAGTTATTTTGTGAGGCATAAAATTTATAAAAATAAATTTTTTTTTTTAATTATAAAATAAATAAATTTATAAAAATTCGTGTCATCGCACTTCATACGGCTATAGCGCATATGAGTAAACTCCATACCAACCCATTTCATACCGAGGGATAGTTCAAACCAAAATGCAAAATACACTCAACATCGTACCTACCTCAATTCCTATAGTGTGTCCAAGCAGAATGGTTGTGGCCACGTTTTCACGTTTCGATTTTTTTTTCTTTTGGTATGAAGTGTCCCTCAATATAAATACATAGTATGTATGTTCTGGTATGAGCAGAATTTTTACGAAATTTGCAGAATTTTGAAATACAGTATTTTAAACAACCAGAATTTTAACAAACAGTATTTTGCCAGTGCAGCATTTTGCACATACAGAATTTTGACATAAAATACAGTATTCAGACATACACTATTTTGAATACAGTATTTTGCTGCATAATGTATGCGACTCAAGCCCCAACCCATTGTCAAATATTCTTGTTTCGTCTAGAGATTGGTTTAGGAGAGTAACTGATTTCATATGCCTCCTGTTTAACTCCACTACTAAAATCAGGGTTTTCAAAGTCTATATTTAAAAATTCTGTTAATGATAAAAAAAAACTATTCTGATATCGAAAAAAAAGTATCCACTTTTTTCATTATCAAAACAATTTTGAAATACAGACTTTGGTTTTTTTTCATAACCTTGGAATAGATAATTTCAGTTTACAGAATTTTTTGAAATTGCTTTTTGGTACTCACACAATTTTGATAAAAAAGACAGAATCTGGAAATAAAAAATTTTTAAATGCAGACTTTTGGAATACAGAATTTTCTTCTTTTCAGAACTTTAATTCAAAAATTATAATGATAGTAAACTCTTTTTTTTTCATAATTTTCAAAGAAGTTGTTTTTGAGAAATATTTAAAACTTTAGTTAGTTGCCTACTCCTTTGGAGATTGTACTTTAAAACTTCATCGTTGGGCACCCATCATTGGAAGTTTCTTCAACATTCGGCTTTAAAAATCCGACGTCACTATTTTAACTTTTAAGTCTAAGTCTTTTTGAATATAATAATTTTGATATTTCAAGAAAATTTCCACCAAAGTATGTTATTTTCTTCCTGATTGTTGTTTTGTACTTTTTTTTCTCTACTCACTTAAATTAAACACTCGTTTATACATTGATTTATGTTTATTGGTTTGTAAAATACAAAAAAAATCTTTGAAACAAATTCCCAGAAGTTTGATAAAAAAAAAAGTTTCGAATTTGTTTATTTTTTTTTATATTCCCAGAACCAAACAAAAGTAAATGCAAAGCTATATCTTTATTTTCGTCCTTTTCATATTTTAATAAAATACATACATAGATACATTTCAATAAAACCGTGTTTACCAGTTTCCAGGTTTAAATTCTGAAATGAAAAGAAAAAAAAAATCGCTTGACTAAAGTTTGAGATTTCACTTTTTTCGTAAACAGTCCATTGTCCACATAAAAATAAAAAGAATACAAAATAATAACATACATATCTTCTTCTATCATTTTCTTCTGTCATATGCTTTGACAAATAAACACCAATAAATTTATTCAAAATATTCTTGAAGTCACAAAAAAAATCCGCTTAGGTTTCTAAGTAATACCGTTGGTACCTTCTATCGCACGTATTAAAAAAAAAAAAGTAGTATAAGGAAAAAGCAGAAAAAACTTTTTACTTCCTCATTTCTTCATCGCCATTTTTTTTCATCCGTGCTCGTATGAACTATACATGCCTTCATAACATTCTTATTTCCATAAATTTTTTGATAAAAAAAAATATCTTTACAATGATTCATTTTTTCTATAAAAATAAATCCCCAGATTGGGGAGCAATTTGTTTTGTGGGAAGACCAAGGACGGTACTGATAAAAAAAAAAACGCACAACAAAAAACTTATCAATGGATCCATTCTTCATTACTTTATTACCCTTTTGGGTATATATAAATGTCAAACATAGGCCATCTTTTCTTTAGTTGTGGGTATGGAATAATATAAGTTTAAGTTTGGGTATTGTTTATGTAAATGGGCTTTAAACATTTATATACGACTTTATGTTCCTCTGTCTGTATAAAGTTGTATTTTTGCGGAAAGTGGTTGTTTTTCATTTTTTTTTTTTAAATCTTACGAAATGAACATTTATTTCTTGTTGTAGAAGACTATAGTAAATATTGTAATATACCAAGTTCAAGGACGTTAAGAATGTCTGGTCTTTAGTACCTTTTGTATGGTTAATCCTATAAAGGAGAATTGATTGTTTTTTGTCTTGGTTAAAATTAGGTTGTGACCATAAATAAAACTATAAAGTTTGTTCTGCAAAGATCAGCTTTTTATGTTAAACAATGCTTCTAAAATAATTCACATCCATTTAAACATTAAATGAAAACAGATTTAAGGATTGTTTAAATCTGATTTAGGGGAAATTAAGATAAAAATAAATGTTTCTCGAACGAATTCCTAATAAACTAACTCCGAATAAAATTGGGATTTGTTTCATCACGCACTAAAATTCATTAATCATTATATTTGGAATTAATACTTAACAGAAAAAACTGGTTATCTTGTAACATCTTGTAATATCTTCCAAGATATTTTAATGAACTATGAACCAAAATACATAAAAAAAATGAAGTTTAAAGAAAAAAATTTATGAAAAAAATTAAATAAAAAATTTAATAATTTTTTTTAAAGAATTTTGAGTCGAATATGTTCAATAAAAAAATTATCTGTTTTCAACAAAAACAATATTTAAAAATAATTTTCAATGATTGTTGGAAAAAAATTAATTAAATTTTTTAAAAAGATTTCCATAGTGTGCTAAATTTAATTCAATTTTTTTTTTAATTAAAACTGCGAAAAATACAATTTTTTGTTAGCTGTCTAAAACCAAATCTTGGAATATTAAATAAATGTAACTATTTTAATAAGGCATAATCGTTTGGAACTAGCTGATTTACTAACTAACAAAAAGTTTTTGAGAAAAATTAGAATTAAATAAATAATAAAATAAATAAAAACATGTAATCTAAAAAAAAATTTAACTATTTCTTTTTTAATTAAATTATTTCTTTCTGTATAAGTAATTTAATCTTTTTATTTATCCAAAATGTTCGACTCACAAAATGTTTAAAAATAATTTAATTTTTTTTTCCAAAATTATTTTCAAGATAGGAGCATTCAATTTTTTTTTGAACTACTTAAAGGCATTAGTGGCTTTGACTGGCTAATTTTTTTGGAATTAGTAGTAATTTGACTTTTATTTGTTTTTCTAAAAAAAGAACCTTTTTGGGAGAAAGTATGATAACCGGGGCGCCGAGAAATGATAACGGATTTTTGCAGTCTATCTCCTCCCCTTTTAGGCGTTAGGGGCAATTTGAAAAATATGTACGTTAAATGGAAAACAAATAAAATGCTGAGCGAGTTCTTAAAATAATGACTTGATTTAAGTTATTTTATTAAGAATCGCATAAATCGTGTTTAATTTTTAATGATTCTCTGACATATTAATTTTTTAGGGTCCCATTATATAGTTAAAAATAATGTTTTTTGTTTTGGTAAAGTTAATCTTTAAAACAATCATTAACATTTTTTTGGGTGGCAATTTTTCTAAGAACGAAAGAATAAACCCCAATTCTGTCCTTCTTTTCAAAAATGTTTGTTTTGATATTAAATTGGTTTAATGAACGTGCCAATATTGGCTGAAAACCAGATGGTTTTATTGTTTTTATTATGAAAACTGAGAATTACACAAATCTTGCCAACCTCTCAGCTTTTGGATCCTTCTTAGAATTTTACAAAAATAACCAGTAAATGAAGTTTTAGAGTATTTAATATTTTGTCAATCCATTATTGATCTACAATTTATATTTTCGTCACAAAAAAAAAAATAAAAAAATTGAAATTCGTTGTAATCAATTGCCTTATAAGTCCTTTTCTGACCATACTGCTGAAATATACAATTTTTCCGACATTGATATGGACTCTCATTGTAGTGTTGGTGATGTGTTTCAGACATTCACCGAGTATTCGTTAGAAAAGGATCTTGCAGGCGATGTTGGAGGAGACTCATGCATCTATAGTTGATGCAATCCACAGAGGTTCCTTTCTTTAGGATCCCAGCTGACTTTTTATTGCGTACTCAAGGCATTACTTTATTTATTATTTAGTTATTTTTTTTGACAAATTATTTTAATACAATTTTTATTTTTTACAAAAGCTTTTCCAGCATAATATGTTTGTTGACATTTTTTTATGACAAACATTTTTTCATCAATTTTTTATTTGATTTCGCATCTACCCAGATTGAGTCATACTATGTCAAGAATATACCTCTCCCTTCAGCTTATTTTTCTGAACCTTATAATGTTAATACTAAATTATTAAGAAAACAAAAATAAATTTGATACCAATGCAATTAAATGACAATAAATGCGTATTCGCCAGAGTGTACCACATTTTTATGATCTTTGTTTATTGATCTACTTTTTAAAAAATACTATTCAAATTACTATTTTAATTATAAGTAAGTAATTATTTAATTACATGGCAATAATATTTATGTCAATTTTGTAAATACAAATATTTTATTTTAAATTATTAATTTATCAATTAGCTTTTCTTTCACATAATATAAAATTATCTCTTCTCTTTAAAAAAAAAATAAAATTATGCTGAAAGCCCGAAACGTAATGCGTAGAAATATTACAAGATAATTTCATTGAAACCGTTTGTATCTAGAAAATTAAATTTCAGCTCCTTATGACCTTGCTTACCAAACAATAAAAAAAAAGATACGACAAAACCGAATAATCAAAACAATCTCATGCAAACCACAAAAAAAATAATATTCTGTTAAAGTTAAAATTATCAAAACAATAATAAGAAAGCAAACTCCAGTTGAAAAAGGTTAAATAATATTTTTGTATAACGTTTTTGGCAAAAAGGACCCGTGATAAAAAGTTCAAAGTAAATGTTAACTCTAAAAACGATGACCTGAATCTAGGCCAAGTACAAGGTTAGAAAAATAAATCTCTTTGAAAATTTATTCCATTTAGCGAGCATCTATTTATCTCGGCAATCATTGTCCATTATTCCACAGAAAAAGAAATGACCAACGTTACTATATTCGCAAGCTGTTCAGTGTCCCCATGTCCAGTCCAGGACCCAATTCCAATGCAGACTAACGAATTTTTTTCACAGATGAATGTTCTGTAAATGAAATTCTCCGTTTCAGTGTTATTTGCTTAAACATTTATTGAGAAATATTGCAGGAATGCTCCTTGCTTTGTGAATAATAAAAATTCATTTGATGATTACTTAGGGTTATTTTTTTTTCTCCATTTTATTTATGAATGCAGATTTTTGTTTTTGTTAAATAGAATTATTGCCAAAAATGTTTCCCATCAGAAAGTATTTCAGTAAAGTAAAAAGTAATTAAGAAAATAGAACAGCTTTACGATAAGACAGGAATAGGAGGGTAAAAGAGTATGAAATTGGAAAAAATTCAGAACAGTCTGATGTTACAGTAAAAAAGGGCACGAGCACTCGACCCTGAGAATATAGTTCGTGAAAGCATAATCCGTTCTGTATCATGGAATGCAAGAGTTCCAAATTAAAAATGGATATGATTTCGTAAGTAAATTGTTCAAAAATGGCAACAGTTTTTTGAAGGACTAACCTGTAAGCACTTGGCGAAGAACGATCGAAGAGGAGTCAGCACAACAATTGGGGAAGAGTATAAAACGCATAGTCACAAAAAAAAATTAAAACTGTTAATATTGAATTTAAATAAAATTTAAATCTAATCTTAATCAAATGCAGTTAATCCAAGGACCTCTAAGTCACTGTGGACCACCAAAACGTGCACAGTAATTATTGGTCACTTACCACCGAGCTGTCACAAGCTCTCATACCATTAATTTAACCTAAATTTTGTTCTTAAATTCAAACCGTCTTCATAGCTGTTTTTATAGAAAAAAAAATTATTTCAAGACTCACTGCATATTATTTAGTCATAATTTTAACTTTTTAACACCTTTCATAAGAAAATTAAAGTTTGCAAAGTACCTACATTCTTTTATGAGGGGGGGGGGGGGAAAGAGAAAGAAAAAAAGTTCACAAAATATAATTTTACGACTTAAAAAATATCCAAAAACTTTGTCCTCAAAAACGTTTCGTCACTGACCCATAACGTTATTAGAATGTTCCCCCTACTATTATACTTCTTCCCAGGGATAACAAAACGTTGCGATGGAGGAGTTTTCAAAAAGTTCACCAACTATAAGCTTTGGTAAATTAAATCTAGAAGAATTGAATTTGGTCATAAATGCGGTACTCCTGATGCTCCTTCTGTATATGTGCAACGTAAAAATGTTCACATATATTTTTGTAGGTTATGTGACCAAGGTATTTTTTTTTGTCGGTATCGTCGTCGCCTGTACACTATAGATTTGATGTCCCATGCAGTATTCATAGGAAGCTACAAAAATATAAATATAAAAAGAATAAGAAAATTCTAAAAGGAAAAGTTTATATGAAAGGCGAATATTGCACCTAATTCTGGTTAAATTTGGCTTGTACGGTAAGTACAGCGGAAACTGTTATAAACCATTAAATATTTCAAGTTTTTATCTTCTTTTTAGCTACTCTATGCCACATGCAAAGGTGTACCTGGATGAGTCCTGAGTCCTCCAAAAGAATGGAAACTACTTTAAAACCGACATCACCACGATAACCGAACATAATTTAGTTAAGTCTATTACTTTACTGCGGTCTTGCTTATCCTCTCGAGTTGCTTTTGTTTAAGGATTAAGGTATTTTCAGTAGCTATAGGTGAAAATGGTGATGTTATTATAGGTTTTGTGTTCAGGAATAGTATAGAAGAAGTTATATATAAATTTAACACAAAAAAACACACCTTTTGCTGGCGAAAACAGAATCAACCAAAATATGTAGGTACGAGCTTTTTATTTGTCGATGAATATTTTTATGCAGTCATCAGTGGAGACAATACTTCCAAAATATTGAAAATTGTCTACACTGGTTATCCAGAAATAAAGCTCCGTCAAGATAGCGGCACCAGGAGAGAAATTCCGCATTGATGCAACAATTTGTTGCTTCATCGAACAGATGGGAAAGAGTGTCAATCCTTCTGTTCTTGATTTCAGTTATTGTTCGTTCGTTTATTGACGTTTGCGCAGTGCAGATGTTTGAGATGTGAGTGCAGAGTCCACTGAATTCTTTCGTTTGCAGTCGACAAAGCAGCATGCAGTACATCACTAATGAACAACAAGAAGATTATTGGTGATAGTACCTATACAGCCTTGCCTAAACCCCAATGGATTTCAAACTCGTGCGACAACCTTCCTGTGTGCAGAATAAAACATTTGGATCCATATGGGATGCCCCTTCTACACTAAATAAGCCAGAAAGATTCTCTTTTGACACTTTCGAACATCTTTTCAACAGGTGAAGTGGTGATCGATGTAGTTGATACAGGAAAACATCCAGTGCGATGAATTCTGCTTTTTAATTGAGATGGACTTTTATTCGCCCCAGATCGATTCTTCCAACTACCTTCGCTAACTTGACACTCATTGACGTAGCCATAGAATGCTCTACCGGCTCGGAAAGTCCTTTGTGGTACATTCTATATGGTAGACGGCAGCGTGGTAGACCATGCTTGCGCTGGATGCACAACTGGACGGCGTCGCTTCAAGACTTGTTGAAGGAGGCCAGGACCGGACCCCGGTTGTCGAGCCGATGATCACGATGATACAATCAAAAGTGAGCTTCATCGCTAAACAAAATTAACTTGTGAAAATCGGGATCAACGGCAATCTTGTTCTGGGTCCATTCACCGCTGAAGTCTGCTTTATGTCTATTTGTGTTGAAATGTCAAACAGCAAACTAAACACAAATCACTTGACAGCTGTTAAAATGGGCGCCATTTAAAAAAAAATTGTTACCAACTTAAAGTTCTATACTTCTAAAGAAAACGCCTTCTAAAAAAATCGAAAGATCGGGTTTGACATTGAAAAGTGAGATAGCCGGATTTTTTCTAACTTGCGTCTTGCGCTGAGTAAGCGGGATCGATTCGAACCAACCCCATTCCAGCTCGACGTCAATTAATAAATATTATACCTCTGTAATTGTATTAAGGAAGGCGATTAATGGATCGGTCATATGGTTCCACGGTTCTACTTGTCGTCCATTTTCATCATCATCATCATCATCATCATCATCGGCTCGACAACCGGGGTCCGGTCCTGGCCTCCTTCAACAAGTCTTTCCACCTATCCCGGTCTTGAGCCGACGCGACGCCATCCCAAGGCTTCGGGTGTCTTGGTCTACGCCATCTCTCCAACGCAAGCATGGTCTACCACGCTGCCGTCTACCATAGAATGTACCACAAAGAACTTTCCGAGCAGGCTCCTCTTCACTCATGCGAGATAGGTGCTCTGCCCATCTTAGTCTACCGAGCTTAATTTTTGTCACTATGTCTGCTTCAAGGTAGATTGCGTACAATTCATGATTGTACCGTCTCCGGAATCGTCCTTCCTCACATATGGGGTCAAGAATTCTCCTTAAGACTTTTCTCTCGAACGCGGCTAAGAGTTCGAAGTGTCTTTTGCTAAGCACCCAAGTCTCGAATCCATACGTGAGTACTGGTAGGACCATAGTCCTGTACAGCAGCAGTTTTGAAGTTATGGTGAGATTTCTGGATTTGAAGAGCTTTGACAGTCGTCCATTTTACTCTGACAAAATATATTACAAACGAATTGTTGTAGGTATACACGTTTTCCTGTATCATCTTCAGCACTTTTGTAAAGCCTTGATGCTAGATTAGATGCATTAGCCTCTCTGTTCGATTTAAAATTTTATTAGGTCAGGTGGATGAAACAGCAAATCAATAAAACCCCTTTCCATCATGTAACCCACCTGTCAGATTTATTTATTCAGTGAATCTAAAACCGTTTGAGTTAACTCAGGATTGAAATTGGAATAACTGCCTTCAGATTTTATTTCCGGCTTACCTACGAAAATAATAAGAGCTCGCACTAAAACAAACTGGGCTTATCAATGTAAACCCTTTTGATGAGCTATTCCATCGATATGGAAAAATTGTTGATATCTAGTGGAGCGGTACACTTGATGAAGCTTTTGTTGATTTCCCTCTGTGTGTGCGAGTAATTTGTATGCGAGCTTTCAAAAAAAAAAAAAAATAGAAAAAATAAACAAAGCCATAAAGGATAAGCCAAATCCCATGGACATCAAATATCCTTAGTTTTCTGGTGACGCTGACAAAAAATACGTTAGATATATACCAACGAATTTCCATTTTATCAGTGACTGACTAAGCAATCGCTAATGGCTCCCTGCACCATAAACCCCATTTTTGCATAAAATGACAAACAAAAAAAAACCATAGAAAACGCAAACTCACACCACAAAAAGAAGCAAATAATGTAGATAACCAAACGCAATTGCAAGGACGATCAACTTTTTGCACTTTTTCTGACAAAGGACGCAATGGCGGCTGGGGCGCTGGCTGCGCGGCGGTGCGGTGGTGAGAGGCGGCAATGATGGCAATAGGGAACGGCAACAGCAAACATGGAAGCAAACACTGATGCTGTGTCTCTGTGGTTCATTTCTAAAACGTAGTTTTCGAAAAGTTTAGGGATTCATCGGTATGATGTGGGTTGGGTACTGTAGGAGCGATGCGGAATGGGATACGGGATGTTTGCAAGTTGTGCAAATGAAATTAAAAGCACGAAAGTCAGACCAAATTAATGAAAAACAGGAACACAAAACACGTTCTGTTTATGTCTGGCCGCAAACTGAGCCGAGCTGGAGCGGGGCAGAGTCTCCCAGAGTCCTGACTCCTGAGTGGCCTAACAACAAAGGCGTGTAGCGAGGAAGGAAGGTGAGATATTATGTAGGTTATAGGTTATGTTGTGTAGGTATAGGAGTCACAACAGTTCAGTGGCTAATTTGAGAGGAAGGACGAAGAAGAAGAGAAGCATTATTTTCTATGTGGTGTAGAGGGGAGAACAAATCGGGACAAGAATCGGTTACGGGAAGGAATTCAGTAGCAAACAAGTGCAACAACAAAAACAAAGGTTTATAATTATGGTTCGTTGACCATGACAAATTAATTTAGTTTGTGTGTTAATTTTGTTTTACTTTTGGTGTTTCGTGTTTGGGGATGGAACTGAAAGTTTTTTTTTTGTTTCGTTTTATTTTTTTTTGTTTTTTGTTTTAATAAAAAGTTTAGCTGGAGACTGGGGGTTCTCTTCCAAAAAAAAAAAATTAAGGTGAACAAAAAACAAGCAAAGTGAAAAACAAAGTTTTGTTTTTTTGTAAACCATGATGTTGTGGAATATGCGTTTGACACGTGCTAGAAAAAAAGAAATGATTACCTTCCTATAATAGAATTCATCTTGTTGTATAAGAATCAAAGACTTTGAGTGGTTGTTTGTTGTGAACTTTGAATGAAAAAAAGATAAAAGGAAGATACAAATTATTTTCCTACATTTATGTAAAAGAATAAAAAATATTTTTCATAGGCTGAAGCTTCACATGGATAATAATTGAATTATAGAAAAAAGGCTATGGATAAATTTTGCATATCGGAAATTGGCAAATAATTTAAATTCTCGGAAAATGTTGGTTTTTTTCTTCATAATAATATTATGTACCAGATTGGTGTTGAATTTTTCTTTGTAGGTGTATTATATTATGTTACCGTAAATTTCCGAGGTGGGGAAATTCTAGAATTTACCGGTAAGAGTTGTGTGAGCGAGGTAGGTAATTAAAATGTTTGGATCCTGGGATCTAGCGAGTCAGGCAAGGTAACTACTTTAAAAAAAAAAAAAAAAATTACGAATGGTGCCAAAAAATTTTAGGTCTTACTTTTAAATTGTAGGTACAATTTAATCGTTTTGGAAACGTAGAGTAACATACACTTAGTCATGAAAGAAAGTATACACTGACCTTAAAATTACCTGCACATCAGTAATTTTAGACATAATTTTCTAGCTACTCGTTACTTTCCATTTGCTAGGCGCTACTTGTTATTCAATATTTGGTCTAACCTTTCGCGATACTCGCTACTTCTATTTCTTCATGAGGCTGGCGAATAAACCAATACGAGACTTTCCAAGACTCTCGGTGGTCTTTCTAATAAAAAAATTCATGTGAAGATTCTGGCACCCTGTAGATTGCCATATTATTGCATTGTTCCGACAAGACACTTGATTTTCTTGAAACTAAACGAGACTTCAAAAATCATCTCACCGTCTCGTCTCCATCCCAGCCTTAAGGTTACCCTAAACGACGAACATGCTCACCGAACATGATAGTTCGCTTTTCCCCCTACACGGCGAACACATTTTACGAACATTCATTTCGTTCCCATTCTCCAAAGTATAAACATCATGTGCGACAAAGAAGCGCAACAACAAAGTTCACAGCAAAAATGAGGTTTGCTCGCGAACATGGCCCTACTCGGCGAAGACAACGAACACGAGAAAATCAGTATGTGTCGCCAACAACAATCCGTTCGCGAATTAACCCCTACACGACGAATAATATAGCGAGCATGAGCATGTTCGGTGAGTATGTTCGTCGTTAAAATCCACCTTTACTCGCTTATAGCGAGTTAGGTTATTAAAGGGTAGCAAGTTGTGAGTAGTTAGTAGCGGGGTACGATTAACTAACAAATAAGATCGAGAATCAATAATTGCGAATCAAGAATCGAGTAACGAGCTGAACGAAGTGGGTATCGATTACCTAGGAACGAGTATTGAGTATCGAACAACGAGTCACAAGACGCGGGTAACACGTAGATAGAAACGAGTAGTAAAAAGCAGGTAGCAAGGAGGAACTAACCAACAGCAACTAGCGAGTAGGAAAAATATCACAATGTAAAAGTATCTCTTTCGGAGTAAAAATTAATTAAAATGACTCTATAAGGTTCGATATTTGCAAAATACCCTTTTCATAATACATACCACTTTTTTATCATCCTGCAAACCTTGATGGATAGTTACTAAAGGACACAATATTCTGTTTCCGCTAAAAAGTACCCAACGAGTAAGTTTTTTCCGACAAAGTATATTTTCTTCAACAGCCAACAAAAGATCACAGAAGTTAGATTCAAAAACTGAGTATTTCGATAAAATTTCAGCATCAGTGTGGTTATATTTTACCAAATCTAAATCTTTAATTAACAAAACCCACAGTAAAAGTGTAAAAAGTATCTTTGTATGGAAGCTTATGAGAACTTTTTAACTGTTTTGTTATAAAACCACAATTTTTTCTCTTCATTATCAAAAAATGTATATCCATTTGCATAAACACAAAATCAGCTTTCATTAATAAATTGTTCAAAATGTCATTATCCTTGATGGCCAAGAAATATTAATTTATTATCATCATCATCATCTGAACGGCATTCATTTTAAGCTTATCCTCCACAACCAGTTCGAAAATAGTGCACATATATTCTCGGTCTTTCCAATATACATTTCTATGCAAATCCGACAGGAGGAGGTTGCCCAAAAAAAAAAACCAAATAAGAGAGAAGGACAAAAGAACAAAATACAACGAAAAAGGAACACAAAAAAAAAAAAACTTCAAAATCGAATTATATTTGCTCGCTGAAATAATGCCAAAGTATCTGGAACCATGCCAAAGCGGATAGACTTTCCGTTTCCGTTATAGTGCAACTACGAGTATACTAAAACCGAAGGGCGACATGCCAGGGAAGAACAATGTGACAATGCGATTAATGATATTGAATTTTTTTTTTTCTTTTGGAAACGGAGTTAAGAGTATCGTTTTCACTATAAGCACTATCCGGATCCGCCTCGTTTCCCATATACATTTGGTTATCAAGTGTCAATTGTTGGTGTTCACCTTTAAACACGATTAAATGGGTCACCAAATTTTGTATCTTATTCGGTAGTGTTCTTTTTTTTTACGGGTAATTTCATTATATGCTTTTGCCTTTTACCTTAAGTAGGGAAACCAAATTAAAAAAAAAAAATACAACGAAACCATTTCAGCACTATAAAGGGTATAGCGGAAATTGCATGGGAGAATATAGAGGATGGAAAATTAAAGAGCAGACATAAGATTACTTCCATTTTCAAACACAGCAGTAATTTCATTCTCTTGAACAAGATGGCTCTAATTTTAGACCAGTCGAGTCGGACGAATGTAGAATTTGAAATTCAAAAAATAAGAGGATTTTTTTTTATTTTGATAGTTAAAGAAATCCCTAATGAGCAAAAAAAAAGTTTCCTTCCACCTGGACTTTTTGCGTTGGCCGTCATTTTGAATTTTAGAAAAAGTGGTAAATTTTTTATTGTTATTTCTTCGTCGTCATAGAATGGCATAATTCAAACAGGTTTCGCATTGGTTTAGAAAAGTATAGAAGTTATTTTTGAATAAAAAAAATAAAGTAGTAAGATATGAACTTGGTGCTAAGTTAAAGAAAGATTAGCATCAGAGAAAAAAATTAATTCCTAAAATACCCCAAAAATTAATTTTGAGCCTAGTTTGATCTATCATAAAAAGAAAAATTTTTGAAAAAAAGGTTAAATCTTTAGAGCCTTTTTTTGTATATATTTTTTATACCTATGTATATAAATGTTTCAAACATTTTTAAGAGAAAAAAATATTATGTTGGTTCTTAGTATGTATTTAAAATTTTATACACTTAAAAACAACATTTTCAAAAAATATCTACCGTTTTCAAAATATGTATTGAGTTAATTTTTTTTTTCTAAATTCAAAAATATGTTTCTGGAAATTTTGACATGGTTTTTTAGTAGGAGTGAATCGAAAACTAAATGTGGCTTTGGCATATTTGGAAAAATATTTGAAAGGTACACCGCTATTTTTTGTATCTAAACAAATCAAGTTCACCCCTAGCGAATTACCTAGAAAAATAAAGTTTTATGTTTCAAGAAAATCGCTTAAGTTGTTTATGATGAAGGCCGACTTCGAAAAGACAGACCGACGTTTTCTGTATCATCGTAATTTTAAGTGTGATTAATATCTTCAGTTCGATTTTTTTAAGAATCCAAAACTTGTCCTACAGTAGCTAATAGCTATAGTCGCAAGTAAAAAATTTCCGTCCGTTGCTTTTCACTAATCAAATTGGACGATTTTTTTCAGAATACTCGTATAACTAGTTCGTGTTTAAAATGTTCCAATTCCAAAAAAAAAGTTATTTATTGCATCCTTTCCTAATTTTTGAATGTGATTTATTTTCAATTTATGACCTTTTTAAGGGTTGCTTTTAAATTACATTACAAATCTCGAAAAAAAAATATTTTTTAATTTTTTTTTTAATTTAAAAAATATTATTTCCGGTTAATTTTCTTAGTTTTTTTTTTAACTTTTTTAATGCTTACCCAATTAAAAAAACATTTCAAAGGTCAATTTTTATATCTGATAAAAGTTAGATATGTTTTAACCGTTTTTATCATTTATATGGCAAAGTTGTTTGTTTATTCTAAAATTTAGTTCTGTGTAAAATATCAAGGAAGTTATTAAAAAACTAAAAAAAGGTATCAAACTTAGGTATTAAAAAATTGAGTAAGCCGTTTTCTAAATATTGAATTTTCAAAAAAATATTCATACTTATTTTAATACTTTTTTTTACAATACTCTATATGTACATATATATTTGTATATACATAGAAAAATATATGTAGGTATATATTCTTTTCGTCTTCACCATCCCAGTAATGTCAAGTTTGATGAACATCTCCAAATTAATTTTTTTTATTTTAACTGGAGATGTTGATCAAACGACATAACTGGGATGCTGAAGATGAAGAAAATATATACATACATATATTATAGAAAACACTCACCAAGACTTGCGGCAAGTAAAAATTATTTCAAAATTGAAATGTGCAGTAGATATAACAGATAATTGTTTTATTTCTCAAATAATAATTTGATTGTTGTAAATGTAACGAAAAATAAAAGTATTTCAAAAACATTTTTAAGTGGAATGAAAAATTGAAGAAAAAATGAAGGAAATCGAAATCGATTTTTTTTTTGATTCGGTTAACCGGTTTTTTTGGTGTTTTTTCGGTCACGGTTAAAAACGTTTTTTTTTTTGTAAAACTAAATAACTTGTTGCCGATTATTTTGTTTGAAACTTAAATCAATTTCAACGAAAATTTTTTTTTAAATATTGACAAAGTCTGCAAAACCAATTATTTTAAAATCCGGTTATTTTACATTATTAAAACAGCCCGGTTAAACTGGAGCGTAAATAGGTGAAAAAAAAACAAAAACCCCTTATTTTGCAATAATCGCTGAATGGAATCAAAATAATAATGTATGTATGTATGTTATTATTATTATTATTATTTGAAGCTTTATTTGCCAATTTTTAAAATTTTACATATACATACATAGTTCTTATAAAATATAAAAATTAAATAATATTTACTTATCTTACAAATAATCATTCTAAATATTTCGGTACATAAATATATTTTTATTTCTATCTGTTTTTCAATTTAAATGTGTCTTTCAATTTCTGGCATAAGCCTCCCCCATTGTCGTCCATATAGCCCTGTTTTTGGCATCATTATACCAATTATTGTTATATTGGTTCAGATCGTCAACCCATCTTTTTTTCGGGCGCCCTCTTGGCCTGCACTCGTCAAAAAAGGTCCATTTTGTTGCGATTTTTGTCCATCTTTGGTCTATTGTTCTAGATATATGACCTGCCCAGCTCCATTTTAATTGTTTCGTCCGTTGTATTACGTCTATTATGTTTGTTCTTCGTCTTATTTCTTCGTTATTTATTCTTTGTATTTGTCATATGTTCAAAAGATTTCGTTCCATTTTTGTTTGGCATATTCTCAGTCTTTCATGATGGTTTGAGGTTAGTCCTAGGGTTTGTAGCCCGTAAGTCAAAACAGGTAATATTGTCGAGTCGATTACGTATTTTCTTGTGTCACTGCTTAAGTTCGATTTCAATATTTCATTCAAACTCCAAAACTGTTTCCATCCGTTAATTATTCGTTTATTTATTTCTTTATCTTCTTGCTTTTCAAATGATTTTATTTGTCCCAGGTACATGTAATCCTCTACATAGTCTATTTTATCATTTCCCAGGAATATATCGTCTTTTTTGTGATTGGTCATAATTTTTGTTTTTGTCAAGTTTAAACATAGTCCATCATTTTTACAGGTAGTTGAGAGTTGATTCAACATTGTCTGAATCTTTGTAGGTGAGTTCGAAAGTAGAACGACGTCATCCGCAAATCTTAAGTTATTTAAGTATTCTCCGTAGATCTGAATACCGTGCCTGTTGTTTCTCCATTTCAGTCTTTCGAAGATGTCCTCCAGGACAGCGGAGAATAATGGCGGCGACATAGGATCACCCTGTCTTACTCCTCTTTTTAGATGGAATTCTCGTCCAAGCTTGTCGGTTTTTATTTTGGCTGTGTTGTTTTTG